>OW028715.1:172272-772272 GCA_932294345.1 Pandemis cinnamomeana | reverse complement strand
ACGACACTGAAAAAGAACAGAAAAATCCGAAAAATAAACCATGGCTATGGCCGGAAATGGAACCCAGATCTTCATCATTCTGTGATCCGTGCTACCGCTACCCCACCCATACCAGGAACCTCAACTGTAAAAACTTTAACTGTCTAGCTATCACGGTCCATACATGAGACACCCGTTTTTACCCATTAGGTACGGAATTCTAAAAAATGAAAATGAATGCAAAATATGTTACCGTAAGGCCTCAGGGTCTAGTGTGGCCAGCTGTTACGTCCCAGGGCATCGATCAATTACCCCAACGGATCCACTTTACCCGGACAGCCGTAATGAATGTGGATGAGGTTCGATTCCCGGGAGATGTAAATTGACCGACGGTGGATGACTTATCCGTTGAAGGGTGTCGTATAGGAACTGACACTGTTGGTTACTTATAAGTCATAAGTCATAAGTCATTTATTTGCAGAAAATAGTGTACAATAAGATGATAAACAGGAATAACAATGACACAACTATTTCACTACACAGTAGTATGCAAATTATTTCCAAACAAGCACTACATCTACAAATGCAAGCTACTACAACTTATACTATAACTTATAGGTTACTTACTACTACTATAACTTATAGGTTATCTTCGTTTCGGTTCTAGAGAACTGGTAAAAAACATTATCACGTCCCACTGCTGGGCACAGGCTTCCTCTCAGAATGAGAGGGCTTGGGCTATAGTTCCCACGCGGGCGTGTGGATTGCGAACTTCACACACCATTGAATTCCTTCGCAGATGTATGCAGTCCTCACGATGTTTTCCTTCACCGAAAAGCTCATGGTAAATTTCAAATGAAATAGTACATAAATTATTACATTCTGTCTACTCCGTAAGAGATAAAAAAGAACTTTAAACTTTTTACAGATTACACGATAGAAGACGTGATATTTTTGTATTAATGTATGTATATTTTGTTTCAGGTAAGTTTCCGTTTAAGGTGCAAAAGCAACCTTATCTACACCGACCGGATGTAATAAATGAAAATACACACCTTCACAAAATACGGTAAGATTACTACTACATAGTTCTACTGCATCTTATTCATCTCGTTACGAAAATTTAAACTTATCACGTCTCTGTAAAAGTAAAGCTATTCTTTCTTTGCATACTTTGTTTTACTTTGACTATTAGAGACTAATACATTTCTACTATAGACCAATATACTTTAAGGCTCGGGGGTCTTATACAGTCTATAATAAATGTATTTAATTTGACAGACGGTTCTGGCTGAAAATCAGTGCTGCAGGTGTCACTTTTGCGAAGACACACACAACGCCTGATGATCTATTTTTTATGTTTATTTCCTATAAATGTGTCTCTTATATTTGTGTCTTGCTAAAAGGAATAAATGTCTTCTTTCTTTCTTTCTTTCTTAATTCAAGTAGAATTTAAGTATTATAGTAGCTTAATGTATTTCTTTCGCAGACTTTTCCAAGGGTTCTGACATTTGAGTTTATTCAAGAAATATAATGTTTTATTAAGGCCAGATTTTACTACCGGGCCTTTTTATTAGTAGTTGATGCCTCTAGCTACCCCGTAAGGGATAAAGTCGTGGTTTATGTATATTTTGTCACTTAATTTTAAACTTTCCCACAAACTGCAGCTTCCACCCGCATATGGCACCAAATTATTCCTAAACGTTGGCACGTTTCATCTAATCTCATTTGAATTACCACTGCAATCAGCCTCGGAGCTAAACGCGATGCTAAATTCATTGCAGGCAGTCGCATACACATTTTGTACTGCACAAAGTACTTATTAAGAGAGAGAGAGAGAGAGAGAGAGAGAAACATTTATTTACACACATTCGATACACGTTGATATACATAATAATAGGAAGAAATACAATATACTTAGCAATAGTACCGATACGTAGTAGTATTACGTGAGTTCCCTTTATCCATTTTTGTATAAACCACCAACCTTGCTAGAAAATTACTTCTGTCAAGTCTGTGACGTAAAACGTGGGAACTGCCTGCTGGGGACCCTACCTAAGGGTCCAAATTATTATTTTTTTAGCCTAAATTTTATTTTATTAAGTTATTATTAAGGTAGCCTTAATAAGGGTATATAGTTTGTTTCAGAATTTTTCAAAAAAAATATATGTTAGCAGAAAGTAAAGGCTTGTCAAGTTAGTCAAAGTGTAAAAATATGTAACACGTCCTGTTTTTTTTTATAGTAGCTACGTTTTAAAAGTATACCATCATCAATATACAAAACAAAATAACGATAACATTAAATTTACATTAAACCAACACCGTACTAAACGAAACCAATTCATCAAATATTTATAAAGACATTCACATTTAATAATTAATTCAGCAAACTCCCGCGAAATCTTTCTCATCCAGTAATGGAACGAGACACATTAATATGAACTCTGGCATTTAAAACAAGTTGTTTGGAGTTGTTGCCAACTCCACAACTTTGAGTTTATGCTCAACTTGGCTCAGGGAAGAGTAAACTACAATCAAAATTACATAAAATATGCGCAGGATCATAGAATGTAAAGTGTTTTGAAATTGTTCCTACACGCTGGTCTGGGAGCAAAGAAAATACATACAACATACCAGTTGCTTCTCTTCCCGCGTAGATGGTAAAAGCACATCGAGGCAATGGGCGAAAATCTTAAGAATCATGTTATAGGCGATGCGGTCACTCATCACTATTTTGATTCCCTATTCCCTATTCCACATACACTCACAATCATGCTAAACTTAGTCTTTTGGTCTTATTACCTTAAGTAAGTAAGAGATGGTCCCATCGGAAGACCAGCGCTGGCTGCAAGGCCAGCATTATGCTGAGATGGGACCATTTCGTGATGTATGTACTGATTTTTTTGTTTTTTTTCATTCTTTTTGTTTTTGTAACCCAGTCACTATACATATATCATGAATAAATGTTTTTCTTTCTTTCTTTCTTTCTAGATAAAAAAGAACTTTAAACTGATTACATATTACAAGAAAATGAACCCTCTTCCGCAGACTTTCCCAAGGCGTCTGACATTTAAGTTTGTCCAAGAAATATGTTTTTATTACGGCCAGATTTTACTACTGGGACTTTTTAATTGCCCCGCCAAAGTTATCCAAAGTCTGGAATAATATAACCATGAAACGGTCTGAACTTAGCGGCATGCCATTTATTATAAGTGAATATTTTGATCTGTTTCTGTAGAAGTTATTAAGTATTATGCTTACAACCAAATATGCAAAACTGTTACTAATCCAAAAGACTTGTCTGCTGTTAAGTTAAAAAATGCTATCGAAGTTTGTCTAGCAAATATAAGTTACCAAGATACTGAGGATCTCCTTACAGGCACTTACTAATGGTAAAGTGTAGCCATACACACGCGCACAAACGCACACACACACTTTCTAATTATTTTTGTGTTTTAATTACTTCACTTGGCACTCGCGATACAGACCCCGAGTCTAGTGCGAAGGCCGCTGTTTCATTTACCGCATAAAACGTCATCTACCTATCTCTATGTAACAATGTGTTCTTGTTATGCACTTTGTAACTTCTGTGGTGATAAAGTTCTAAGAATTAATTTAGTAGAAAAACAAGGGTCACTAACATACCCAAGTAAATCAGCTCGTTGATGTGGCAATGGGCAGGTCACATAGCACGGAGAACAGGTGGTCGTTGGGACCGAAAGGTTCCCAAAGTGGAGACCGCGGATCCGCAAGCGCAGCGTAGGACGTCCACCAACGAGGACGAATGACCTGGTGAAAGTCGCGGGTTCACGGTGGATGCAAGCCGCTTCCAATCGAGGCAACTGGAGGTCTATTGGGGATATGATGATGATAAATTTAGTTTCTCTACTCCATCTAAACAATCTAAATAACAATGAGGCACCATTGTTAGCTATTAACTAGTTACAGAAGTCAGTTCGGCATCATTTTTTTCCTTTCCTTATTATATTAATATTTACCTGACTGATCACTACATAGTATAAAATAAAGTCGCTTTCTCTGCCCCTATGTCCCTATGTATGCTTATATCTTCAAAACTACACAACGGATTTTGATGCGGTTTTTTTAATAGATAGAGTTATTCAAGAGGAAGGTTTTTATGTACAATTCTACGCAGACGAAGTCGCGGGCAGAAGCTAGTTTTTAATAATTATTTAACCGTTGTTGCCTAGAATACACCAGCCAAAACGCTTCTCTTCTACTCTTAAACCACAGCTTATTCGACTCGCATCCAAGAAGTTAAAGGTAAATAAATAAAATTGAACTTTTGACAGTTCTGTCGTCAAAGTTTTCGCGGTTGAATCTTTTGTTGCTTCAAGTTTAGAACTGGCGGACTAAATTCAATACGTCTCCGTATGAATTGGCAGGCATTGTGTTTACCGAAAGCATCTTTTAAAATTGGCCAAAGGCGAGCCGGGGTATATACCAAAGATTCCGTACCACTTTACCGTCCACCGTCCCAGGACCTTCAACTATTTCAGTTCAGAATCATCAGCTGTAGCTCAGAATATTTAGTTTATTGCACTGATAGCTGACCCGGCGAACTTTGTTCCGCCTTAAATTTGAAAAAATCCAGTGGTTTGGGCTGTGCTATCCCGCGGGAACTATGCAATTTTCCGGGATAAAAACTATCCTATGTCCTTTTCCGGGACTCAAACTATCTGTATACCAAATTTCAACTAAATCGGCCCAGCGGTTTAAGCGTGAAAAGGTAACAGACAGACAGACAGAGTGACAGAGTTACTTTCGCATTTATAATATTAGTAAGGATTAATTATCAATCAAAAGACTTGTTAAAACATAAAAGTATTTTTTATTAGAATGTATACAGACAGAGAGCACGAGCACGGTGAAAGCAAGAAGAAGGGAGAGGGCGCTAGTGTTGCCGCTCTTACATTTTGTTGGTGTTGCCAACATCAGCTTCATTCTGCCACACAAACACAAACGGACAACGCTAATATATTACGTTTCTAGCATTATATTTGTACATTCGCTTTGATAATGCATTCCTTTCACCATAATTTATTTCCTGTACATGCCACAATGATGCAGGAAATTCCACCAAAAAGGGCCTATTAAAAGTATCCCTACAATGCAATTTGAATTTGAAAGGGAAGTGTGTGTATTTTTAAAATTTAAATTTGAATAGCGCGTCTTGCAAAGAAGACTGCTTGAATGAGATACACTCGGGGGCGAAGGGAGACTGCGATCCATGCAAGATGCACTTTATTTCGATGAGTATGTAGCTCGATTTAGAAGATTTTTTAAAGGCCATCGGACCCTTTTGCTACTGAAATTGATAGTTACATTCAGAATTGAGGCTGCAACTTTATGCGATCCAAAGTTTCTTGGTACAGGGTGCCATTGTAATTAAAATTAAACATTATTTACAGACGCATGTAACTAATTTGTAATGTTAAAGAATTCTCATAAAAAGAAAAAAAATGGACATAAAAGGCAGGCTTCGTAAAAGTGACTTAAAATTTTTTTGCAACAGGGGTCTAACATCTCAGCGTAATGCTGAGCCAGCGACCGTTTCACTTTTGCGAAGACACACAACGCTGATGATCTATTTTCCATGTCTGTGTTGTTTTGTTGTTTCTTTTCTATAAAATTGTGTGTATGCTATACTTGTGTGTTTTGCAAAATGAATAAGTCTGCTTTCTTTCTTCTTTCAACACGCTTCGTGAAAGTTTATAAAATTATGATCCGTTATACTTCCATGCTTCTCTAAAAGCAGAAAAAACAGAATGTACCAGTTGCTTTTCTTCCCGCGCAGGTGGTAAAAACCCATCAAGGGAATGAGTAAAATCTTAGGAATCAAGTCATAGGCAATGCGGTTAGCAACTCATCGCTATTTTGATTCCACTACCAGATTATTGTATTGTCATCTGACTTACACAAGCATGCAAAATTTCAGCTCAATCGGCTAAAGCCTGCTTCAACATTGAGTCGCAAGACCCCGGACAAACATACATACGTTGCAAGTTAATAAAGCTTGTAAAAACTGCATCCCGCGAATGCATGCATGTGTGTCTATTGTGTCCGGAGCTCGAAAACTCGCGATTCACATGCAAATGCGGGATTTACATGCGTTTAGCCGAGATGGGCTGAAGTTTTGTTGGATGTGCTGCGTATTACATAGTCTAGACCTAGACGTCAAACTGCGGGTGGCGGTTGTGTTGCCAGTCCGATCATTAATTAATTAAAAAAAAACCCTACCAACCTATCAATATTTTGATTCTCCTTTCCATCCTTACGCTTACAATCATACTAAAGGTTTTTAGGTCTTGTTGCCTTAGGCTCTGTGCCGTAAGGGATAAAGACGTGATTTGTCTATGTAAATTAAATTGTCTATGTAAATGTTAAAAATTATATATACATACATACAAAAATCATGTATTCCTTACGGGATAGACAGAGCCTTAGAGAACAAGACCTAAAAGTCACGTTTAATGTGATTGTTTTCGTATAGGTGGAAAGGGGAATCAAAACAGTGATAAGTTGCTAGCCACATCGCCCATTATAACATAATCCCTAAGATTTTCACCCAATCCCTCGATGGGCTTATACCATCTGCGCGGGAAGAGAAGCAACTGGTACATTCTATGTTTTTTCTTTGCTCCCAAACCAGCATGGAAAAACAATACACAATACATGCAAGAGAAATTGATGTTAAGGTAAAGCTGGCTTTAAAGAACAAATCTGCAGTGAGTAAATTGAATAGATTCTGATTATTCCCTCTCAAGTGTATCTCTCCACGCTCGAGACCATAAACATGTCTGTGAGCTTCGCCAAATCTAAAACGACGTATCCGTTGCCTTTTAGCATACACTCGAGTCCTTTTGGAGTAGACCGGGAAGCCTTATCTTCCATTTTTGTTTAAATTAGAATCCCGTTTTGGCCCAGATGTACCAAAGCTAATAGGGAGCAGTAGGCTTATTGTCTAACTCGCTCGCAATCGCCATCGTGTTCATTTCAACAGTTCTTGTATGAATGTGACAGCTAGCTGATTCTGATGCCAATTGTCAGGCCATACGTGAACTGTCAAGGAGGCAAGGCAAAACGCTCACGGATACAAGAATCCGCGAACCCGCGACGGGTTTTACGGGTGGTAGGGCCTTGTGCAAGGTCCGTCCGGATCGCTACCACCATCTTACTCGCTAATCCTGCCGCTAAGTAGCAGTGCTTGCACTGCTGTGTTCCGGTGTGGAGAGTAAGACAGCCGGGGAAATTACGGGCACAAGAGGCATTTCATCTTAGCCCTCTAGGTTGGCAACGCATCTGCAATCCCTCCGGGTTGCGGGTGTCTATGGGCAGTGGTGATCACTTACCATCAGGTGACCCACTTGCTCGTTTGCCTTCCTATTCACATAAAAAAAAAAAAAGAGTCTATCATTGGTGACCTCGACGTGATCAATGTTGGTTTCTTGGATCCGTGGAAGTATAGTTAGTTGGTGGAAGCAAGGCAAAATGCTCACGGATCCAAAAATCCAACATTGGTGACCCCAACGTGATCATTGTCGGATTCTTGGATCCGTGAGGGCATCGAAGGTGGAGGCAAGGCTAAAGCTGTTCTGTTTCAGCTTGCATAATGCATAAATTACATTTTTACCCCTTACAGGTTAGACAGAGCCTAGTAAAAAGACAACAAGGCCACGTTTAGCATGATTGTTGGCGTATAGGTGGAAAGAGAAATCAAAATAGTGAAGGTTGCTAGCCGCATCGCCTATAACATGATTCTTAAGACTTTCGCCCATTTTAACAGCCCATTTTATCTGCGCGGGAAGAGAAGCGACTGGTAAATTCTATGTTTTTTCTTTACTCCCAGACCAGCATGGAAGAATTTTATCAAGAATCCAACAGGATATTGGGGGACAAAATGACCCCACTCTCGTATTAGCATTACAATACAATACAATACAAATACTCTTTATTGAACACCACAAATCAGTACAAAACAATACAAAGAACAAGGTAGACATTAGGCAGTCTAATCGCTAAATAGCGATCTCTACCAGACAACCAATGAAATAAATAAGTTGGAGACAGTCTAAGTAGGTGGCGGAAACAAATAGACAGGATAAACGCAGAGATAGGTACTAAAAACAACAATACCAACATATACCTTTGCCTTTGTGCATGTATCTCAGTGTTTGTCAATTGTATTTCTTTTGTTTATTTTGCACAATAAAGAGTTTACATACATATACACAACATAGCATCCCTAATTTTACAGAAAAATATTAAAATGAAACGGCGAAATGTAGCATAGCAAAGGCCTATCTGTATTGTTTGTTGAACGGTTACAACACAAACATGGCGCCCAATACCACGTCCCCAGTAATCTTGAAGTAACCGGCGAATCTGCGTCTAGACGCAATCTATACGGACCGTTTTCAATTTTTCGAAAATCCTTCGGAATCACAAACAGTCTTTGTGCGGTTTAAATTGGTTTCTGAGGATTCGGTGGAATACGGTTGGAGTCCGATTTTGTTCCGGTGCTTGCGAATTTTCAACGTGTAACTTGTATTTTATTTAATCAGGCGTGACTTTGCGGAAGTCAATTTCAATAAACAAAAAATTTTCCTTGCTACTCCGCAACTCACGTGCAAGATTACCAAGCCTGTGTGAAATGTATAAATGTTTTTCATGCAATCCTCCACTACTGCCAATAAAACACACATAAATCCCACAAACTTAATTATCACTTACACCATACAAACACTGACGCGTTTCGATCCATCTACGGGATAATTATGAAAGATTAATGAGCACAACTTACACATGCAAACCATATATAAAACATATATTTCACACGGGCTTGGTTATCTTGCACGTGAGTAGCGGAGTAGCAAAGTATTTTTTTTGTTCAGTGTAACTCGTAGTTCGGTCGCGGGTTCACTGGAGGCAACTAGAGGTCTATGGGGGAGGCCTATGTCCAACAGTGGAGGCTATGGCTGGTATGATGATTATGAACTTCTAGTTGGTAACGGGAGCATTTGGTAAGCGAGCGAGCGAATGCTTGTCTACAGTATGCTTAGTGTAAGTTTTCAGTCACAAAATACGTCTCGAACGCGTTTGCGTTAAAATAGCAATTACTATGAAAACGTGAACAGCGCCTCCTGCGGAAAGTTTGCACAACAAGGACTGCGAGTATAAGTTTTTGTGAACGCGCTCACCGTCGAATACGTTAACGCGGAACTCATCGATAGCGTTTGCTGAACGCTCTATGTTGAGTTCCAATCAGTGTTGCCAATTCTAAAGCAATTACGAAAATTTCATAATTAGAAATAAGAAACGTTTATTGTTAGACGTACAAGGTCGCATTTATCAATTGATTCTCGTCAAATTTCGTGAGCCGGTTGCTTAATTAAATAGGTTTGGTTTTCTTGATTCAATTTTTATAGATTTCTTTGTAGGTTCAAGACGCAGCTCTTCCATCTTGGTCTGGGAGCAAAGAAAAAACGGGATGTACCAGTTGCTTCTCTTACCGCGCAGATGGTAAAAACCCATTGAGGATTCCCTGAAATCTTAGGAATCATGTTACCATACCCCGTAAGGGATAAAGACGTGTATGTATGTATGTATGTAAAAAATGTAAATTTGTCATTTCGCTCGGGCATACAAAGCCTTAAAACAATATACTTTACTAAGCAGCACAAAAAGACAACTTTTTTCTTAAACCCCGGACATTTTTGCGGCGTCCCATGTCCAGAAAGGTTTAATTTAAGGGGCCATTTACCTTTATTAATATTCGCGATCTCACGCGTGTCGAATAATTTGTGCCCCGCCGGTGGTGCCCAGTTGGGGGCCCCTTTATTTTATAAACGTCGCGGACATTGGGCGCATAACATATACGACGAACGTGACATGATAATGCGTTGTAATTTAGGGGCATTTCCCGCTTGCTGTTTAATATCCTGTAATAGTACGGTAATATAATTTCCATGCTGGTCTGGAAGTAACGAAAAAACATAGAATGTACCAGTTGCTTCTCTACCCGCGCAGATGGTAAAAGCAAATCGAGGGAATGGCGATTATAATAGGAATCATGTTATAGGCGATAAGGCTAGCCACCCATCACTATTTTGATTCCATTTTTTTACCTATATTCCCACAATTTTGCTAAATGTGGCCTGTAGGTACCTACCTGTTACCTTAGCCTCTGTCTACCCCGTAAGGGATGAAGACGTGATTTGTGTGTGTGAGTACGGTAATATAACACACTAGGCTTTTGCCCGTGACTTTTTACGCGTAGACTGTTTTCGATTGACATAGGCTACTTTTCAACCCGGATAATTGCAAAGTTAAAGGTCGTAGCTGCCTAGAGTCGCAACGTAAATAATTATTGCAGAATATATTATCCACATCTGGCCCCTACTTCACGAATGCGATAATAGTCGCTGACAAGTGACAATTATATTTACTTCATACTGGCTACGCATTGCATTTTGAATTGTCATTTTTCAGACTACTGTCGAGACGGTGAAATAGGTACCTGGGGTCCGATTTTTGAAAGCACATGAAAATACCACTTGAAAGTGGTGAAAAATTGTGCAGAATTTGAAGTACGAGTAGTTTAGATGATAATTACGGCTATCGTTAATCTTGTGAACTAGTCAAAAATTGTGTTAGAGCTGTAGTTTTGGACATATAAACAGATTTACACCACTTTCGAGTAGTACTTTCGAGTGATGTGCTTTCAAAAATAGGACCCCTGGACTTCAATCCAATTCTACGCGGAAGAAGTGTACATACATATATATATATATCGTCAAACGACAAACGACTGCACTGAATTGGATAACTCTTTTTTAGTTGAATTTGTTACTGCTTGGACAAGGTTTGTATAAAATAAAAATTTGAAAAAAAGTAGTGTAACGGGGGCGAAGTCGCGGGAAGCAACATGTGCTTTATATTTTCAATTGGAAGCTAATGCATCTGGCAAGAAAGTCAGTGATGTGCCATTTTTTTTTCAATACCATTTTGTCGATTTTATAATTAATTTTTTAGCTGCCAAAAAACTTTTAGTTTGCATCCAAAATAAGATCAAACAGTGTCGTCATTCCTGATCCTTTAATGCATTTTGCTGCATTTCATGGCCTCTGGAGACACCATACAGCCAAAAGGCACATTTTATGTTTATTCAGAACTACAGTTAGCTCTGCAACCATCTCAACCCAGCTTTAACGTACGTACTCTAATGAAATTCATTAACAATTTTAATTAATTCAATGCCAAATGACAGTTCCCAAGCGGCAAAAGGGGGTAAAGCACTAAGCTGCATTTTGCCGGTGCAACCGCGAATTATGTAAATACCCGGTTATGCTAATTCGGTTTAGGCGTATCGTAGAATTTCATTATTCTTTTGATGCCGGTTCGTTTCTGATCTCGTTTTTGAATTTGAAAGTGCAAATGGGTGTTGGAATTAAATGGAATTAAAAAGTTTTTTTAAAGAATTTTGCGTATTAATTTTTTTTAGTAAAACTAGAGAGAAATTTTCGTTAAAAATGCATTAAAAAAATCTTAATTATCGCAGCCTCAGTGGAATAGAGACAATGGGACAATGGGATTTTTCCTTATTAATATTGCAATCACGCAAGTCACGCCTCTATCCCATAGGGGTAGGCAGATACTACTTTGTTCCACTTGCTGCGATTCTGATATATCTCTTTCGCTTCATCCACATTCATCAATCTCTTCATACATGCTCGTCGGTTTCGGGTACTCCTGACCTGCCCTTTTTTCAAAACGTCTCTATTTGGACTCGGAACGTCTGTCTAGGCCTTTCCCTTCCAACGCAACCATTCACACTCCCTATATATGCAATAGGATATAGGCAAGGAATTCCACAACTGCAAAGCTTGAACAGTATAAGAATATACATAGAATTTGGACTTAGAACGAGGTACAGTAAGGAGAAAATTTTGTGAACATCTTACATAGGTAACGTAACTAAATCATTACATTGTCATTATTTATCATTGTACGTTGTCGATAAATAACTTAAAATAGTGCACGTCACTATTATCGAGCCGTCAACCCAGGTGAGACGTAAGAGTGACACGATACGAGAGTTATGGAATAAATCACCGCTCGTTGGAAATTGCTGACTTGTGTTCTCGTCCCGCCGGGTGATAGGGAGCAGTAGTATCGATAAAAAGTCGAAAATTATAAGTTTTTGGTGTTTATTATGTTATTTATTTTTGTGATAACTGTTGTATTACTGCCTTTGGTCCTTGTTATCTTTGTCTCTGTCTACCACGTAAGGGGTAGGGACAAAATTCAAAAAATATTTTTGCAAATTGGCTGTCAAGAGCTCTTTTAAAATAATATGTCTTTTTTTAAACTACCAGCGCATTCGGAAAAACCATCATTGAACTGAAAATTGTAGCGAAACGGAATAAAAAAAAGGCTATATTATTACATTATAATTTTTGGCATGTGTTTGGATTAATTTGACTTGATATGCATAGAGTTGTATTAAGACATTAATGGTTTCAAAGGAGGTGTAGTAGTTTAATGTATTTTATTTTGAAAAAATGTCTTTCTGCCAAGTTTCTTCTTCAACTTTCTTCTCTTTTTCAAAATAAAATACATTAAACTAATACACCTCCTTTGAAACCATTAATGTCTTAATACAACTCTATGCATATCAAGTCAAATTAATCCAAACTCCTGCTAAAATCTAATATAATAATTATAGCCTTTTTTATTCCGTTTCGCTATAATTTCAGTTCATAGTGTATTTTTTTTTAATTATCGCGTAATTTGGCGTGCCTCATGGCATGGGCTTCCTCCATTTATTGGGGGTTTGGGCTATAGTTCCCACGCGGGCCCAGTGCGGATTGGGAACTTCACTCACACCATTGAATTGCTTCGCAGATGTATTCCTTCACCGAAAAGCTCATGGCAAATTTCAAAATGTAATTTCGCACATAAATTCGGATCAGAGGTGCGAACCCAGGATTCGAACCCACAACCCTCTGCTTGAGATGACACAGGTCAATCCACTAGGCTACCCCGGCTAACCTGCTCAAATAATCCGGAACAGTTTTAAGAAGGTTTGTAAATAAAATTCGGATAAATAAGAGGCCTTGTATTTATCGATAGATTGAATCCCAACCCTAGTTTGAGCGCCACGTCATCTAATTTCCGGCGCGCGCTGCAGAGGGCGCCGCAACGCCATCTCGCGGTGAGTCGCTGCAGTTCGCAACTAGACAGTGACAAGTTGGATTGAGTTTTTGATTTTATCTTTTTTTTGCGAGCACCAATTTTGATAAGACAAGCGGAACGTGATTTCAGCTGGAAAGTTTTTCTTATTTGTGTTCTGGGTCTGTTGCGAGTTTTGTGACAGGGTTAGTTGTTGACAAACGCTGAGTACATGCACTAAGGCGGACTTATCCCTTTAAGGGATGGACGGATGTGTGAGTTTAAAAATTACAAATACTGAGAGCCACAATACGTAACTTAGATACATACTCATACTAAACAAATTACATCTTTATCCCTTACGGGATAGACAGAGCCTATAGTAACAAGACCTACAGACCACGTTTGGCAAAATTGTAAGCGTGTAGGTGGAAAATGGAATCAAAATAGTGATGGGTTGCTAGCCGCATCGCCGAATCCGGGATAAAAGTAGTACCTGTTCTTCCACGTCTGGGAGTAAAAAAACATAGAATTTACCAGCTCTCCCTTCCCGCGCAGATGGTAAAAGCCCATCGAGGGAATGGGCGAGTCTTAGGAATCATGTTAAAAGCGATGCGGCAAGCAACCCATCACTATTTTGATTTCCCTTTCCACCTATACATACAACACGCTGATGATCAATTTTACCTTGTTTATTTTCTATAAAATTGTGTATATTATCTTATATTTGTGTGTCTTGGAAAAAGGAATAAATGTCTTTCTTTCTATACGCCCTTAATCATGCTAAACGTAGCCTTAGGGTTTTGTTACCTTAGGCTCTGCCTACCCCGTAAGGGATAAAGACGTGATGTATGTATGTAACAAAACTGGGACCATAACCTCTAGTTTGAAAGGTAGTTATTCCTTTTAAGCAGTAAAGACTCCGGCGCCGTGTATCTGATGCCTGCAAAGGCGCCGGCGTCGCCTGAGATAAATATGGCGGCTCAACCTACACGACGTGGCCAGGAGAATAGCGTTTTTACAAGAAAAGCGTTCGCAACAAAAATACATCGTCTGTGAAAATTTCAAGTGACAAAAAATATTAACCTACCTTCTTCCACTTCTGCCATTAGAACACATATAAATACCACAAACTTAATTATCCCATAAACCACACAAAGGTAACTATTTTTTTCTTAATTAAAACGACCTGTTGTATGTAGTAGTGTACTGTAGGAATAGGTTCTGCTAGTTTTATACTGGCAGGTTTCTGTTGCTGGCTGCATTGAGACTTAGTTCAAGTTCCGTATATCGAACACTCGTTCGATATTTTAAAATATTTTGTTTGGAACTTCAGACGGCTCTCAGGTCAGCTTGGACCGGGAACTTTAAAGGGTTAATTTTGTTATTCCTTTTGTAATATATGATCCAAGTTAAATAAAAACCAAAGTTATATTAAAGATTGCATTTTAACTCTTAGTAGCTTGGGCCTTACGCTACATCAATTTGAATAGGAACACTTTTAACACGATCACCCGTACAAATCTAAGTGCCTCATCAAGGCAGCTCTACGGTACAGATGATGTGGTATGGAACTTAAGGCCTTTACCTATCTAATTTGGAACGTCGATTTGTTCGCACACATTACTCACACATACAACAGGTCATGTACTTAAGTTTTTCACTTATATCTCTTTTACGACAAGGTAAAAAAAAACATAAGGAATAGTGTGATAAGGGAACGTGCTGGTGTGAAAGAGGATATAGTGACTAGGATAGAAAAAAGTATGCTTAGTTGGTTTGGTCATGTCATAGACTACCTACCCCCAGAGACTTGCAATCTGTACGAATTTCTAAGCAAACATTTCTGCCGGCATTGGCGGAACGCGAGGTAAGCGGGCGGCAGGGGTGACGTCACGGAGAAAGAAAAAAGAGATGAGGGTATGTCGATATTGTATATCGATAAGTTACTGGCCGGTTAGATTTTGAAGTGATAACTTCTTATCGGAAGGTAACCGGAAACCGCTGCGTAACTTAACGCGTTACGGCGCCAGTGTGCATGCTCCACCTTTCGAATATTCTAAAAATCTGCCATATCTGGCCTTTAAAAAGCTTCCGAAACGTGTGAGTTATATCGATACGGTTTGGTCGCATCTCTACTTACAAGTGCCGTTGAATGCAAGAAAGAGATGTAACGCGACGCAAAGCGTGCTAAACAAGGACATACATAGACTTGGTACTTATTAGCGACCAGTGTTAATAGAACTCCGTGATTTTTGTTATTAACGTATTATCGAAACTTTGTACTAACCGATGAAACGTGATATTATCCTTCTTGTAATTATTTTTGCGACTGTCGCTTCCACACCATCTTACAGCGCAAACTGGCATTTTTTGTATTTTTAGTATTGTAGTTTTTAGGTCACAGTAACTCGCTGCTTACGGGTCTGTTTCCTGGTCGCTACTGAATGGTCTGAATGAGCGCGCGTTTGTGTTCGAAGTTATAGGCGCAAATTACGCTCATAGGATCCAGAAAATGCCGCCTTGTATTACATGTCTAATGCTAGGTGGTCTGTGGGTCATGTAGAGCGGATGGATGAAAGTAGACTAACTAAACAGATCTATATGGGGAGTGTGAGTGGTAACGTTGGGAGGGGAAGGCCTAGAAGGACGTTTTGAGACCAAATAGGAGACGTTTTGGAAAAAGGTCAGGTCAAGAGTACCCGAAACCGACGTGCATGTATGAAGAGATTGATGACTGTGGATGAAGCGAAAGAAGTATGTCAGGATCGTAGCAAGTGGAACAAAGTAGTCTCTGCCTACCCCTGTGGGAAAGAGGCGTGACGGTATGTATGTATGTATGTACCTAAATAAAATTCAAGTATATTCTCAAAAAATTGTTATAAAATCGCCGGTTGTGTGGCCCGGCAACGTACAGACCGTGTGGTCACCCCGGCAGATATTTCTCTTCCGCGTGAATTATCGGGACGGTCCCGGGTGTTTTATTGTACGCTGCAGGTGTGGACACCCTACCGCTGATAAACACGCTTGTGCCTTTCAAAGGTTAAGATTTATTCAGTGGAAGTTACATGTCAGTGGAGTAAAGGCGCATTGTAAAGTAACATAAGAAAAACTTTTATTTTTTATTTTTCTTTACCATCGTACATACATATAAACACGTCTGTATCCTTTACGGGGTAGACAGAGTCTAAATTGTAACCTTAACTACATAAATATTAATGTATTACTCTTTGTCGCTCCCTCGTTTAATGGTCCTCTCGTCTACTCAAAAGTCAACTGGAAGAGATGCCTTATAAAGATAAGTTAGCATTTGTGCATATTTAATGTGTTTTGTGGCTGATTTTTTATATTTCTACATTTAAGCATTTACTTACTTCCTTTCCCACAGGGGTAGGCAGAGACTACTTTGTTGCACTTGCTACGACACTGACATACTTCTTTCTATCATCCACATTCGTCAATCTCTTCAACATGCTCGTCGGTTTCGGGTACTCCTGACCTGACCTTTCTCCAAAACGTCTTCTATTTGGTCTTGGAACGTCCGTCTAGGCCTTCCCCTCCCAACGCATTCACACTCTCTATATAGATCTGTTTAGTTAGTCTGCTTTCATCCATCCTCTACGTGACCAAACCAACTAAGCATGCTTTTTTCTATCCTAGTCACTATATCCTCTTTCACACCAGCACGTTACCTTATCACACTGTTCCTTATTCTATCTTTCAGTGATACACCTTCCATACTTCTTAACGCTCCCATTTCTACGGCATTTATTCTACTTTAATGCTTTTTTTGCCATACCCAACTATCGCTGCCGTAAATTAATTATTACCCTCATCTAATAAAAACGTGTCTACTGAATGAAGGTAGATATATTATGTTATGTGCCTGTTAAGCTTCGTTGCCTCAGCCTTAAAAAAAGGAATAACTTTATGCACGAGAGCAAAATAGCAATTTTATGAAGCATTCTCTCGATTTAATGAACAACTTTACGAGCACAAGAAGTGAAAACAACAATTACAATAAAATACAAATACTACTCATTGAACACCACAAATCAGTACAAAGACCATAGGCGTTCTAATAGCTTAAAGCGATCTCTACCAGACAACCAATAAAATAAAGAAATAAGTCGCAGACAGTTTCAGTAGGTGGCGGAAAGAAATAGACTGAAGAAAGGCAGGGGTAATAAAACAACAAATACTAACATAAATATAACACATAGCTAAGTGAATAAAATAAAATAATACATACATACACACAACATTATTGTATAATTCTTAAGATACGTATACACAATATATTATATTAGAATGTAATAACGAAAAATTAATAAATAACAATTATTAGGTACATGGACAAAGAATCAATGCTGGGCTGGGAGTAAAGAAAAACATAGAATGTAGCTGCTTCTCTTCCCGCGCAGATGAGAAAAGCCCAACAAAGGAACGGGCAAAAATCCTAGGAATCATGTATTGTTATAGGCGATGCGGCTAGCAACCCATCACTCTTTTGATTTCCCTTTCTACATTGACACATCTTGTTACATTAGGCTATGTCTACCCCGTAAGGGATAAATACGTGATTTATGTATGTGTGTATGTATAGTTATTTAAAACTATTGAATGAGTCAGTAAGTCATTAAGGATTTTTCAATAATATTAACAGAGTTTTCTCAATATCTTAGAAAAATATCGAAGACAAATTGCCGAAGTTAAAACACATTGTTTCAAGTTTAAAAAACAAATTCGATTCATCGACTATCTTCAATGGAAAACTTTAATCGTTAGGTATTGTTTCTAAAAAAGTTTGCCTTTTGTTGCTTGAAGATTGTTTAGTCTTTGCGAAGATTTTTCGAACGGTTTTTAAAACTAGCTGCTGCCCGCGACTTCGTTTACCTTTAGCCAAATTATGTAGTCCAGCGAATTTAAACTCAAATTAACTTTTTTTTTTTTATAAAAGAGGGGGAAAACGAGCAGACGGGTCACCTGATGGAAAGCAATCACCGTCGCCCAGGGACACCTGCAAGACCCGGGGGATCACAGGTGCGTTGCCGGCCCTTTGAGGAACAGGAAGGCTCGCTTTTTAAAGATCCCTAAATTGTACCGCTCAGGGAATGCTGCAGCAGGAAGTTGGTTGGTTGGTTGGTTGGTGGTTGGTTGATTGGTTGGTTAACTATTGACAAATTAAAAAATTGTAGACAGCCATGACAACTTTGCCTTTTTCCCAGTATATAAATAATACGTGAAAGTATTCATTTATTCACACGGTTCCTTGTACCTCTCTAAGAGCGGACACCGAAATCGTCGGAATTAACATAAAACGCCGTAAAAGCGATACAAGATTCCCTCATAACACGGTATTTACGGGCAGGGTTGTCACTTTCATTCGGGAATTCCCTTGCGAAACATTAAGCTGTAAATTCATACATTTTTAGTATCGTGTGTTCTCTTCTCAGCTATTCGGTTAATTTTGGATGCCTAAGAGTTTCATTGACATTGACATGAGACATAATGTATGTACCAAATTTCAAGTCAATCGGACCAACCGTTGAAGAGTTCCCTCCTGCGGAGACGGTCCTGGCTGGACCACCAGAATTCTACTACCAGATTATTGTATTGTCATCTGACGTACTTGTGGCGCATTCTTCTTGGCAATGATGGTAAAATAGGCGGCCAATTTGCAAAAATAAGAAGTGTCATTTTTTTCATTTTCATAATCAATCTCATCTAATTTACTCAAGTATGTAAAATTGAGTTGCAAGATTCCACTTGCACAAAGAATACTTAAATATTATGTCGACAGTCTTAGGAATTATGTTATAGGCGTTGCGGCTAACAAACCAGCACTATTTTGATTTCCCTTTTCCTTGATACGCCCTTAATCATGAAAAACCTTAGGCTCTGCCTACCCCGTAAGGGATAAAGACATTGTGTATGTACGTAGCAAGTTAAACAAAAGCTTGTAAAAGTGACATGTTTCCCGTTAATCTTACACTTAACCCGAAACCCATAAAACCGCTCGCAAATAACTAAGACACGTATTAAATGCTAACTGCGAGTTAGCGCCAACCCTGCCGTGCGCAACTCAATTAGCTGATGAAAATGTACCGGTTTTAATGAAAATGTACCGTTTTGTATCTCAACTTGAGCCGGAGAAAACGCGGGTTTAAAAAACGCGGATTATGTGCCGTTATTAATTTGGTTCGTTAAATTAAGTGTATAGTAACTGGATTAGGGGAGTAGGGTGCCAGTTAGTTAATTTTATCGTTTTAACGAAAAAAAAATCGCGATTTTGTTGTGTTAAAAAATGTTTTCATTTTCACAATTAAAATTTCTGGCCCAGCTTGCTCTAAAAGTAGATAATTTTTATTTTTAGATAGACATAATTTATCTCTTTTTATTGGTAATTTGATATCGTAATTTTTTTTATTTTGTTCCCTATCCTTTCTGACCCCACTGCGGGGTGACTTGGGATTTGCCTATATTTTAGTGTTTATTGTTTAAACTACGAGACTAAACGACAGATAATCATTATTAAACTTAATAATGCTCATATTTTAGCGGGTGGTAGGGCCCTGTGCAAGGATCCTTCCGGATCGCTACCACCATCTTACTCGCTAATCCAGCCGCTAAGTAGCAGTGCTTGCACTGCTGTGTTCCGGTGTGGAGAGTAAGACAGCCGGGGAAATTACGGGCACAAGAGGCATTTCATCTTAGTCCTCTACGTTGGCAACGCATCTGCGATTCCTCCGGGGTTGCGGGTGTATATGGTGAGCCACTTGCTCGTTTGCCTTCCTATTCATATAAAAAAAAACCTCCGGAATATTTTGTATTTATTAAGATCAACTTGCCACATTTTTTTATCAGGTTTAGAACTTTCAACATGAAACTACCGTGAGACTTAATCATCATTACACATAAACGGATAACTCACGTATAAAAAGTCGAGTGATGCTCGACATGTTTCGGACTATTTCGAGTTCAGAACTTCAACTTTGTCCCCACTCACCCCGTTTTACGGTAAACTTTCCTCTCACCTCACAACAAACATTCTTAACGAGCTACCCCACGGCTGTTTAAATCCATCATTCGACAAAAGCTTACCGAATAATGCTGGCTTTACACTTGCGTCCTAGCTATAATAATAATAGTCGTTTCGGTAAACAGTTTAATAGTGAAGAGCCTTGACCATCACCTTAAAAGGCTCTCGCTAGGTGGTTGGGTCAAGGGCCAGATACAGAAGGCGGTACTCCTGGACACAGCTCGGATAGGTAGTCAGGAGGTTCCTTTCTCTGTCGCCCTGATCACCGGTAGCTTAGGCCTCGCCTCGCTGCCGGCGGCACCCTAGGTTAGGTTTTTATAATGTTTTTATATTTTGTATTAATATTGTTTTATTACTTTTTATAATGAATATTGTAAAAACCTAACTTAAGATAAAAATAAATGTACAGAAATAATAATAATAACTATTTATTTCCCATCGAGGGAATGGGCGAAAATCATAGGAATCATGTTATAGGCGATGCGGCTAGCAACCTATCACTATTTTGATTCCACTTTCCACCTCTACGCCCTCAGTGTCTTGCTAAACGTGGCCTGTAGGTCTTGTTACCTTTGGCTCTGTCTACCCCGTAAGGGATAAAGACGTGATTTGTGTATGTGTGTATGTATTTATTTCGGACAAAATCCATAGATGCTAGTTACATAAAAGAAATAATAATAACAAGTAGTATTAATAAGTAGGACAATTAAAAAACATTTAAAAAGTAATACACGACTGACTGGCCAGCGGCGTCGACCATGGTCATGTGGTTGGGGCAGCATGCAGCCCCAGCCAGCGGCTCACCAGCGGGGAGTCCCACCGGCCGCCCATCGTGCGCAGGACACTGTTGGAACTGTCACGCAACCGACTGTAACTAAAGTCATGCCTATAATTTTAAATTTTATTCGATCTAACTTTGAGCTAACTTTTTTTTCCATGCTGGTCTGGGAGTAAAAAAAAACATAGAATGTAACCAGTTGTTTCTCTTCCCGCCCATCGAGGGTATGGGCGAAGAATCAGGAATTTCTTTAGGTCATAGGCGATGCGGCTATATACCCCGAGAAATTTGAACAGCGCATTGCTGAGGTCTAACTATGCTTTTTTTATTATTTATGAATTTTAATATCGTATTAATGACCTAGGTTTATAAAACATTGTTTACTCCTTACGGCCTCAGACATTCCATGCTGGTCTGGGAGCAAATAAAAACATAGAATGTACCAGTCGCTTCTCTTCTCACGCATAATGGTAAAAGGCCATCGAGAGATTGGGTGAAAATCTTAGGGATCATGTTATATAGCCGATGTGGCTAGCAACCCATCACTGTTCTGATTCCCATACGCCCACAATCATGCTAAACGTGGTCTTGGGTCTTGTTACCTTAGTCTCTGTCCACCCCGTAAGGGATAAAGTCGTGATTTATGCATGTATGTACGACCTCAGGAATACACTGTTATATGTTTTGGGTTGCTCGTGGGCACCCAGCTTGCGCGCGAGTGTAACGCCAGCGTTACAGCTATTTGTTTCTGAACGAGTAATTCTGATTACGTTACAAATGTAATCGAGTTACGATTTACAGTGCGGCATTGTTTAATCGTAAATAAAGGGGACACCTAATTAGGGCGTGGGAAGATTTAAATTAAAGCAATAAATTAACTGTTAATTACAATGCTAATTATAAATGTTTGAAAGTTGCGAGTGTGGTTATTTACTGTTGGAAATTACAGTTATTTAAATAAGAAATCTTATGAACACGTAACAATGATTTTTAAATTATATTTTTAAAACATACATACACACAAATCACGTCTATATTCGCAAGTTTGTGGGCGTATAGATGGCAAAAAATGGAATCAAAAAAGTGATGGGTTGCTATCTAGACGTATCGCCTATAACAAGATTCCTATGATTTTCGCCCATTTCTTTGATGGGCTTTTATATGAAGAGAAGCAATTGGTACATACTATGTTTTTCCTTTGCTCCAAGACCAGCATGGAAGGAATTTTTAAAATATGATTGCCTTTTATAAACTTGCATTGTATGTAAGTATGTTTGTCCGGGTGGAATCTTGCGACTCAATTTTGAAGCAGTCTTCAACCGATTGAGCTGAAATTTTGCATATTTGTGGAAGTCGGATGACAATACAATAATCTGGTAGTAGAATTCTGGTGATCTAGCCAGGATCGTCTCCACAAGAGTGAACTCTAACGCTTGGTGTGATTGACTTGAAAATTGGTACACACATAATAATATGTATGACGGAAGGCAACGCTAGTACAGTCAACAAAAAGTACATTCAGCAGAGAAAGATTTGTTGTTTTTTAGGTTAGGGCATTCAGCCTTAAAAAGTAGGTACACAATCTCACTTATCTTATTATGAAATGGCCTTTTTTAATCGGTAACGGCAGCTCACAGAACCATTACGAAAGAAATAACAATATTTCAGGGTTTTTTTAAATTGTAACTGTAATTTTTTTGTTTTAATTGTTTTTCAATTACAAGTCCTGTGAGTTTGTTTATTTACCTTCTTTTATATGCTAAAAAAACAAAGTAAAGAAACATTTTTAAAAAGATTGGCTCTGAAACTATCAAAACTAAAAAGTAAACATATCGTCGAAAAACAAAGATTACAGATGGATTTCTTATAACGAAACTGATACCCCTATCCCTGGGGACAGCTTGCTATCCGGGATAAATTTGCATTTTCCTTTATTTCAAGCCTCTCGGGCCTCCGCGCCAAACAAAATGATATTCGGTAATAGAGAACGGAGTGCCATTTCATACATACACGTTTTTTTAATCAAAATCTTCGATATTCGTAACGAAACTCTTTCATATAGATGGGCTAGGAAGTGGAAAAATAGGTATTCTGATATAAAGTAATAAATAATAATTAACAACTAAAAGTTACCATGCTACTCCACACACACATAAATCACGTCTTTGTCCCTTACGGGGTAGACAGAGACGAAGGTAACAAGATCTACAAGCCACGTTTAGCAAGATTGTGAGCGTATGGAAAATGGAATCAAAATAGTGATGGGTTGCTAGCCGTATCGCCTATAACATGATTCCTATTTTCGCTCACACCCTCGATGGGCTTTTACCATCTGCGCGGGAAGAGAAGCAACTGGTACATCAACTGGTACATCAAATTCTACACAGCGCGTGGCCCGGCTCGCGCTTGACCGTTTTTTTCTATCCATAGTAGGTACTGTAATCGTGGTGAACCCAATAAAAAGCCAGCTATCAATAAATACTTCTGTGGGGGGTGCCACAATAGAGAGATCTCTCTCCAGGCAGATGTTATGCCTGGGGACCGAAGTCCAAAGGAAGAGAGTTGAAAGTTGTATTTATGCAGCCGCGTTGAGAAACTTCGTTATCGGCATGTAGAACGATGTGACAGCTGTCATTAGAACTGGCGCTAGCTACTCGTGTGTCGAAGTAGTTATGTAGAGGCCAACTAGGTGGCGCTAGGGTCGCTACATCAGCCCCCCTTTTTAGACCGGAGGTCGGTGCGGAATGCAGACAGTCGGTGCGTCATGTGGGCGCTTGCAAATGCCAGGTGCTCAGAGCCTCGTTGGCGAGCGTTGTTGCTCCCTGCTAGCTGGGTCCATGTCAGAGCGGGTAGCAGTAGTGGGAGAAGGGTTTGCATGCTGTAGACACCAGGCATGGAGATATAGCAACATGCTAGTGGTGTACAGTGCGGTGCGGTTGTCTGGCTTGCTGTGAGACTGTGTCTTCGTCTTGTGAGTCTTCGAAGGTTGCGTTTTGTCCAGATGTCGAGGGTCACCAATGTGGGGGGTGCCACAATAGAGAGATCTCTCTATTGTGGCACCCCCCACACTTCCATATTGCCATATTGTTCCATATTGGTCTGAGAGAGAAAGAAAAACATAGAATGTACCAGTTGTCTCTCGTCCCGCGCAGATGGTAAAAGCCCGTCGAGGGAATGGGCGACTCTTAGGAGTCATGTTATAGGCGATGCGGCTAGCAACCCATCACTATTTTGATTCCTCTTTCCACCTGTACGCCTACAATCATGCTAAATGTAGCCATTAGGTCTTGTTAGCTCAGGCTCTGTCTACCCTGTAAGGGATATAGACGTGATTTGTATGTGTATGTATCAATAAATGAAGCCAAGTCATTTTTCATTCTGCCGCGCGCCATTCAATGCGTAAAAGCGCCTCATTGGCGTGATATTGTCATTATCCGGTTGAAGGAACGCACTTGGCGACTGGCCAAGACTATTGGGACATAGCAGCATTAAACAGAAAGTTGAATAGTTACGCAAAAACGCTAAAATTAATTTAAGGCGCGACCACATCGCTGCGTACGTAGTGACGTGTCGCATGCGTCTCTCTCCGTCGACGTCTTTTACGCACTGTTGTGGCCGGACCTTTAGGAAGAGGTCAGACTAGCTGTCAATTACGTCCCTCAAAAATCACCCTTATTGCCAATGTTGTTAAGGCATATTTAAACACCATGAGCCCGCAAGGGTTCTCAGTTAGGCAGTTCTCACTACAACGGCAAAAAATACTTCTAAATGCATGAGTTACATTAAAATATAACTAAATCGCTATCGCTATGCCTATGAGGAGTTCCTTCAGTTTCTCCAAGATCTCGAGAGAAATCTTGCTAAATGTGGCTTGTAGGTACCTGTTACCTTAGGCTCTGTCTATCCCGTAAGGGATAAAGACGTGATTTGTGTATGTATGTATGTATGAATTATGTATTCTTATTACACACACGCACACACACACGTTCTTAAAGCCGTTTTACTTCTATTTTTATTTAATTTTTTTAGTTAGAAATTACCTTAACTTCTAACTGACGTCTAAACTCAAACTCAAACTGTTTATTGCATACAAATGTTGTAACAAGGATTTTATTATGTGTATATAGTTTCAAACATTTACCCTGTAAGGGCACGGCAATTTATTATAAAATAATCTTAAAACTAAAACTTATTTTTATAATAACAGCAATAATAATTAATAATATTAGTATGGCACTTGCACTTAAAACTAATTAAAATTAAACCTACGAGCAACAAATTAGTACCACATAGAGCCGGAAGGTAGTCTTTACAATACATTATATGTATAGATAAAGAAAAAGATATAATTCAAAATAAAGATAAAAATAGTATTTATACACACACACTTAGTAGACATGGCTAATAAAGTTTCTTAACACTTAAGCAGTCGCGCCCTTATTTCAAACGCTTACAGTCGCTACCGGGTCCTGCGAACCCAGTAAATTATGTGCGAATACTCTAAGAAGTATTCAAAATTATCTTAATGTAAGTTAAATATTCTATTAAAGGGTAATTAAATTTATTAAAACAGCATTATTTGTAAAAATCAACAGTTGAATTTAGTGAATTTCTACAAAAACAGATTAATTACAAAAATGCCACATGTCATCTAAGTTTTTGGCATTTTTTTTATTATTGTAACTAATGTATTTATTTTTAATAAATTTTCTTAAACTACTATTTTATATTTATTTAAAATCACAAAAACAGATCAGGTTGTATTATATAAAAATGCGTCAATAGGCTCCGCAAATCAATCATCTCCAATATTCAAACAAACCATAGATAACCTGCTTTAATTTAATTTAATTTAGTTTAATTTGATTTGTTTTTCTTTTAATTTATAAAGTTAAAAATAATGTTATTGATTGCGCTAAAAAAAACATAGATTCATAAATATAATGTCCTAAATAACTATATTAAAATTGAGTACACAAATAGTCGCTACTGGGTCCCAGCGGACCCATTTACAAAATTATTGCTTTCGTAAATGGTCGCTACAGGGTCCAGTAGACCCATGCATTACCTTTTACGTCCGTCGGTCACAAATGCTGCGCGCAGACAGATTGGCGAGGCGACGACGCGACTCGCAAGATATTAATTGGAAGGTAGAAAGAACGACAACGTCGCGTAGTGCAAAACGAAAAAGTTATTCATTATAATCAACTGAACCGGGTCCTGTAGACCCATTAGCGACTACTCAAGTGTTAATATGGTAAATAAATAAATAAATGTATGTTCTGCTTATTTTTCATTTAACTACTAACCACGGTAAGATGTGTCTTATATAGTGTACTCCAAAGTCTCAAGATACAAGCTCTGCTAGTTCGGAGTCTGCTAGATAATATTTTGTACAGGTACCGCTGATGTATTTTTTACGAAATAAAATTTTATTATTCTTAATGTGGACAAATGCGAGCGGTTTTTCAACAAAGCAACGTCTGTGTCTTTTTTAATCTGTGCTTGGATCACTTCCCAGATTGATAGTGCTTGTTTAATCTGAATAAGATTTGTTGGTTTTGGTGAGTTGAATGTTGATTGTTGGAATTCGTAGCGGAACTCTTGAAAGAAGTTAAAGTTATTTTATTTTAAGTTTTTAAGGTTTTGTACCACACACTTTGTCTTCCATGCGCTGGTCTAGGAGCAAAGAAAAAACATAGAATATACCAGTTGCTTCTTCCTGCGCAGATGGTAAAAGTCCATCGAGGGAATGGGCGAAATTTTTAGGAATCATGTTATAGGCGATGCGGCTAGCAACCCATCACTATTTCGATTCCTTGTTCCACCTATAAGCCCACAATCTAAACGTGGCCTTTAGCTTTTGTTACCTTAAACTCTGTCTACCCCGTGAGGGATAAAGACGTGATTTGTGTATGTATGTGTTAGACACCTCCAGCACTGATTTTCTGCCAGAACCACTGTGTCACGGTACGATGCCAAGAAAAAAAAAAGTTCACCAAAAAAAAGTTCTTCAGAATTTTTGAATTATATTTTACAAAATGTGACCTTAAGTCGCGCCATCAGTAAAGTATTATACAATTCGATCACACCAATCACAGCTAAGCCGACCATAAATCAGCCCCACGAACGCCGGCAACAATCCTTCCGTAGTTATCGTCATAAAGGCGCAGATCTGTAGCTAACACAGGAACCCACTCTCGGACCCAGCCTTGATCACTGTGGGTCGCTTTAGTGCTCACGACGCCGGTACGACGGGATGATGATTTAAAAAGCTGCATGTACAACCCTTAACCCTTCTATGTTGGTCTGGATAAACAAAAAATAACCTAACCTAAAAATTTCATTTAAGATACAGGCTTTTTGCTGACACTTGCATTGTCATCTGTCCTACGTTATGTGAACTAAATTTCCAGTCAATCGGAACAAACGTTGAAGAGTTCACTCCTGCGGAGACGGTCTCGGCTGGTCCACCAGAATTCTACTACCAGATTATTGTATTGTCATCTGACTTACGTAAGTATGCAAAATTTCAGCTCAATCGGATGAAGATAATCTGCTTTAAAATTGAGTCACAAGATACTACCCGGACAAGTCCATGGGGGGTATAGGCGAAGATCTTAGGAATCATGTCATAGCCAATGCGGCTAGCAACCCATCTATTTTGATTCTCTTTTCCATCTGTACGCTTAAATCATTTTGAATTTATCACGAACAAACAGACAGACTCTGTCCTATAATATATGTTGTGATAAAAATAATTCTTCAATGCTGGTCCGGGAGCAAAGAAAAAACAAAAGAATATCCAGTTGCTTCTCTTCCCGCGCAGATGATAAAAACCCATCGAGGGAATGGGCGAAAATCATAGGAACCATGTTATATGCTATGCGGCTAGCAAGCCATCACTATTTTGATTCCACTTTCCACCTCTACGCCCTCAGTGCCTTGCTAAACGTGGCCTGAAGGTCTTGTTACCTTAGGCTTTGTCTACCCCGTAAGGGATAAAGACGTGATTTGTGTATGTGTATGTATAAAAGATACCATAAGTTTAAATAAACTAATTCGCCTTCAAATTTCAAACAGAAACTGTTCACTGACTTTTTCTAGTTTTAATTATGATCCTTTCGAGATCAGCCAACGACACGACTGCGACACGACACGCCGCCGCGTGTAAACGCCCTCCACCCTTTACGATACGTCATCGCTCATTCTTACAGTTATAAAGCCTCCAAGATGACCATTTTTATTGTGCCCTTTCATAAAGTGCTGACAATAAGCTATAAAATGGATTGTCCACAAATACCATTACTTCCTTTATTCCATACTAGTCCGGGAGCAAAGGAAAAACATAGAATGTATATTATGTAATGGGCAAAAATTTTAGTAAACATTTGATAGGCGTTGCGGCTCGCAACCCATCACTATTTTGATTTCCATACGCCCACAATTATGCTAAACGTGGCCTTTAGCTCTTGTTAGCTAAGGCTCTGTCTACCCCGTAAGGGTCAAAGACGTGATTTATACAGTTTTTATGGAACAGCACAGGGTAGAAAAGGGGTAAACACGGCACCCGATCACTAAGGCTTCGTTGTCTGTCCGTCTGTCACCAGGCTGTGTCACGTGAGCCTGATAGCTAGACAGTTGAAATGTATGTATGTATGTCTGTAACATTATATATCGGTGACCAATATAAAATGACCCCGCACTGCGTACATTTTGCTTTGGAGCAGGGATCTGCTTACACTGGTTATGTTATTTATAGCTAATGCTACGGAACCATTCGTGCGCGAGCCCGACTCGCACTTGGCCGGTTTTTACGTGTAATTGTGACAAAGTATTACGTTATAACTAACATTTCCAATGGAATTGATTACATCCAATACAAAGTCAGACGGTTTTATCACTTGTATGAAACAAGCCTAGGGATTTGTATTGAACGACAAAACAATTCAGCCTCAATTGCTTTGATATAAAGGTTGCAAGTCGTGCGACAGTATTTTGCATAGAGCACCATTTCTCAAACTTTACCGTGTTTCGGCAATCGCCTTTGTGCATATCGTCGGTGGAAAGGAAGAACTGCTAAAGCGCCAAAATGGCATTCGTGGGAAATGAATTTCAAAGTTTTTTTTTTCGAAAAAAAAATCATATCTATTTTAATATTAATGTTACGTAGTTCAATGTAAGAAAGATAACGTTGCGTTTTTTTTTCTTAATTTACAGATCATTTGTAGGTACCTAGGTATTATAGAAAGGGAAATAAGTGTCGCTTTAGCAAAAGTACTCTGATTAGAAAGAAAATGTTAGTAAGGTAAAAATACTAATCTACATCAGATTGAACAATCCAATTCATCGAAATATGCTAATACATGGCTAGGGCATGTTTTGTAGAAAACGAAAAACGCTAAGTTACTTTACAATGTGTTAGTATCGTAAAGGAAAAACTGCTAACAAATGATCTTTCGCTACTTGCTTCATAGAGTAAAACTGCTAAGGAATCAAAAACGCTGCCTATGCATAGAGGAAAATTTGCTTACACGTGCAAATCGAATTAAAAAAACCAAAAAATAATACTAACAGTTAAGAATAATTATACTTTCTTACGTTCAAACTACTAACAAATGGAAAAAGACATTAAGTCCGTGTTAGAAAATAATGCGTATTTACCCTAATGACATAAATAAAAGTCGTAGAATGACACTAACGTGGTATCTAAGACTATAAAATCAAGGCTCTTATACAGGTAGGTTGCCACTGTTATTGCGTTAACGTTATCAATGAATATGTTTAAGTTTAGTGAGTCAGGGGATACTCATCTTAAGTACCTGTCCGGTATGTAGAGTTTAGTATACGGGTATGCGACCCCGGCCTCCCCTAGCTACTACAGTTGCTTCATCAGTCTTCCATTTCTGTAGTATCCTTTTAAACCCTGTCCTACCTCAATTCTTCACCCCTCTCCACCTTTCTATCCTACCTCTTCCCTTTTCTAGCCCTCTCCGCCAATCTAAGGTCTGCCGTGCCGAGAGATGCGTGACTAAGGGCGTGCCCAGTCTTAAGCGTGCCAATTCGCCTGGGGGACCAGGCGATTCCCTAATAATGGATTGCCTTATCCTGGTATGCGGGGCTCTGCCAGGACCGACCTTTATCCCTTGCTACTCGTGGGAACGACATGACACCATTTCATTTAGTTCAAAATGATGATCAAGATGGCGGTGACGAGATTCGCAACCCGTCACGTCGCGCTCATCACAGGGGGTGAGAAGTGGGCTATGGAGAGCCGCTTCGCTACTTTGAATGTAAGAGGAGGAATGCAAGACAATGTTGATGAAGTGTGTCAGATGATGAATGTTAGGCATATTGATGTTTTGTGTGTGAATGAAACGAAGCGGAAAGGATGTGACACCACCAAACATGGAACCTATATGGCATATTGGTCTGGCGCCAATCAAGGCAAGGCGTCAGGGAGTTGGTGTCATACTTTCCGCAAGAGTGGCTGAGTGTGTGATTGAGTTTGAGAGTGTGAGGCCCAGGCTTTTGTGGGTGAGGCTGAAAGTTGGACTCACTCGTATCTTCGTTCTCGGCGCATATGCACCGACGGATGTGGGATCGAGTGGGTCTGTAAAAGACAGCTGAACGTGAAGTGTTCTAAGATAGTGTGAGACATATTGCGAGTAAATGCAAGGAGAATGAGATGATCATCATGCTAGGTGATTTAACGGATGGGTAGGTAAAAAGCGTAACGGATATGAAAGAGTGCTTGGTGTGTTTGGTGATGAACGAGTGAATGAAAATGGGAAAAGTGTGCTTGAGGTGTGTTTGGAGTGGAATCTTTGCGTGACAAATACAATGTTTTCAAACAAAAAGATCCATATATACACAAAGGAAGAAGGAAGTGCGAATAGTATAATTGATTTTGTGATCGTGGATGAAAGATTGAGAAATAAAGTCAGTGACACTCGTTTCGTTTCGTTTCGTCTGTTTAAACCCCTAAACGTTAACCAATTTTGACCAATTTTTGATAGATATTTATGTTGTCAGCTAAACCCAAATTATGTTTCTACGTTTAGTTAATATGGCATTGATGTTGTGTTGGCTAACAAGATATTAAAAATTACGAGTATTTAGTTAAAATTAGTTAATGTTTCGAGGGTGGCAAAAGTTATTGTAACTTGTATGAATAGTATCATTTTAGTTTGAATCTTAAGTAGGTATACACGTATCTTTAGTATCAGTATTACAAAAGAAACTATAAAGATGCCCATTAATAAACTAATTTAAGTTAGCTTGACACCTAAAACTAAAATCCTACATCTACATCATTAACACTTTTTAAGTTATTAGGAACTTAAAAGTACCTAATACCTCTTTATTAAATGTTTTAATATCACTTTAACAGAAACCTGCTTTAAATAATTATCTTTTGTCACAACAATTTGTATGAGATCCTAATATTTACTATATTTGCTGCGGCTAAACGAAGAAACTCGACTTCTCCCGACTGGATCTGAGTGCGCCGGAGTGTGCTTAAATCGCGCGAATGTTAAATGCATGTTCGTATTTAATACTTAAACAACCATAGTCTTTCAATATGCCATGGTATAAAATTGCTAAAGTTGATTAATTGATTAGTTGAAATAATTTCTAATACAGATTATAACATAAAACTTCAAGATGTTATTTTAACTAAACTCTTAGAGTAATAAAACATTTAGTAAACGAGAAATTGCTTAAGTGCATTCGTAATAATATTTTGAATGACGTCGTTTTGCTAAAGCGCCAACCAGTTTCAAACAACAGTAGTCAAAAATTACTAACTGACCAGTGAAACATAAAAATCGATAAGCTTAAACTACTAAAGTAGCAATTCGACTAAAATCGAAACCAAGGAAAATTGCTTAAGTAATGTTAATGTAAATAATGTGTTACTAAACCGACTTGTGCTCAAAAAAGGCCGAAAACATGTTGCTTTAGTAGACGTAAAAGCCGGATTTTAATCAAAATCCCCACATTTTCAGAATGCTTAAGCGCCAAAAAAGTGCTCTGATTGCTACGAAACCTACATAGATCGACGCAGAAAAAAAAAATCCAATCGAACTGCATATAAAACTCATTTTGACCAAAATGGCGCTTTAGCAGTTCTTCCTTTCCACCGACGATATATTTAAGGTCTTTTTTTGTGATTTGTCTCTACTTCTCTATATTTGTACAATAAAGCATTTACTTACTTACTTACTTACTTTTTTTCGGATGAAAAAGGTTACATGTCTTTTTTTTATAGAATTGGAAAAATATCAAATTTAACTAGGTAGTGAGAAAAAAACTTTTACTGCTTATTTTTTTTTTGTTTTGTTACATTTTAACGCCTTAACTTACCAACTACTAACGTCATTTCATAGAAATTCATGACCTAACGTTTTATTCCTCGGTCTAGTTTGCATGTAATATTTGAAACTATAGAACAGATTCTAAAAAACATTTCTTCAATAGAAACCTTTTCCTTGCTTATTTTATTATGGCAAAGTTTAAAAGTTCTCGCGTGATGCAACAAAGTTGATTTTATAGTTCGCAAATAATAATTAATTCCAAAAACACGTTTAATTCTTGCTAGCGGAAGTCCATTTCAATTAACATAAAATATTTACCTACTCTGCTAGCAACCCCCTAGTACTTCGCTACTTACAATACAAATACTCTTTATTGAACACCACAAATCAGTACAAAAAAATACAGAAACAAAGAACAAAGTAGATAATAGGCGGTCTTATCGCTTAGTAACACGGATCTGTATTTTGTACATAGGCATGACTACTTTAAGTACTTATTATATACTCCAAACGCGTTGACGTCCCCTCGACCCCCGATGGGGTCGAAGGGGTCGCGACCCACGACCCCCTGTAAAGTTTGAAACACTCTGGATACATTAAACATTCACGATTCAAACGTTTGTTTTACAAATGGAAGCCTTCAGATTGTCAATAGCATATTTTGTTTGTCATCTGAAATGTTAATCTCCGCTTTGACATTTCGGTATTTTCGGTACAAGCTTGAACCTTTGTACCGATTTTAAACCTTAATTTTTACACCGATAAAGTCTGTATTTGTGTCAATTAAAACACCAATTTTAAAGTGAAAACAACAAGCCATTTTGAATTGTAACGCTTGCGTAATAGAATTTCTGTTGCGTTTGCAAACTTTGAAGTGCGTTTTGGTTGTTTACATTTGGTATTAAAGTCTAAATTTGTGTACCGATTTGTTGTATAACTTTTGAATGTTTGTTTATTTGTCGGACGATTTGTTTATTGTTTGGTTTAGGACCTACGGACAGATTGACGTCTGATTGGTTGTTAGGCGATTTGAATACGTATTTGATGTTTTATTGTTTATTTTTGGTGTTTTATCGGATGAGTGAGATAATAGCTTGAGGTATAACATTTTTTTTGTTACATACATAGTGACGTTTTTCTCTTTCTTTTTTGTATAACTACTTTCTTTTACTTTGACTAGTAGAGACTATAAATACATAATCTAGTATAGACTAATATAATTTAAGGCTCGGGGACCTTAGACATCCGTTTTGTAAATGTATTTAATTTAAGTAGAGTTTACGTATTGTAGTAGCTTAATGTATTTTTTTTAAATGACTTTCTGCCAAGTTTCTTGCGGCGCATTCTTCTTGGCAATGATGGTATTTCCGAATGCGCTGGTAGTTTCAAAAAAAGACATGTAAAAGAGCCCTTGGCGGCAAATTTGCAAAAATATTTTTTTGAATTCTTTTGAATTTTAATGGTCGTGTTTCACATAATTGTGGGAAAGTGGTTTTTTGTTTTTGCTCTGTATAAGTGAGCCAGTATTTTGTAAATATAAAATGTTAAATGATTAAGGGCCGATTTTTCAATCCTCAGATAAGGACTTAACGGACAGATACCCATAGAGTTGTTCGTCGAATAGGGCTTACCTGACGATTGAAAATCAGCCCTAAAGGTTAATTACATATAGGGACTTGTTTAAAGTATTTGTGGTCTACATCTTGAAGAAAATATGTTTCAGTAGTAAATATTTGTAACAAAGTCTTGGACATAAGCTGGTACGTAAAACCATGAATTGATATTTGCAAATACTTTTTTGTTTCATCGATTTGCAAGTTTCACTGCTTGTCGGCGCGAAACTTTTCTGATTTATGATAATCTGTCTCTTTCTGGCGTGTTCCTCGCTGCCCTACTGGCTTGTAGTTTGTACACAGACATTAAGAATCTTCAGTTTTTACCCGTATTGCCCATCGTAAGTTTCGCAACCAGTTGTGATACAGGATTTCTTATTCTTTGTTCGCAACCAGCTTTTTACGCAACTGGTACGCCATGGCAATTAGGTTTCGCAACCAGTTGTGATGGAGGAATTTTTGTTTTTAGTTTGTTTTAGTTTTTTCTATACTTAGTTATTAAATAGTGTAGTCGAAGCTATGCCTCTGAAACAGAGAAGATAAGTACTCGTAATACGAGACGTTTTATTTCATCTTTGTTAGGTTGGCAGCACATTATTTTGAAAAAATGACTTTCTGCCAAGTTTCTTACGGCGCATTCTTCTTGGCAATGATGGTATTTCCGAATGTGCTGGTAGTTTCAAAAAGACATGTAAAAGAGCCCTTGGCCGCGAATTTGCAAAAATAAATTTTCATTTTCATTTTCATCTGTAATCCATCTCCTGTAGGTAGATTATGGGTAGCGGTGATTAAATAATCAAATAAGTTTTTTTCTTGTTTAACTTCACTCCCACCATTCCCGAATATTACAGTCTCTCAAAACCAAAATTCCATGCTGGTCTGGGAACAAAGAAAAAACATAGAATGTATCAGTTGCTTCTCTTCCCGCGCAAGTAAAAGCCCATCGAGGGAGGGCGAAATTCTTAGGAATCATGTTATGGCGATGCGGCTGGCAACCCATCACTATTTTGATTCCCCTTTCCACCTATACGCCTGTCATGCTAAACGTGGCCTTTAGGTCTTGTTACCTTAGGCTATGCCTACCCCGTGAAGGATAAAGGCGTGATTTATGATTGTTTGTTTGTATGTATTTCTGTTTCCGCTATAACAACAAAAACTCAAAACAGAATATTTTTATGTCTCTCTATGTCAGTAACTGATCTCCCAATACCTACATTTTGTAATAACTTGCCGAATTTGTGTGAAACCCTCGGTGCGTGAATCCGACACGCACTTGGCCTGCTTTTTTCTTACGGTAATTTTTATAAAAAAATAAATATGAATGATTCCACTTAGTTGACTGTACAAGGAGTCTATAGCCAACAAAATTCAAATAACCCCGTATAGGGTCAATGGTGGACAGATTGTGAACATCTACTGTTACGCCTTAGACCCTTCAGATGATTTGGAAGGGTCCTTCGGGCCTCCAAGTGGCGTTAATTTTTACAGCAACCGTTTTTGTTTGTAAATAGGTCGTTTTGAGTGCTGCGGTCGTTTTTGGTCGTTAAAATCTCAACGGCTTTTTGTTTTGGCGGTTTGTGGCTCTGGGTTCTTAATTGTTGTTGCGCATTGGTTTACTCGTTGGCTTTATTTTTGAACCACCGACGCAAAAAGCGGGTGTTATAATTCTGTCGTCAGTGTGTGGGTCTGTCTGTGCCTTCGTAGCACTCATGGGGATGTAGCATCTTGGTGCGGATTTTTTTCATTGGAAAGCCAGTTTTTTTGCGGTAGTTTATTGCGGTAGCCATGTTTTGTAAGTCGGTCCAGCAGTTTGAAGAGTAAGTAAGTAAGTAAGTAAGTAAATGCTTTATTGTACAAATATAAAGAAGCAGAGACAAATAACAAAAAAAGACCTTAAATATATGCACAAAGGCGAACTTATCCCTATAAGGGATCTCTACCAGTCAACCTTTGGGTAAATGAAAGGAGCATTAAGCGAGAGACCGACAAAGAGTGAGTTTAAAATATCCATATAGTGAAAGCCACAATACAGCGTACATCTCAAAATACAACAAACAATTCATAAATAAACTACTAAATTATCATTAAACACAAGAGTATCAGCTGTTCAAAATGATGTAAGGCATTTTTGCCTTTTTTATTGTTTACTAGCTTCTGTCCGCGACTTCGTCTGCGTAGAATTATACATAAAAACCTTCCTCTTGAACACTATCTATTAAAAAAAACCGCATCAAAATCCGTTGTGTAGTTTTAAAGATATAAGCATACATAGGGACATAGGGACAGAGAAAGCGACTTTATTTTATACTATGTAGTGATGATTTACGTATGATTATTCATTATTAGTTTTAGCTTTAGAAGGCTATTCGAACCGTTTTCTGGGGTTATCTGCTTCGTTATATAATTTCAAAAAAACTAGGTTTACTCAGCAAAAACATTTTTTTCTTTGTGTAAAAGTTAAACGCCGAGATTAATTTACTTTTTGCCATAAGTTCTGAACTTGCCGGTGATATCCCGATTCTACATTACAAATTCATATCAAACAAAAGCTTCCCATATTATTTGTGAAACAACACAATAAATAACAAACGGAATACATTACGGCACAAATAGGAATACTTGGCACAATTCTATCTGCATTGTGCTGTCAGCCGCCATTTTAATTTTATAATTTATCGCATTATGCGTGGACGGCGGTATTTATTTATAGTAGAGAGGTTGTTTGGTTATAAATGCCATGTACACTAAAATAATAACAAAGTTAACGTTCCGTTCTTCTTTTTTTTAATAAGGCCCCATCGATCGATGCGATGATTTCGCCATTGTTCGTTTAAGGATACCGTGTAATGTAACTAATAGGCATTTTTTTTTATATTACCCTTATCCAATCAATCCTTTTATTTTTTCCAAAACGAAATCAAGATCCAAGGAATTTCCTAATTATTAAACGTCAGCTTTTTGCAGCGAGCTTATTGAATCGAAAGCTCGATAAAAAGGGAAAGAGACTAAGCTTTAGCCGCAACTGACTAGCAAAAAGTGGACTAATGGAGCTTTCAGTTGTCTATATAAGTAAATGACAGGAATCTACGTTTCTTGCTTCTAATGTTTAATGAAGCTTTGATAAAAACTTGTTAAAGCACAAATTAATTTGTGGTTACTTACTTCCATGCTGGTCTGGGAGCAAAGGAAAAACATACAATTTACCAGGTGCTTTTTGTCCCGCGCAGATGGTAAAAGCCCATCGAGGGAGTGGACGAAATTCTTAGGAATCATGTTATAGGCGATGCGGAAAATATAAAATTACTAGCTTCTGTCCGCGACTTTGTCTGCGTATGATACATTATAAACCTTTCTCTTGAATCACTCTATCTATTAATACCACATCAAAACATACAGACAGACAGCGGAAAGCGATTTAGTTTTACACTCTATGTAGTGATACTATTTTTAAAATTATGATGTAAGTTTTTTAATGACAGTTTCTCTGATTGCTTACGCAGTATAAAAAAACGACATGGACCCTTAGTAAAGTAATTCCTTGGCTGACTGTACCTGTATTTATTAAGCAGTTAACACGATAAAATTCAGTCATCGTAAAAACTACTAAAAGCGACACATCCCCGCAATTTATTTAAAACTTTAATAAACAGCGTTCGCTCTCACGGCAGCAAATAAATCGACGGAATGAATTTTCATCACAAAGAGGTGTTAACGTGCCGCTCCGATGAGCAGTGGATACGCGGAGTTATTGAAAAGGGAATAAATATGAATAGTTTAAAAAGGTAGCTATTTTTATGGTGTGTCAAAAAATTACATTATGCTAGGCCGTTTTTGTGTCGGCGACGGCCAATCACGGCACGGGACCGATGATGCGCGCGCTTTTGATTGGTTGGTTACAATTAGCAGTTTAGCATGATCGGTAAGGAAAAATATAAAAAAAACATGCTGGTCTGGGAGCATAAAAAAGCAGACCTGATTTATGAATACGTATGTATGTTTTGATTGAAAATTGTCATTATCACCGTCAAATACCTATTTTTCTATTTTAAAAATGTAAAACTGGATACAAAGTTCAAAGTTTAACAGCTCATCTTTCTCCGGCAATACTCAGCGGGCACGAAAACATTTGAAATATATTCCCCTCCTTTATTCATAAACAAAACCATTTTAATATTTCATGACGCCAAAATTACCTAGTATTTTTACTCGTTCTAAACGGTGTCGAGTGGATACGCAAAGGGACACACTTGGACTAAATAATGGCTGCCACAAAACATTCTGTAGTTTGAGCGCTAGAAGTTTTTGGAGTCATGTTACTAGGTACCTAATGAGATAAAAGTTTGGAGTAAAATAAGATTTTTTATAAAAAGCAAATTTTATGCTCATTAATGTGAAGAAAATTTTAATTGCTTCTCCAAATTTACTTTATTTACAAATGTAGTTTTAAAATACAAGCATGTCATCGGAATCGGTTCACACTAAAAACATATGGAGGAAAAATACTCACATCTTCTTTTTTAAGTTGTTTTACTTATTGTGTGATACATCTTTCTTTTTTTTAATACGTCATCGACAAAAGCCTAGCAGAGTTCCCTCCTTAAATAGCTTTGCTAATTTGTTCAAAAACTTACAAATATTGTAGCACTAAAAGCCATAGGTCTTAATATAATCGTGGAATAGACGCAAAGACGATTGGCTCTTAGCCTAGAACTTGTCGGCCGTCAGTCAGACGACTAAATAAAATTGCACGCAGAACACCCGTCTGCAGCGGAAAAGGGACTGTGGGTATAAATACTAGGTACCCAGAAATACTTGGTAGTTGAAATGAAATGACAGTGAAAAGGTTTATCATAATTTACGTAAGAAACTGCGTTTGTCATGAGCTGTTCGGTGAAGAAAATCATCGCTAGGACACCTGAGAAGCAGTTTAGTGGTGTGTATAAAGTTGTCGATCTCCACTGGGCTAGCGTCATAATAATATTAAGACAACTAGTAACTGTTCTGGTCTATCTAGTATTGTTTCCTTGTAATGCAATCTTCTCATGTGTTTATGGGCTGATGTTGCTCGCTTACCACGCTTTTTCATTACAAAAACGGTCACGAAACACGAAGCATCCCCATCAAAAAATACCAAGTAAAAATACTACACTATAAATACTCGTATGCCTAGTATTTTTTGCATCCCTAGTATTTTGGCACCGGAAGTCGTCTCGGGGTGCATCGTGGTGCATCGGAGTGCATCGTCGAGTGCATTAGCCAAGGGCCGCGCCCGTTCGCATGTAAAGCAGTGCAATTGCCATTCCCTTTGCAACTTTGTAGTACTTAAAAAAAAGAAAACTATGTACTGCAGTTGTTGTTGGGTAAGGGTACGCATCCGATAAAGCGGAGCAGAAACGCACTATTGCAGAAAAAGCGTTAATTGAAATCCACGTCTTGCTTCGTTTAAATAATAAAGGAAAGAAAGAGGCGAAAAATCGTTTATTGCACTTCGGTCTTTACAAAGAGACAATTGGCGTCACCTAAGATAGAGCGAGACAACGCTCTACGAAGTCGAAGATTTGAATTCTTTAAGGCTGAGTAATGTAATACTTATTAAAAATGCGGAAGTGTCTGTTACCTCTTTACGATAAAACCGCTGAACTGATTTGGGAGTAAAAAAGAAAACATGTATCAGTTGCTTTACTTCCCACGCAGATGGTCAAAATCCATTGAGGGAGTACGCGAAAATCTTAGGAATCATGTTATAGGCGTTGCGACTCCCACCACTATTTTGATTTCTTTTTCCAACTATATAACAATTAAAAAATAAATATCTTAGGACAAATTACACCAATAGACCCAGCCCCAAACTAAGCAAAGCTTGTACTATTGGGTACCAGGCAACGGATAAACATACTTGTATAATGTAGATAAATACACACTTAAATACATACAACATCCATGACCCGGGCACAAACATTCGTATTCGTCATACAACTGTGTGCTCCTACCGGGATTCGAACCCAGGGCCTCTAGCTTCATAGTCAGGGTCACTAACCACTGGGCTATCCGGTCGTCAAACCCATACCCCATACCCATATACGCCCATAATCATGCTAAACGTGGCCTTTAGGTCTCGTTACCTTAGGCTCTATTCGTAGGGATAAAGACGTGATTTATGTATGTATGTTTATAAACAAACAACCACGCTATTCATTCACAGAATCCAAGATCTAAGGCTTTCAATTACTGAATGTTTTCCTGAATCGTTTACATATAACAATATGTGAAATTGTTTGGCAGGTGTCGTAGGGGTCGCAATCGCGGCAAGGCCCTGGGGGTTTGAGGGATCAACGTTCGAGTTCCAGCTACATTTTCGCTTTGAAGAAATTGTCACGTAGGGAGACTACAAAGGAAAAGAAGAAAAGAAAAGAAAAGAAGAAATTTATTCCTTTTTGCAAAGGCTTGATGTGTCACCACGAGAACAAGGTGTCTGAGAAAAAACCGGCCAAGCGCAAGTCGGACCCGCGCACCGAGGGTCCTGTACAAATTCACACACAAATCACGTATTTATCCCTTACGGGGTAGACAGAGCCTAAGTTAACAGGTACAGGCCACATTTAGCAAGATTGTGGGCGTATAGGTGGAAAATGGAATCAAAATAGTGATGGGTTGCTAGCCTCATCGCCTATAACATGATTCCTATGATTTTCACCCATTCCCTCGATGGGCTTTTACCTGCGCGGGTAGAGAAGCAACTGGTACAACCTATGTTTTTTCTTTGCTCCCAGACTAGCATGGAAGAAAGATTTTTATTATTTGTTGTTATAGCAACAGAAATATATCATCTGTGAAAAATTTTATTGTCTAGCTATAACGGTTCTTGAGATACAGTCTGGTGACAGACAGATGGACTTACAGTGAAGTTTTATTCGATAAGGAAGCTAAAGGAGTAATTGGGTCAGCTGATGGTAAGAGAATTTACTATGGACACCAGATATATACATGGCGGGTGGTAGGGCCTTGAGCAAGGTCCGTCCGGATCGCTACCACCATCTTGCTCGCTAATCCTGCCGCTAAGTAGCAGTGCTTGCACTGCTGTGTTCCGGTGTGGAGAGTTAGACAGCCGGGGAAATTACGGGCACAAGAGGCATTGCATCTTAGTCCTCTAGGTTGGCAACGCATCTGCAATCCGTCCGGGGTTGCGGGTGTCTATGGGCAGTGGTGATCACTTACCATCAGGTGACCCACTTGCTCGTTTGCCTTCCTATTCATATAAAAAAAAAATACATACCGTCATGCCTCTTTCCTCAGGCAGAGACTCTGTTCCACCTGTCCTGACATACATTATTCGCTTCATCCACATTCATAAATCATCTACATACATGCAAAGGCCTCTCTTTATCTGGCCTTTTGTCAAATTGTCGCCAATTTGGTCACAAAATGTCTATACGCTCAAATAGAAACAAAAATGACTGTTTGACATACTTAATTTGTCCATACAAATTCCCAAACGCTCTGCCCAGATTACAGGGTGTTACAAAAAGATTTTACGAATTTTTAATTGCAACCCGTGAAAAGCTGAATTGCGTCCTCTTTGGCCCTCCGGGCATTAACTACTAAACTGTATAAAATTCCTTCAAATTATTTCGAGCGGAGACGGGTTTTTGTTTTTTCGCCTTTTTTTCGAATGATAAAACTGGAAAAGCACGTGTCTTTTTCGTGAAAACCGGAAAATTTTCGAGTGTTTCAGTAAATGTTCGAATCGATTCACTAATGTTTCATCGACAAACGTTTGATTGGATTCATCGTTTCACAAACACTTCATTTGTAATGCCTATATTTTCTGCTAAACTATAAACATTTGAAAAAGTTATGAAACAATCCACAATCCCCTGCTGATATATTCTGTAACAATTTCAAGAGGCCCTGTATTACTGATTTATAAATGAATGCAATTTTTTTGGTAACTAGTCATCTGAATGAAGCTTGTACATGATCTACACCTACCCACATAATATGTATCACAGAACCGTTTCATTATCCTTGAAACCTAACGTATACTTTAACGGCCTATTTCCTCATAAAACCCGTCTAATTTGAGACCTAACTCATCACGATCGCCCCCCGGAGAGCGGTAACTAAACGCGTCGTTATAACCCGGGGCGGCGCAAACGCTTCGTTACAAAACAGCTCAAGTGCTTGTGACATGATGTGATTGCGTTTTGAGGCACATGGTTAAGGTTTAAAAGTGTCTGTGTCTGTTATGAGATGCGACGTTTTATGATTGCTGTTTAACGTTTAAAAATAATGAAAAACTTTTGTTTAAAAACATGGTTTATATGAAGACGTATTGTAGGCAATAGTTTTTATATCACCTAAAAAAATCCTTGAAAATACACAATAAATAAATCACTGGTTTGGGGGTCTGATACTGCGTGGTTTTTTATTTTTAGAAATAAAAAACTGGATTGTGCGTTTCTTCGTAGGTATATTGTCGGCAGACAAAGGGCGAGAGTTGACATAGGCTAAAATAAAAAAAATAATGTTGCTACTATGAAATAATTTTAGATTGCAACAATAATTAATATGCTTTAGCCGATTATTTCATTGTATAATGGGTCCTTGATGACCTTTCTTTTGTATCAGATAAAATGTCAAAGGACCGGGTCATCCGCGACACTGGAGGATTGGAACTGTGTTGCCAGCCTAGAGGTCTTAGATAAATTCATCGGCTGTCTACCTCTCAACACAGCACCGCAATCACTGCTGCTTAGCAGCAGGTTGAGCGGGCAAGTCGGTAGCGATCCCGACGAATCTTACACGAGGTCTTACCCCTTTACTAGTTAGTTGGATTAGATAGTAAGATAGATTTTATTTGTCACCTTTCAGAGAATAAATAACAAAAAATATAAAATAACAAACTGTCTAACCCGTAAGGGATAAAGACATGATATATATATGTATGTATTTATCACTCACTACATAGTATAAAACAAAGTCGCTTTCTCTGTCCCTATATCCCTATGTATGCTTAAATCTTTAAAACTACGCAACGGATTTGGATGCGGTTGTTTTTAATAGATAGAGTGATTCAAGAGGACGGTTTATGTATACTACAGGCATAATATACCGTGCGAAGCCGGGGCGGGTCGCTAGTATAAAATAATAACAAATAAGGTACAGTAGAATCCGTTTATTATGACTTCGAAAGGAATTGACAAACACGTCATAATAAGCGGACGTCATATAAAGCGTTATGTGAAATGAAAAACTTTTTTTATGTAAATATGTATGTTTGAAATTGTCGAATGACCCACGCCAAATTCCTTTGCGAGACATGAGTTAGATTCTCCATTTTCTAATCTGCATATTATTGCACCTGTCTCCTCAATTGTAAATGCTTTACGTCGTTGAGATGACATTTTTTTCACAGTAACAAACGAAAAACAATGCGTGACCTTCAACCGTCAATTACTCACTGAGAATCAAAACAAAAAAAAGCCACGTGCCGAACGTCGTCGGGAATCAACGAACAATACCGAAGGTGTAAAGAATCATGTCGGTCATTATAACCGGACATAATTTATTAAAAATGGGTCATAATAAGCGACATGTCACTGTAAGGGAAGTCATTATATCCGACTTTATTATAAAGAATTTTATATGAAAACCAAACTTCGTAGTGCAATTACGTCATAATAACCGGCTGGTCAATATAGGCGGAGTCATAATAAACGGATTCTACTGTACTTACAATTTTCATACATAATGCGTACAATCAAACACCAAAATAAGTAAACAAGATGGTACCTAGTAAACTACGAACCTGGTCCTTCCATACCGTGTTGGAAACCTGGAAACCGTGCTAAAGCTTGCAGAACTGAGTCGATAACGCTCAATACTTCAGCTATTCCCCGTACCGATTACCCGATCCGCAGGCAGTTAAAAATTAAACTTTACTAAAGTGCGGGCACCTGTTTCGACGTTGTAAGTTACGTCGCTCAAAGACGTTGACGTGAGTTAGGAAGGTTGCAGAGACGAGCGACAAGCGACAAGCGGCTTCACTATCACTACATAGTATAAAACAAAGTCGCTTTTTCTGTCCCCAAGTCCGTATGTATGCTTATATCTTCAAAACCACACAGCGGATTTTGATGCACTTTTTTAATAGATAGAGTGATTCAAGAGGAAGGTTTATATGTATAATACATGCATAATATACCGTGCGAAGCCGGGGCAGGTCGCTAGTTAACTTATAAATAAGTTTCTAAATGTCACTGAAAATTAGAACACATAGAAAAATCCGAAAAGTAAAGCTATGGCCGGGAATAAGTCTAATAAGTAAGTCTTTGAAGACCGGCTGCGTCTCGCCGCCAGCCGGTTGACAGTCGAGGGCATTGCGCATGTTCTGGAAGATTAGTTAAAGAATGTAATACAAGCTTTATTTTTTGTTACAATAGTACTTGGACTATCACTTATTCCACTTTGTGTACTAAGCAAAACAGTCCGACCGACAAGCAGGCAAATTAAAAAAAAAGATTGTAATTTCCTTGCTGATTCGTTCTCGAATCGATTGAAGACGATTCGTTCATCGCCATCCCGCGGAAACTACGCAAATTTTCCGGGATAAAAAGTAACCTATGCGCTAGTCTAGACTATGATTTGTCTCAGTGCCAAATTTTAAGCAAATCTATTCTGCTGTTATGCCGTGAAAGAGTAACATACATCCATCTATACTCTTAAACTTGAGAAATATGCCGCTAGAAGGTCCAAGGGCTGATCTTCGGGGATGCGGAAATAACACACGTCCGTTTGCTATGCTGTTTAATTGAAGACAAAAGCATGAGACATACCCTCCATATTGGTTTTACTATTCTACTTATCTATACAATACATACATCATAATAATATTAGTAAGAGTAGAACATTTGTTCTTGGAAAGACGGAACGACGACAGATGGTCGAAGGTCAGTGGCCAGATCATCAACCCGTTGGTCAGATGACATCTGTCATTCGGCTGGAAAATTGTGGATGAGACTGGCACGGGACTGGGCAAAGTGGCGAGAAAATGAAGAGGCCTTTACTCAGCAGTGCGTGGATGCTAGCTGATTAGATTAGATAGGACATTTAGTAGGAAGTAGGATTTCCGCTCGAATCGTTATTTCTGGGTTTCTATTGCTTGTACCCGCTCCGCTTCTACCAAAGCCTAGCCTTAACGCCTGACAGCAAAGGATGATAGCTGCGCCAGTCCCATTTCGGGCCTCAACGATTATGTTCAAACTTCGGACGTCAAGCTCAACATTATTTATGATTCTTTATCTGCCTCGCTCCCCTGGTTAGTGTAATTTGACACTTGTGGTAGCGTTAACGCTGAACAGCTTCGTACTTTGGCTTTTGTTTCTTGAATTCGTATTACACGGTTATATTATAGTGTCGTATAATTGTCGTAAAAATATTTCAGCTAGTGGTAGGGTTAGAATAAATTAAAAAAAATTGGAATAATAATTCCAACTCTAATGCCGGTTGATTGATTGTTCACACACAGATTTAAATGCCGAGTTGTGTATTACAAACAAGACGATTAACAAAGAAAGGTGATTTTTTTATTATTATCATTTTCTGTATAATGTCTTTTTATCTTAAGTTAGGTTCTTACAATATTCATATGAAAAGTAATAAAACCTAACTTGTTATTATTATTATTACAAGCTTTATTAACTTTGCAATGTATGTATGTATGCATGTTTGTCCGGGTGGAATCTTGCGACTCAATTTGAAGCAGATATCTTCATCGGACTGATTGAAATTTTGCATTATTGTGTTAGTCAGGTGACAATACAATAATCTTGCAAAAGATAGAGTCACCTGGAGCAGTTTGGAGGAGGCTTTCACCGCAAAAGGCGGCCCTTACACCTAACAATACTTACCTTATATTAAGCACAAAACTAACATTACTATCAAATAAATAAGTATCTACACAAATTACAAAATAGTATAGTAACCATTACATGTAAGGGATAAAATAAAGCTTATAAATAAAAAAGAAATCTTAATAAAACATGAATATAGTAACGATAGAGAAAACTGTTAACACACGATAAATCAAACCGTCCGTTGCTAAGGTTTAAAAAAGCATGAGTGGGGTCCAAACCACCCTAAAGGGGTATTTTACAAGTAATTTCACCTGCGAACTACCCCGGTACATAGCGGGTAGTTCGAAACTATTTAAAAGTTGCCCCGGGTAACGTTGCCATAAACGAGTGTAAACTAACTCGTAGGTACTTTGGTTGGACCTAAAAGGAGGAATACTTATAAATATTTCGATCTTTGCTTCCATGCTGGTCTGGGAGTAAAGAAAAAACATAGAATGTACCAGTTACTTCTCCTCCCGCGCAGATGGTAAAAGTCCATCGAGGGAATGGGCATAGGAATCATATATTATAGGCGATGCGGCTAGCTACCCATCACTATTTTGATTCCCCTTTCCACCTATACGCCCACAATCATGCTAAGCGTGGCCTTTGGGTCTTGTCACCTTAGGCTCTGTCTACCCCGTAAGGGAGAAAGACGTGATTTATGTATGTATGTATGTATGTATTTCGATCTAAGTGCGAAAAACTGTTTATTTGGAAAGGGTTGGTAAAAAAAAACACACGTCTCATTCAGAAAAGTAAACTTCTGTCGAGAGGGATCCAAGTGCAACTTTTCTGTTCAAGGCTTTTCTAAGTGCTTTTTTTGCAAATTCAATTTTTGAAGTTGATAATTTTATTGTAAAACCACCCAGTTTTCTATGCTGGTAGCTCATAAATTATATTTATAATTCTATTTTCAAGTTTTTTAATTTTCGGTGTGAAAAGTGTATGAGCCACTCGGGAGCAAAACTATTTTCATCTTGGGCGTTACCACTTGACTAAGGGCCAGTGGTATAGCTGTCAAAGGCGACTTTATAAGATCTGCGCCGAAACAATGTTTTAAATCTTGAATCTCATTAAGTTTATTAATTATAAATAACTATCATCATATCGAGGAGCAATGCCGTAGTTTTGTGCCGTTCCGTTTTGTTCGGAAAAAACCGCTTTCAAAGCGTTCACATTCACCGCCAAATAATCCATGTTTGCGATAATTCCACGAAGATCACTTATCAACAGGTAAAAGAAAAAATATATAATTTATGTAACGAAGCCCGCCAAAACCAGTGAAAAGCGAACGTTATTGGACCTCACGCGACACTAGCGCCTCTAGTGGCAAATTGACACGCGATAGCCCCCATTGAATGCAGTTATTATGTTTTTTAAATGTAAAGCCAAAGGGACTTCATGAGATGCAACACGGCAGATATGTTAACCGTTAGCTTTAATAGAAAACAATTTCCCATTAAACCCCGGAAATGTACCACTCGGTCACTTCCGGCCGGATATTACCTTTACAGGATGGAGTGCTTCCACACGTAAGTAGGTACGTCATACAACGAGTACATACATACATACTTACTCCCTTACAGGGTACAAAACGCAAAGGCCACGGTTAGCATGATTTGTCATCTCTACATCATCTCTACTATAGACTAATATAATTTAAGGCTTGGGGACCTTATACATCACTTTTATAAATGTATTTATTTTACATTAGAATTTAGGTATTGTAGTAGCTTAATGAATTTTATTTTGAAAAAATGACTTACTGCAAAGTTTCTTGCAGCGCATTCTTCTTGACAATGATAGTCTTTCCGAATGCGCTGGTAGTTTCAAAAAAGACATGTTGGCAGCCAATTTCTGTGAATTTGTTATGGCATGTAAAGTATTTTTGAAATAAATGATTATCCTTATCTTATCTTATCTTAATTTGCAAAAATAAATTTTGAATTTTGAAATTTTAAATTTCAAAAATAGTGATGGGTCGCTAGCCGCGTCGCCTATAACATGATTCCTAAGACTTTCGCCCATTCCCTCGATGGGCGTTTACCATCTGCGCGGGAAGAGAAGTAACTGGCAAATTCTATGGTTTTTTTTTGCTCCCAGACCAGCGTGGAACGTCGTGGATAGTCGTTCTACAACTTTTAAAAATAACCTGTAATCAAATGCGATTTTTAGTATAGTTTAATTTGTTTCTACGCATTAGAACGAAATAGTTAGAACTTCTAAACTGACCCGATTCAGTGTCCCACGGACATAAATACTCCCTTGTGACGTTTCCAAATAGTTTTTCTATTTTATTTCCGACTGTAACAATTTAAATGTGTCTCTATTTAAATCGCAGCAAAGGAAAGTGTCCCAAATGACCCATAACGTAGTCCGCTGTGTCGCTCCATCCGATTAAAGATGGGAAACACTAAACAAAACCTGGTTGTAGATTCGCGTCTGTTTTGTTTTTCTTTCTTTCAAAAAACCAGGTCACTTCTCGTAAAGTTGTATGAAATTGACCCGGTTTTTTTGCTACCGAGTACGCTAGCGATCTGCCCTGGCTTCGCACGGGCGCAGTGCAGATACTAAGCAACAATGATTTCAAGATTTGACTTGGATAGTTTTTACGTATAGGCTGCACCTATTCTATTTGTCTATGTTACTTTTCTAAATCTTGTAATTAAATTACATCCCAAGTGAAATAAATGCAGGATTTTCTACTCAGAACTTGGCACCCATTTAAGAATAAGAATAACTTTAGTTTCATCACAGAAGTTACAAAGTGCATAACATTTTACAAAGGACACATTGTTACACAGAGATATGTAGATGACATTTTATGCGGTAAGTGAAGCGGCCTTCGCACTAGACTCTGGCTCTGTATCGAGTGCCAAGTGACGTACTCAAAATACAAGAACAATACGAAATAAGAGTAAGAAATAATTATAAAGTGTGTGTGTGTGTACTTGTGTGCGTGTATGTGTGACTGCACTTTACCATTAGTAAGTGCCTAAGGCGGATTTACATATTATCAATTCTTTACTCGGCGAACTCAATAACAATACATATTTTTAATATTGAACTTCGCTATCATTTCACATTTATGTTTTTTAATGAATCTAAACCTAAATCACTACCTAATCACTACATAGTCATCATCACTAGGTAAAGTAGTCACTACATAGTATAAAACAGTCGCTTTCTCTGTCTATATGTCCCTATGTCCCTATGTCCCTATGTATGGTTATATCTACACAACGGATTTTGATGCGGTTTTTTTTAAAAGATAGAGTGATTCAAGAGGAAGGTTTTTATGTATAATTTTACGCAGACGAAGTCGCGGGCAGAAGCTAGTATAAGATAAATAAAAATGACCGTTTTTCCGTCCATCTTTCCGTTTCACAATCTAAGCGGAAGTTACGCATCCTAACTAGGTCCACAAAGTGCAGGCAACGAACCGTGCAGGTGGACGGAGCATGCCTTTAATATGATTGTGCACTTTGTGGTCCATATTGTCGAATATGCGGCATTTTAAATTTAATTCTGGTCTGGGAGCAAAGAAAAAACGTAAAAAAGAAAAAGAAGTCATTTTGAATAGAAATCTTTGAGTTCATTAACCTTTATCTACAGTAATATTATAGAGATTCTTCCATGCTGGTCTGGGAGTAAAGAAAAAACATAGAATGTACCAGTTGCTTCTCTTCCCGCGCTAGTAAAAACCCATCGAAGGCATTTGCATTTAGGAATCATGTTATAGGCGATGCAGCTAGCAACCCATCACTATTTTTAGTCCTCTTTCCACCTACACGCCCATAATCATGCTAAACGTGGCGTTTAGGTCTTGTTAGGCTCTGTCAACCGGTAAGGGATAAAGACGTGATTTATGTATTAATGTATGTATCTGATTCTCAAGGAAATTTGAAGTCTATATTTTATCAAAGGTTTGTGTAAATTGGTTGAAATTATAACGATAATTGTTGGAAGTTTTTTTTTATAAAAGAGGGGACAAACGAGCAGACGGGTCACCTGATGGAAAGTAATCAACATCGCTTAGGGACACCTACAAGACTTGGGGAATCACAGATGCGTTGCCGGCCCTTTCAAGAAAGTGTCAGAAAAGTGAAGTTGCCTGAGATATTATATACTTTTAATTCTGCGCGAACGAAGTCGCGGGCAACAGTTAGTTCGAATAAAATATTCTATTTTCCTGTTTTCTAAACATTTTGCTTGTTAAACGTTAATCGTATTCCCCGCTAAATTAAAATAATGTAAACAGTTATTTTAACAAAACGGAAGCAATTTCAAATCGGCGCTTTGCACGTTTCGATACTATAGACACGAGATTTATCAGAAGTGTCAGATTTATTTGTTTCTCTTCTACTCCCATTCCATTTCTATTCTTTTTCTTTTTCTATTCTATTTTAAAAAATGTAACTAATGATGTCTGTTGTTTTGTTACAGGTATGTTGTTACAGTTTTCATCTCACGGTACTTTGTAAGTATTTTGGGTTAACATTTTTGACATGCTTTTAACTATGAAACCGTGACTCGGTTTCTGCAGCAAGTAAGTATGAAAAGTTCTTTTGAACCGATAACTCATCTGCTAATGTAAACCACTATATTAAGAGCACCATCTTCAAACTGGCAGATAACCAGGGATTTGTCGCGAACCGTTAACCGGGGTGACTTTGATAATTTCGGGGCTACTTTTATCGCTTTAAAATTGATATTGTCCTTATGCAGTAAATGTTTGGGGTGTCGACGGAAATTCAACCGACGAAGACATCGGTTGGAAGCAGTAAACGCATATAAAAATAATGTTTTTTTCATTATAACTACTTTTTAAAGACCCCCCAACCCCACCCAAAGGTTTACGGAAACTAATATTTTCAAAACGAGCCTTTATGTGGATGACATAGCACCATTGCATCATCCACGTACCTAGTCAATTATCAGATCATCATTATTATCATCTCCAGCCTAATATACATCACACTGCCGGGCAGTGGAGTCTCAGAATAAGAGGGCTTGGGCTACAGTTCCTACGCGGATCCCCTGCGGATTGGGAATTATCAGAAGATCATGAGATACATAATTACTTACTCGTAACTAAGACAAGTTATAAAGCGTTTTCGGTTTGAAAAGTCAACTCAATTTTGTATGCAGAAAAATATTTTAACCATCAAGATTATCTCTTTTTCATGATGTCCAATAGGTTCCACTACTTGGAGCCCCCCCCCCCCCCCCTGATACAAAAATAATAAGGCAGGGATCTAAAGTGGAGCGTGGTTGGACGTCACTCCTTTTTTCCGTTGCACAAACCAATTTCATATATTTGTTTTAAAGAGGCATTTTTACTGTTTTCATTGTCAGCAACTTAAACTGGCGTAACAAACAAATTCGCTCGTTCCCTTACAAGTTAGCATAATGTCTCGCACTTTCGGGGCTCTATTACGAATCGCCAGTTAAGGAGTTGGAACCCTTCGTTTTCGCACCCATTTGAATTCACCTTATAAATATTAATAGGCCCCTTTCTCTTCATTTCGTGTGCCTCGTTATCCACTGACTTTAGGTTTCCTTTATTATGATAGGTATTTATTTAAATTAGTTAGTTGCGATAGTTCAAAAAAAAAGTCTACATGATAATTTTTCCAGAATTTGACTATTTTGTGGTTTTCTTACTCAGAATCGTTCACCCTATCGATCCTTATACAAGAAAAAATGTGTCCCAAAATTTCCATTCTAGTTCGTCGCCTCTTTTAATATAATAATAATAATAACGATTCTGAGTAAGAAAAACCGAAAATTTTAAATTTTGGAAAAAATGAACATGTGGACTCTTTTTGGAAAACGCCCAAATGAGATTTGCTTAATTGTGTTTGAGTGATTCTTCTATTAGATTTGTTGAAACTTTGTTGATTAATTAATATTCTTTTATTAATGTTTATCATAGAACACATTTTCCCAAAGGTGTACGTTTTCCGAATGTGAATAATCGGTGACGACCATAGTCTCAAAAAGTGCACATCCGAATAGCACTTCTTAAAACAAGTTCTTCAAATTCTTCAAAAAATCGCACCTCAGATTTCAATGTCCAATATTTACATGCACCATTTTTTTGTGTTTTGAAAAGGCAAAATTTCGGGAAAGTGTTCCATGTCAAAAATAGTAAATTTCGGGAAAATGAACTTACTAACAAAGAATAAATAATTGTTAGGCAAGTGTCCTTACTGAAAAAAGTGATAATATCGTGTCTTTGTATCCCTTACGGGGTAGACAGAGCCTAAATTAACAATATCTAAAAGCTGAAAGGTGATGAGTTGTTAGCGGCATCGCCTATAACATGATTCCTAAGATTTTCGCCCATTCCCTCGATGGGCTTTTACCATTTCGCGAGAAGAGAAGCAACTGGTACACTCCATGTTTTATTTGCCATACCTTGGAAGTAATTCATTTAGAAGTTATTGCCGGGTCGAGCGCTCCAAGAGGAAGGACGAACTAGTCCGAGACTTTAAAACTTGAGTTATCCGTTTGTGTTATTACAATTGAGTCTCACGGTAGTCTCATGTTAAAAGGAGTTCCTTAAGCTCAGATCAATCCCCCATTATTTCGACACTAGAATAGCCTGGAGCCCATCAGTGGCCGACAATCGACGATGTTTACCGAGCGCGACAGGGACAGCACTAGCCCATTAGACGGCGACACTTGATTGCCTTTGTTGAAGAACTCAATCGGGATTGGTTTGGAGCGATAGGAAATGGTATGGAAATGTCAAAACAGTTTAAGCTGAGTGTTTACTTCGTTAATGGTACGGTTAAGGTGTTTCATTGGTTTGGGTCTTATTAGTAACTGTTTAACGAATGAGTAAACCTTACTTTGTTCGTCCTCGAAGTATATTACGTCTATATCCCTTACGAGGTAGACGGTACTAAAGTAACAAGATCTAAAGGTCCCGTTTAGCATGATTATGGGCGTATAGGTGGTAAGGGGAATCCAAATAGTGGTCATAAGAGCATTTTAGATCTGATATTCTTTGAACTGTTGGACCGATTTTAACCAAATATGACTCCGAACCATCGTAAAGAAACTGGCTTTCGAATAAAAAATCGCAAAATTGGTCTATCCGCTTGAGAGAACACCCGGACAATGAGGAACCCAATGAGAATTCCGTAGAAAGTGTCTTTATGCTCTGACTACATTATGAAAGACGAGGTACACTATAAAATTTCAGCTTTCAAGGTTCGAAGAAAGTACTCCCAAGTAAAGAAAAAACAGAATTTACCAGTTGCTTGTCTTCCTGCGCAGATGGTAAAAGCCATTCGAGGAAAGGGCCAAAGCCTTAGGAATCATGTTGTAGGCGATGCGGGTAGTAACCCATCAGTATTTTGATTTCCCTTCCAGCTATACGCCCTTAATCATGCTAAACATGGCCTTAAGGTTTTGTTACCTTAGGCTCTGTCCCGTAAGGGATAAAGACGTGATATATGTACGTATGTAGTTAAACACTTTCACCAGAAACAACCTGTGTTTCTTAATCTCTTCTTATTTATTTAAGTTCTCGTCTCTAAAGTAAGTAAAGTGAGCACACTAAATAAATTATCTATACGGTAGTGATCTTTAGTACACCGCTTTGCCAGACAATAGCATTAGGATCTAGAAATGGGCACTTAATCAAATGAGACTGCAAGTGGAGACGATGTTGCAGGGTGGGTGCAACTAACTGCAGTGGTTGCACAAACATTGTGTGGTGTGTGTCGCAATTGCGATGAGGTAGCGATAGATTCATAACAACACATGTCATCATCACTACATAGTATAAAATAAAGTCGCTTTTTCCGTCCCCGTGTCCGTATGTATGCTTATATCTTCAAAACCAGTCAACGGATTTTGATGCGGTTTTTTTTAATAGATAGTGATTCAAGAGGAAGGTTTATATGTATAATACATGCATAATATACCGTGCGAAGCCGGGGCGGGTCGCTAGTTACACATAAACGGATAACTCACGTATAAAAAAAGTCGAGTGATGCTCGACATGTTTCGGACTATTTCGTAGTCCTTTTTCCAAGAGCGCTCGCCCCGGCGGCAGCGACACGAACACTGTGCGTGTTAGGTTATGGCGTGTAAATAGCCAATTTTCGTTCTTGCGGAAGGCCAGGAGTGCGCTGATGCCCAAAAAAGTAAAATTTAGAACAGTGCAGAGGCACTCACCTTAGAGCGTTCTCCTGGCGGCGTGGTTGAAGCGAGGAAGGCGATGCGGGTCAGGAAATTGTAGAAAGCGGATGATGAAACAGCGGTGGAAAAAATACATAGCACAACACATGAAGACACTGACGTTATATGATTTTCTTCTTTATGTGTGCCATAGAGCACCCCTGCACTGTATATAACCAAAAAGGTTTTTAGCGCGCGAACATGCTCCCGGCCTTGAAATTTGTAAAATTTCAATGAAGATGAGGTGCGGTGAGGTGTAGGTATGATGCGGTGCGGTGCGATAGGAATAAGGAAGTTAGAACTTCAGGATGAAAATATGAAACGATATATGAAAGAAACTACTGTGATGGTTGAGGATATAATTTTACAACAGGACGCTTAAATGATCCTTTGGCGGTTTTGATCGTGGCGACACGAACAACATTATCGGACCCTGGATAAACGTGTGTTACAACACCCAGAGGCCAATGAAGTGGAGGTACATTGTCGTCACCCATTAAGACCACCGTCCCTTCTTTGATGGGATGATCTTGGGTACACCATTTAGTTCTGACTTGCAACGTGTGCAGGTATTCAATACGCCATTTTTTCCAGTAAGATTGAACAATACTGTCTAGCAACTTCTTCCTATTATGAAGATTCCGGCACTCATCAGACAAATCAGAAGCGGGTAAGAACTGAAGCGGTGTTGACATTAAGAAATGCGCGGTCGTTAATATTTCAGGGTGCGGATCCGAAGATATGGCACTCAGCGGTCGCGAATTGAGTATACACTCAATCTGTATAAGTACGGTGAGCAGTTCTTCGTACGTCAGAAGCTGTGAACCAACTACACGGTACAAATGAGTCTTAAAACTCTTAATATTCGATTCCCACATGCCACCGAAATGAGGGGAACGGGGAGGAATCATTTTCCATACAATGCGGTGATTAAGACACTCAGTATCGAATTTAGCCTTAAACTCTGGACTTAGTAGCATATTGTACATCTCATCCAATTGAGCTTTGGCACCTACAAAATTGGTCCCGTGGTCGGAGTAAAGACAAGAGACAGGGCCTCGTCTAGAAATGAAGCGCTTAAAGGCGGCTAAGAAAGCATCTGAAGATAAGTCGGAAGCCAACTCTATATGAACAGCCTTAGTAACGAGGCAGACAAATAAGCAAATGTATGCCTTTTGTGCGTGCTGACCACGGCGACGACAAAGAGTAATGCGGAGAGGACCAGCGTAATCGACACCGGTATGCATGAAAGCCTTTGCTTCTTGCAAACGATAAGAAGGTAAGTCAGCCATTTTAGGCGTTGGGTGCGCCGGCTTAACGCGGAAACATTGATTGCAATTGTGTACTCTAGCTCTAATGACAGTCCGACCATCAAGTATCCAGAAACGCTGGCGAATGATGGACATCAGAAGACCGGCACCCACATGACAATTAGCAGTATGGTAATGATCTATAATTAAATCAACCATATGATCATGTTTTGGCAAAAGTGCGGGATATTTAACTTCGAATGGCAGATCCGCATTTGATAGGCGACCTCCAACTCGTAAGACATTGTTCTCGTCAAGGAAAACCGATAACTTTAAAAGTTTGCGCGACGGTAAAAGATTATTCTTTATGCGAGCGATATCTTCACAAAAATATACACTCTGTATAGCGGTTAATAAAGCGGTTTCAGCAATACCGAGATTTTTAACCATTTCATTCGGTTTTAACTTCTTTGCTAAGCGCAACACGTAAACAACTGTGCGGAGTAGCTTATTCCACGACGAAATGCGTTGAGCTAGCGTATACAATAAAGGTAGTTCAGTTTGAACTAGTGCGGTTAAGGTATTAGTCTTGCATTCAGGCAACTTGTCCACTTCAGTGGGACAAAAAGATTGGATAGGCCATTCAGAAGGCGGGTTTCGTAACCAAGATGGGCCGTTCCACCACAAATCATGCGATATCAATTGCGATGGTAGCATACCGCGAGACAAACAATCGCTAGGGTTGTCAACTCCGGCAACGTGATAGAAGTTCTGTGGTGCCACGTTCTCTTGACATTGGGCAACACGGTTGCTAACAAAAATAGACCATCTATGAGGAGATGATTTAATCCACGAAAGAGCAATTGTTGAATCCGAAAAAGCGTATATTCCTGCAATTGGAATACGAGACAGGTAAGTGTCCTGAACAATTCTCATTAGTTTGGACATTAAGAGAGCGGCACATAGCTCTAAACGAGCGAGAGTAGTAATTTTCGCGGGAGAGACCTTTGACTTAGAGCACAGCAACCTAACAGTAACGTTACCAACTGGGTCAATAACATGCAAGTAAATGACACATCCATATCCATTGAGACTGGCATCCGAAAATCCGACTATGTTTACCGTACAGTCAGCAGAAACACCAATATGACGCGGGATTTTCAACGTAGACAGCATCGGAAATTCTTGTGTCAACATGGAGTAGCTTTTTATTATATGCTCGGGGGGTGTGTCATCCCAGTCGATTTTACAGAGCCAAAGTTCCTTAATTAACAACTTGGCGTATAACACAACGGGAGCTACTAAGCCAAGGACATCAAACAAGCGAGCTACGGTAGATAGTATGATTCGCTTGGTGCACTTCCCACCAGCAGGCGAAGACGAAGTTATGAAAAAAGTGTCATTTGTGGGTTCCCATGACAACCCTAACACCTTAGATACACTTTGCTTGTCGTTAAAGTTGACAGAAGCACGGTGTGAATCAGGAAGACTATCTAACAGAGCAGGCGAGTTACTTGACCATTTGACTAAGTCAAATGCGCCAGATTTGAATAATGCGATTAGTTCTTGCGATAAACGCATGGCGGTGTCATTATCCAGACAAGAGTGAACCAGGTCATCCATATACAGCTGGGAGCTGGCCACACTTGCAGCATCAGGAAAGCGGTGACTTTCATCTAAGCATAACTGTTTGACAGTACGCATAGCCATAAAGGGGCTCGACTTGAGTCCGAAAGGGACACGAGTGAATTGAAAGGTGCGGATAGGCTCGCTTTCAGAAAAGCGAAATAATATTTTGACGTATTTATAATCATGCGGAGGCAAACAAATTTGCATATACATTTGTTTAATATCAGACGTCATAGCTACTGGGAATAAGCGAAAGTTCAGCAAAAGCAGAAATAAATCAGCCTGTAGATTAGGACCAGTATGCAATATGTCATTGAGTGACATACCTGAATGAGTCTTAGCACTGGCATCGAGAACGATTCTAACAGAAGACGTTACTTTCTCCGGACGAATGACAGGGTGATGAGGAATGTAATAACCATCATCAGCAACTTCGGATTCAGGTACTTCTGTGAGATAACCATTTTGCATGTACTCAGTGATGACTTTATTATAGGCATCGCGAAGCGTGGGTATTTGCTTGAACCTTTTCTCCAGATACATGAGACGACGTTGAGCAACAGAACGAGAGTTCCCTAGTTCTGAAGGATCTTTACAGAAAGGTAAGGCAGCAGTGTATCTACCTTTCTCATTGCGGGAGACTGAAGTAGTGAAGAAATTTTCGCATTCAGTCTCTTCTGGACTTAAATGAAGTTTGAATGGAATTTCTTCTAATTCCCAAAATCGCTCGAGGCTCGACTCGAGGTCATTGCGGACCAAAGCGGTGAAAGAAACATCGTTATTAGGGTGAGACTGATAAGGATAGTCCCCCATCAAAACGTAACCGAAAGCGGTCAATAGAGCGGGAGGAGCACAAGTGCCAGACTCTACTCTATTCCCCAAGTAGATGTACGGGAAGAGCTGGACACCGAGCACTACATCAATGCAGCCTGGAATGTTCCATGCGAGGTCTGCGAGCGGTATATTATTAAGGTAAGCCATGTCGCGTTCATTATATTCGATGAAATGTGAGGGCAATTGATCGGTTATACAATCTACCACTAAAGCGTGTATGTAGTATTTATTATTTGGATATATGCGAGATTCAATATGTAAGTAAACATATCCGTGTATTGGTCTTGAAGTTAAACCAACACCCTTTATATAAGAGTTTGACAGCGGTATGATAGGTAAGTTTAATGATTTACAGCAATCGAGCGTTATTAAATAGAAATGAGAAACTTTATTTATTAATATACAAACCACTAAAAACTAAACAATAATAAGGATAACTAAAACTACGGAAGTTGATTAAAAGTAAATTATGTTAAAAATTATTAAAAATTAGCCTAAAAAATGTCCCCCTGTTTCGTGCCTGGTTCAAAGGTTCCCATAATGCTGGCCGCGTTGCCTCTTTGCACTGCAATGGCAACCCTTTGAACCAGCCACGAACCAGAGCGGGGATCGCAGCCCCTGTCTTTTAGTCTGCGGCCCAGCTCCCTGAAAAGCTCCTTAGCCTCCGAGCCCCAGGGACCCGCTGTCTCGACGGCGACCGGTACAAATTAAATTATCAAATTATTAAATTAATTTAATTTAATAATAATTGATTAATATTAATTGATTAATTATTAATTATTAATTTAAACTATTAAATTATTTTGAGATCCGTTGTCAATAAGGCATCTAATAATCATTTTACTGTCGCTATTGTTTTGTTTAGCATAGACTTGAGCGGTTGACAGTAAAATAGTCGAATGTGGTTGTGACTCTACTTTTAGAGAGAGCGAAGCGTTCGCGGGATTTGGATTACCAACTGGCAGCGGAGTTGCTATGTTATAGGACGGAGACGCGATTTGATTACCGTCGGGTGGCGGATGAGCACACGAGCACATGGCTACAGGCGGCAGCGGAGCGCGGTCAACGTTCGCAGCAGCAGCTGCTAGCTCACTTGGATGGGGCGCAGCAGGCTCCGCGCGCGGGAACGATGCGGCAGACGAGGCGTTCGGCGCATGCGCGGCAGGCGATGTTGAACCGGCGTTCGCAAACAATTGCGTAGATTTTACGTTTGCCTTTGCGGAAAAGCGTTTTTGCGATTGCGGATTAATATTGTTGTCAAAGTGCAGCAACGTATGATGACGTTTTTGACATAGTTTACACGTGTGACTTGAGCTGCAATTGAGCAAAGTGTGTGACAGGCTTAAACAGTTCACACAACCACGATTATTTTTGATAAATTCAAATCTTGTTTGCGGAGAAGTCATATTTTTGAATTTGGAGCAACCATACAGTTGAATATGATCATTGCTATTGCACAATACACAGGGTTTATTATATGCGGGGCTAGAAGAAGGAACATCGTTACTAGCTACAAACGCTTTGTAAGTAGAACGCGCGGGTTGAGCCGGTGCATTGGCAGCGGGTTTGAAAGCGGTTCGCGGAGTATTTATGACAGAAGTATTGCTTGACCGTTCCAAAATTTTAACTTGGCTTTGCATAAATGAGACAAATTTTTCATATGAGGGAAACGTTTCGTCTCGCACAGACATTTCGAATGTTTGTAACGTCTGTTGGTCAGTCTTTCTTAAAGCGCATTGCAAAAAGAAGAAATCTGTCAGATCAGGAATATCTAATTGTTTTAAAGCGGCTACAGTTGCGGAATATTTCTCGATGAAACTGTTGAGACTGGTGGACGAGTTAGAGCAAGGCTTCATATCGAGAATGTTATTTAGATAGTAAGTACCTAAGGCGCGCTTGTCTTGGTACTTTTTGACAAGACTGTCCCAAATAATAGCGTAGGTCTCGCCTGTGGGTACTAAACCCGCGGTTATATTAAGGGCGCTATGAGTCAGTTTGCCCATGAGGTATTGCACGCGTTGCGAGTCAGAGAGCTGATCATTGTTGTGAATATTGGCCTTAAAGGACTCGTAGAATATGGGCCAGTTTTCAGTCCTACCATCAAAGGAGGGAAGGTCGATAGGCGGAAGCTTAATGGTTGGACCTTTAACCTGTGGCGCGGGTGAACAAGACGAACTCGTTTGCGGGGCGGTTATTTTCAAAATATTGGCGCGAGAGCGCTTTATTCTGGCATACAAATTTTCAAAGGTATCCAGGGCCTCATAATCAGGCTCATGTTTAGGATTCAGAGAGATTGAAATTTCATTTATCTGATCCAAAATACTCTCGAAATTGACACGAAAATCGTCAATCGTCTCTGACTCTGCCATGAAGTTCTCGTTACTGCGAGAATCGAGCGTAGAGATTTTTTTCGACAGATCATATAAATAAGCAAAACGTCGTAAAATACGTTCCTCTTTACTTTTTAATATGGATAATTTTGCTTCTAAAGTTGGTTTCGCCATTATTTAACGCGAAAAGCTTGCGAAAAAATTTAATTTAATTCCGAAAATTATATGATGTTGTCAAATGAAAATGATGACAGATATGGCGTTTGAAAATTATGACAGATATGGCGGTTGAAAATTATGCCTATTGTGAGAACCAAAATTACGTTATGTCACAGGCGAAGTAAAAATGCGGATGAATAATTTAGCACCAATTAATCCGGTGTTCGAATGGACCAAAAAGAAATGTTAGGTTATGGCGTGTAAATAGCCAATTTTCGTTCTTGCGGAAGGCCAGGAGTGCGCTGATGCCCAAAAAAGTAAAATTTAGAACAGTGCAGAGGCACTCACCTTAGAGCGTTCTCCTGGCGGCGTGGTTGAAGCGAGGAAGGCGATGCGGGTCAGGAAATTGTAGAAAGCGGATGATGAAACAGCGGTGGAAAAAATACATAGCACAACACATGAAGACACTGACGTTATATGATTTTCTTCTTTATGTGTGCCATAGAGCACCCCTGCACTGTATATAACCAAAAAGGTTTTTAGCGCGCGAACAGTGCGCCAACGCTCTGCTCGCGCGCTGCACGCAACTGACAGCGGCCCACAACTACCCTCGTTTTCATCGTCATTTTTATTATTGTCAAATGTCGGGCAGTACACAACACTGATCACGTCACTCCGTAAAGGTTCGCTCACACTCACCGTTTGGTCAATATTTAAAACAGTTTTCCAACTCGGGGGCACCGTCCATCCACTATCCCGGTTGAAATTGGGATACCGACTTATTTCAATGGCTTCACGTACTTTCCGCGGAATGAAAAATACATGTTGAAACACATGTCATCTTTGTCATCACGTCGGCTTTAGACCCTTGTCCAATCATTTCATTAAAGTAGGCGTTGTTGGTTCGCTAATCTACTCACTAATTTTCAACATACATACCGTCACGCCTCTTTCCCACAGGTAACTGAACAGGTTTATATGATGTGTGCGAAGGGGCGGGAGGGAAAGGCATAAACGGACGCTCCGTGACCAGATTAGGGACGTTATGACAAAAGGTCAGGTCACGAGTACCCTAAATCGACGAGCATGTATGAAGAGATTGATGAATGTGGATGAAGCGGAACAGGTAAGTCAGGATCGTAGCAAGTGGAACAGAGCAGTCTGACTTTTCTTATGGGAAAGAAGCGTAACGATATGTATTTATGTACAGTCAAGGTTATAAGTATACGTACGTTATCAAGACATAATAATAATAATAATGCTTTATTGATTTACAGTTGTTCATACAATGGTTAAGGTTGAGACCTCCCAGTAGGTACTTTAAGGTACCTGTGTCAGGAGACCTCGCTCTTCCAAAACAAAAAAAAAATTGACAAGTCTATTTAGCAATAATCAACTGAAGCTAACTTATTGTAATCCTATAATATAACTAAAGCATACTAAACATACCAACTAAAACTATGGAGTAAGTATAATGTTTGGTGTGTGTATGTGTGTGTGTGTGTGTGTGTGTGTGTGTGTGTGTGTGTGTGTGTGTGTGTGTGTGTGTGTGTGTGTGTGTGTGTGTGTGTGTGTGTGTGTGTGTGTGTGTGTATGTGTGTGTTTGTGTGCTTACGCGTGCGTGAGTGTGTGCGTGTGCGTGTTACTGGGTTGTGCTATTGTTTTACATCAAACACACCTTATGCCATAAACAATAGGGCCGAAGAGATAGATATTTGACATGATGACTGTATCGATATTTACGCCTTCCACTGTACAGTTTCAGTAGCGTATCGCTGTCAACTTCCTCCTTAGCCCACTTCCACACTAGACGCAGTTTCGATCGCGGCTCTACCCAATCAGCTCACATCGCTTTTCGAACGAAGGACTAATGTCATGGTTCATGTGAACAGCCCTTTATTGGGATCATGGTCGTGGTAACACAATATAAGTGGAATTCTTTGTGCCTATGCCACATTTCTTCCATGCTGGTCTGGGAGTAAAGAAAAAACATAGATTATACTATTATTGTTCCTCTTCCCGCGCAGATGGTAAAAGCTCATTGAGGGAATGGGTGAAAATCTTAGGAATCATATTACAGGCGATGCGGCTAGCAACCCATCACTGTTTTGATTCCCCTTTCCACCAATACGCCCACAATCATGCTAAGCGTGGCCTTTAGGTCTAGTTACCTTAGGCTCTGTCTACCCCGTAACGGATAAAGACGTGATTTATGTATGTATGTATGTATGTATGCCACTATACTCACCAACCTCAACCAAAAGAGGTTTTTTCTAAAACAACAAAGCTCTTAAATTATGACACCGCCATATTTTCAGAGCTACACAGAGGTATGTTTGTCTCGAAGAAATTCCAAGAAAATGAAGAGTATATATGCGTCCCGTGTCCACTAGACTGGGTTTCGAGGCTTTGCCCAATCAGCCGGCATCGCCAACGCGGAACTAATGACCGGGCTTCAGATGAACAGCGGTGATCCCCGCTCAGGGGATCATAGTTGGTCACGATACAAGCTGCGTTGCACCGTAGTTGCTACTGAGATGATCAGCAACTTTACTCGTTCTAAATTTACTACATACTCTTAATACAAGTTAGCAAGCTCCGCCGTCATCCAAATTGAACGGAAACAAGAACTTGTCCGTCTATCCGCCTGTCTGTCCATCTGTCCGTCAAGGCCTTTTTTCTCAGGAACACTTACAGAGCAATTTTTGTAATTGGGTCGTACAGACACATCATTCGATCGATGACGCTTAGCGACAAAAAATCGCTTAGTAACAAAGGTCACGTGACATTTAGTAACATGTAGAAAAATTCGAAGACTACCCACCTGCTATGGGTGGTGTAGGGGTATAGCACGCGTCACGGAATGACGAGGATCCGAGTTCAATTCCCGACCATATTTTTACTTTTCGGATTTTTCTGTGTTCTCATTTTCACTGACATTTAGAAATTTAACACTTACAGAGTAAAGGTACGCGTCTCCTGACGAAAGATTCTTGACAGACGGACAAACAGACGGACATAAATGATAGTATAATATATAATAATAACATAATAATATAATATTTAATAATATAATATCTTTATTTGCAGTAAATGTAGTGAAGGGATGGTACATAATTCAGAGAACCATACATTCAGACTTTATTAAGCCATGCAAGTTTTTTACAATTACTCAATACTACATTAACAATTATAATGTCACTAAATAAATTATCAAATAGGTTAATGATTATTTTAATTAATAAACAATTAAAATTCACAGAATGAGGTTTACAATAAAACAAAATATACAATGATTTTAATAAGGGTTTCGTTTCTTTCTTTTGGGACGCAGAACCCCAAAAATAACATGTTTAAGCATACTGAATTCGGCAGTAGTGCAAGTTTATGCAGCTTTACACTACAGTTATAAATAAATACGCTAGCATAATAAGCCGGCTGTAACTCGGCCGTCGGCATTCGGCGCGCGGCGTTTACGCGTTTTTTCGGCGTACGCGCGCCGAATATTTTAGGGAGGCGTTTTTGGCAGTTAACCCACATATGATGCATTTTGATTTGTGGATTTGGGGGGCGCGATAGCTCTAGAGGGGATGAAAGAACGTTTGTTTTACAAGTGATCGGGACGTGGGTTGTCTTCGCTGTTATTTTTTTAATAATAATGTTTAAAAATTGTTCATAAGATGTCATAGGAGATTTCAAAGGTTTGAAATTGTGCTAATTACATTTATTTTAAACATCTAAGGTGTATAAAAAAATTATAGAGCCAAGACAATTTTTTCCCATTTTCGAGATGTGTTTTTGAAAGTTTGGAATCGCAAATTAGTTTTTTTTTTTTTTATGTTATAGAGACCGGACAAACGAACTAGTGGGTCACCTGATGGTAAATGATCACCACTGTCCATAGACACCCGCAGCGCTATACGCGATGCCAGTGCGTTGTCGGCCCTGCAGAAAATTGTACACTCGCCTCTTAAAGGCACCCAGTTTGTTGTAAATTAATAATTAATTATTAGTTTGTTGTAAATTAATAATTTCTGGATACTTTCTACCCAAAGGTATGTGAGATGTATGAAATAACTTTGTAGTTATCTCGACGCTTTTATAAGAATAAAGAGGATGGACGGACGGATGGTTAGACAAACGGATAGACGAACGAATGGACGAACGGGTGAACAGACGGATGAACAAATGGACGGACGGATGGACGACAGCCAACGAAGGGTTTATTTAAAGCACGGACCACCGGGTCTAAGTGCAAAGTAAATTCCTCTTGTTCCCAATCTTGTCAAGTAGCTGTAAATAAATCTGACCTTTCTCATCAAAACTTTAAACATCGGAAACTTTGGAAAGCGATCGCGCCCCCTCTACGTGCCTCGACTACCAACCCCCATTTTATTTATGGCCCTAATATCTAACAAGTGGGCCTGTTTAAGGCTGCTACGTGGGTAGCAGGTTTGCGTGGTTTTTTGAAGCTTTAAGTACTATGTGGAACAGATAGTTGGTGAATAGGCTTTCGGGGTTCGGAATCCAAAAACTTATCGGTCACTTACTTGACATGAAATGTATAATTTTGTTTTTTTTTTTCTCTTTTCATATCTCCTATTAATTTATTAAAAAAAAAAAAAAAAAAAAAAATGTCGGTACCTCTACTGAACTTAAATTATTTTATTGTTTTTTTATCTCTTCTGGCTCATACTTTGTTTTACTTTGACTAGTAGATTATACATCTCCATTATATACTATTATAATTTAAGGTTGGGGGACCTTATACATTTATTTTATGTATTTAATTTAAGTAGAATTTAAGTTACTACATCTCAATGTATTTTATTATAAAAAAATGACTTTCTGCCAAGTTTCTTGTGGCGCATTCTTCTTGGCAATTATGGTCTTTCCGAATGCGCTGGTAGTTTAAAAAAAATACATGTAAAAGAGCACTCGGCGGCAAATTCGCAAAAATAATTTTTGAATTTTGAAAGTTAGAATCAGTCTAGTACAGTCAGCTAAACGAAACATCAGGTCGCTGTAAAACCTTTTCATAATCAACGTCGGAGTATTTTGACACTGACAGATACAAATGACCAGCCGATCACTAATTGCGATAAAGTTATACAGTGATGCAAGTTCCATTTGGCTGACCGTACGTGTAGGGTTCCGTAGGGAGCCATAGGTATCATTTGACCGACAAACGTTTAACAAATCGCTGGTCCCGGGGAACAAAAAGATAACTGCAAAAACCAAATTTTTCAGGAAAAATAAAATAGATGTTTCGCTCAATTGTGACTTGTATATTGAACGTAAACGGTTGGTAGTTAGCTTTATGCAAAGTTAATTTTTCATTACGTTTCAATATGTTACTGTGGCACACGAGAAATGTATCAATAGAAAGATATTTAAGAAATAGTAACTTAGTCAAAATAGATCATTCACTATTACGCGTTAAGACGTATATCATTTTATTCGGTGTTTATCGGGGTCAAACGCTAATATTGTACCATTGGTGTACCATTTTATTCGACTACTTTTTAATGTGATTGCCGTGCAAGATAATAGTGCAATATCATTTTATTCCCGTAATTATTAAGATTTTTTTTTTTACTAAGGGTTTTTAGGAGACTTTTATAACTAAACAATAATATGATATTCAACATTGCAATTATATTACGAACGATTCACATAGTAAAAACAGTCATTAATTTCTTAAAATCAAAGTTTTCCATTATAAAACGTGCAACAATACCACTAAAATTTAAGTATGTCTCAATCAAATAGCAATAAATGCCAGTTTCATAAAGTAACTAAAATCAAAAGTCTTTTTTTCAGACTAATAACTTTAAGTTTGAAGCATAAAATCGAACCAAATAATCTACGCATTTGGTATTATTTTTCATCAGTCTAATATAATAATAATTATATTATAATTAGTTCTTTCATTGAGCACTAACCCGGGGGACTATTAAACATGAAATCAGGTAAATCAATTGTCATCATCTTCCTCTTGGTTTTCATTAATTGCAGAACTAGTATTAACGCCCAGGGAGTCAATCTTGCTAAATGTGGCCTGTAGGTACCTGTTATCTTAGGCTCTGTCTACCCCGTAAGGGATAAAGACGTGATTTGTGTGCGTGTGTGCGTGAGTCATAAAAGCCATGGCAATGGGCTGGGATGTCTCCTGATATGCAAAGACTGATAAGGTTGTCATGTAAAGGCTTACTTATAGGCAAGGGCTCTGTACATAGCACTTGCAGTTCAAAATCGTAGGCAGGATTTGAGTTGACTAAAGGAGCTGCGGTTTATCATGTTCCCCGCTTGCTTCATGTTTTTGGACAGGTTCGGTTCGGTTTTTATTTTGGCCACAGCAACCGTCGAAGTAAAATGATACATTTTTGATACCTCTTTGTTTTTCATTAAGTAGGAATTGCCATATACAGCTACCGATTTCATTAGCTCCTCGTTTTGCAACCTGAGCATGCCATACATAGCAATAGCCTTTACTTCGAATGGAATCATAATGCCGGAATAAAGGATTGCCGATAAATGGCGTAGGCAGACCCCGAAACTCAAAAGACACTGAAAGAAAAATACGACAAGCATCAGAGAAATAAGGAAGGTGTACGCCAAATTAAAAAAGAGGACAAGAAATCGGCAGATGCTCAGGTTGCAAAACGAGGAGCTAATGAAATCGGTAGCTGTATATGGCAATTCCTACTTAATGAAAAACAAAGAGGTATCAAAAATGTATCATTTTACTTCGACGGTTGCTGTAGCCAAAATAAAAACCGATTCATATTTACAACGTTAAAGAAATGCTTCAAAAGAAGTTTTATAACATAAATAATAAAAATTGGATCCAATATGAGGTAGGGCAAAAAGTATTATGGACACAGATAATGGAAGTGAGAGTCGCTTGCTCACAGCCCTCAATTTTACAGTATAAATATGATTTTGATTCTGGATTCTGGATATTCTCAAATGAATATAGAACCTGTCCAAAAACATGAAGCAAGCGGGGAACAAGACAAACCGCAGCTCTTTTAGTCAACTCAAATCCTGCCTACGATTTTGAACTGCAAGTGCTATGTACAGAGCCCTTGCCTATAAGTAAGCCTTTACATGACGACCTTATCAGTCTTTGCAAGTCAGGAGACATCCCAGCCCATTGCCATGGCTTTTATGACTCCCTGGGCGTTAATACTAGTTCTGCAATTAATGAAAACCAAGAGGAAGATGATGACAATTGATTTACCTGATTTCATGTTTAATAGTCCCCCGGGTTAGTGCTCAATGAAATAACTAATTATAATATAATTATTATTATATTAGACTGATGAAAAATAATACCAAATGCGTAGATTAGTAAGAGTTATACATACATACATTATTTGGTTTGATTTTATGCTTCAAACTTGAAAATAAATCTTTTGTTTTTAGTTACATACTTTATGAAACTGGCATGTATTGCTATTTTGATTTTTGATTAAGCTATAATGATTAAGACATAGGTACTTAAATTTTAGTGGTATTGTTGCACGTTTTATAATGGAAAACTTTGATTTTAAGCAATTAATGACTGTTTTTATTATGACTGTGAATCGTTCGTAATATAATTGCAATGTTCAATATCATATATTATTGTTTAATTATAAAAGTCTCCTAAAAACCCTTAGTAAAAAAAATAATCTTATCTAATAATTACGGGAATAAAATGATATTGCACATCACTTATACTCCAATCACAGCAATAATTATATAATTTTTGAATTAATCAATCGAAATCGAACACTAAAACATATGACATGTCGATATTTAAGCCATTGTAATTTACATTCGACCCGTGCATGTGACAAAAGGATATGGCAATACTTTTTATAGTTCCGTTTCAAATGTGTAGTTTTGGTGAGCGCCATTGCACGAACAGTAGCTAGCGGCTTGCGACGAGAATAAAAAGATAACTGCGCATATCATTACTTAGCGATCTAATTTTGACGAGAACATAATAATATGGATGTTGTCATGCGATGAGCTATAAATAAAAACATTGAAAACTATGGTATTATTTTTTAATTTTGTCATTTACCACACAAAATTGCGAAAAAAATTGAGCTGGTGCATTGGCACCTACGGATTCCAAATATGGCATAAAAATAAAACTAAGATAATGGCGGTTATCTTTTTGTTCCCCGGGACCGGCGAAATGTACCGTTCGTCAATCAATTCGTTTGACAACTCTTTATTTAAGCAATCTTAAAATTAAGCATACATACATACATACATACAGTATGTATACAAGCAATATGGACAATAGAATTCTGTTCCGTTACCTACATATTCTATTCAACCAGCCAACCACCGCGACCTATTTGTTCGGAATACAAAGTGTTAGTTCGAATTTCGAAAACAATCGTTACTGGCTGGAAACTCACAATAAACTCCATGCTACAGTGCCAATAAAAAAAGTAGAAGCACAGAGTCAATAACAATTCAAATATTAAAAAAGAACGTTCGAAACCCGAACTAAACGCTGCATATGCAGTAACTAAACGCTCGGGATACCATAGAACGCCTAAATGATGAACCTTATCTTAGCTACATAGAGTTTTTAATCGCTTATGTTGTCGTCCTAACAATTTGCCGTCACAGATAGCGTATGATTTTGGAATTTAATAGGAACATTCTAGAGTTGGAATTTGATTGTTCCCGTTGTTACTACAATCATTGACGCGTACAGGCGACGATTTTCATTTGTTATTTTCCAAATAATATTTTTTGATTCTTTTTTCATCGCACTTGCTCGTAAAGGGTGTTATTACATACTAACATTCCTGTATAGATTTTTCATCCTGGTTTTTTCTTTTAAATTAAATCCCCTATGACGTACCTGTTCACTGATTTGTTTTTTTTTTAAAGTGCTTATGTGGTTACAATAGCACTTGATGATCCTAACGGAAGACCAGCGCTGGCTATAAGGCCAGTATGCTGAGGTTTGATAACGGATTCATTGAGTAACTGATAACAAATTCTAAATCATTAAATTTTCATACTAATGGCATTAACGTCACTCTTGTCAAATAAAGCGTTAACTTCCCACAAACCGTTTTTGTCACCCATTGTGAACTACCCTTCCAGCTTCACAAGCACGCTAAAGTGCTCAATTTGAAACGTACTAAGCGCCACCGTTCGTCGACTCACTTCCCTTTAACTCTGGTGTTTGGCGCTTGTCACGTTTTGAATGGGAGTGAGAGAGATGACTCGCGCTGATACAAGTATCTTCAAGCGTCGTTGCTTCTTGACAGGTGTGAAGGGGGTGACTAGTGATGTGAAAACTATCGATAGTTCTAGTCGATAAATGTCTTGAAAACGTATACGGTGATTAGTTTACTTCAATTGAATACAGTAGAATCCGTTTAATATGACTCCGCCACACCGCTGCCTATACGCAGTGACGTGTCGTAGGCGTCACGTTTTTCTTGACGACCGGATAGCCTCTAGTGGTTAGTGACCCTGACTATGAGCTAGAGGTCCTGGGTTCGAATCCCGGTAGGGACAGACAGTTGTATTATGATCAGAGATCGGACAGATTTGCGTCATCGTTCGCAATAAAGTGGACATGACTCAAAAATTAATCAAATAATTAATCATTTAATTAATTTCTCGAAATAAAATTTGAACTCCCGGAGATAAAAATTTACACATGCATAAAATTATTAGCAAAATGTTAATTAAAGTGGCAGTTGTCGTTCTCGTAAATATTTTTATATAATAAAGAAATCACGATCCTGCTAGATATGACATACATACGTGGATATACTTATTCTTAATATAATGTATTTTGACATATTTGATTAATTTTGGAGTCATGTCCACATTATTGCGAGCAATGACGCAAATTTGTCCGATCTCTGATTATGATGAATACGAATGTTTGTGCTCGAGTCACGGATGTTGTATGTATTTATCTACATTATATAAGTAATATGTTTATCCGTTGCCTGGTACCTATAGTACAAGCTTTGCTTAGTTTGGGGCTGGGTCAATTGGTGTAATTTGTCCCAAGATATTAATTTATTTATTTATTTATTTATTCTTGCGTAAACGCACCGTCAACGTCTTTTATGCACCGGAAAATTGGTTTTCATATAAAATTCTTTATAACAAAGTCTGATGCAATAACTTCGCTTACAGTGACATGTCGCTTATTATGATCCATTTTAAATTTTGGATCCACTGTATTAAAATTAATTGGTTTTTTTTACATTTGTAGTGAAAAGGATCTACAGTACTACCTACCTAAATCAGTTTCTTTCGGTGTACTTTCACAATACTAACTAATTACTTCCCAAGTCTAGACGGAATACTTTCGCCAATGAAACCACTACAATTAAAACAAAACTTTACTCAAGTTAACGTTAGGGTTCAAATTTGAATGTACCAGTTGATCCTAAAAATGTTAACTACCACTGGCCAGCCTATGTAATAACATTTCAAGCAATAATATAACCTAACCACGTTAGTACAGGGTGCGATTTAGAATAACTGGCAAATCTAAAGTACAAATATTTCCACTTTGCGAAATGAAATCGTTCATCCCTTTTGAGAGGAAACTTGAAAAATGGCTAACTTTCGAGGGTAGGTTTGAAATCTTTCGGACTTTGATGGAAAGCTCGTTTCGCTTCAGATATCAGTAGATACGAGTATCTATAGAGTCTGCTAACTCACGTTCGTATGGTGAAAAGGGATCCAATAATAACCAGCCAATCTTTTATAACATTAGTTTGTAACAAGTGGGAATGGAAATCTTAGGAATCATGTTATCAGCGATGCGGCTAGCAAACCATCACTATTTTGATTCCACTTTTCACCTATACGGCCATAGTGTCTTGCTAAACGTCTTGTGTCTTGTTACCGGCTCTGTCTACCCCGTAAGGGATAAGCAAGTGATGTTTGTATATGTTGTATAACAAGTGCTTAGGTGCCCTCCAGGGCCCATGGCTTTTTGACCATTGTATACGTCCCACTAAATGGGCAGACCTTTGAAAACTGTGACTTATTCTTTTTTAGAAAACGTCGTGACGAATACAGAAAACTAACATGTTTAATTTTAAATGTGATTTCGAATGTGCTTAAAAACTATTTTTGTTAACCACGTATGTACATACACAAATCACGTCTATATCCCTTACGGGATAGACAGAGCCTAAGGTAACAAGACCTAAACGCCACGTGGCGCCACGTGGCGTTTAGGTCTAAAAGGGAATCTAAATATCGATGTTGCTAGCCGCATCGCCTATAACATGATTCCTAAGACTTTCGCCCATTCCCTCGATGGGCTTTTACCATCTGCGCGGGAAGAGAAACAACTGGTAAATTCTATGTTTTTTTCTTGACTCCCAGACCAGCATGGAAGAACTTGAATACAGTTAGGAAAAAATAGGACTTTTGGCACAATATTAATCTCTTCCAGAACGGAGGCAGCATCATAAATCTTGGGCCAATTCAAGCGTCTCCCATGCAAAATGCATGTAGTGTTCCACTAGCCCTTTAAATCCAAACCATGCAAAATTCAAACTTACCACGGCGAATTAAGGGTTATACTAACCGTGTAACAAAATTGGTAGTTGGTTTAAGAACAAGTTTACAATGCGGTGCAGTTGTTGCAATTTCAACTTTGTTTGTGGAGTGTTATGGCTTCGGTTGTGTCGGCAGTTTGGGTGTTTGGTGGTACTGGCTGTCTAGACTTCTTGGCGCTATTTGTCATCGGTAAAGAAAAGTTTTTTTTATATGTCATCAGTTTTGTTTATTTTTATTTTTGAACTAGCTGTTGCCCGCGACTCTGTCTGCGCAGAATTCGCTTATCGCTATCCCGCGGGAACTATGCTGGTTTCTGGGATAAAAACTATCCCATGTCTGTCTCTGGGACTGTGACTGAAACTAACTGTATACCAAATTTCAACTAATTATGTATGTGTGTTTAATGAAACCGCGGCATATAAGGGTGTCAGCACGCCAATTTTACTTAATTAGATGCTTAAGCTGTTGTGTACTAAGCTGCACAAGTTATAGTTTTTTAACTATCCCACGGGAACTCTTTAATTTTCCGGGATTAAAAGTGTCGAAAATTACCACGCAAAATTTCATTTAAATCGGTCCAACAGTTTTGGAGATTAGCGAACACAGACATAGGTAAATAAACACATGCATACAGACGTAGAATCTGCGCGGGAAGAGAAGCAACTGGTATATTCTATGTTTTTTCTTTGCTCTCAGACCAGCATGGAAGCAGATAAAATAGTTTGTCACAAAATGGTCCCAACACAACATTTGCTAGCCTTACAGCTAGCGCTGATTCTATCCTGCAGAGAAACCCCGAGCATAGCTCCAGCTGTCGAGTCGGTAGGCCTCCAATAAGATTTTTTTTTATATATAAAAGAGGGGGCAAACGAGCAGACGGGTCACCTGATTGAAAGCAATCACCGTCGCCCAGGGACACCTGCAAGACCCGTGGAATCACAAGTGCGTTGCCGGCACTTTGAGGAACAGGAAGGCTCGCTTTTTAAAGATCCCTAAATTGTATCGCTCAGGGAATGCTGCAGCAGGAAGTTGGTTGGTTGGTTGGTTGGTTGGTTGGTTGGTGGTTGGTTGGTTGGTTGGTTAACTATTGACAAATTAAAAAATTGTAGACAGCCATGACAACTTTGCCTTTTTTGTATATAAATACCGCTCAGGGAATGCTGCAGCAGGAAGTTGGATGGAGCGACGAGCTGATTAAGATTGCGATTGAGATTGATTGGAAAGGACAAGACCGGTCTGAGTGGAGAGCCTTGGGGAGGCCTATGTCCAGCAGTGGACGTCTTTCGGCTGACATGAGGGCTGTATATCGTTGGTTTACAAGCTGGAATGTTGTGCTCGGTGTGCTTATACGATGAGGATGATCCATGCTGTCTTCCATGCTGGTCTGGGAGTAAAGAAAAACATAGAATTTACCAGTTGCTTCTCTTCCCGCGCAGATGGTTAAAGCCCATCGAGGGAATGGGCCCATCACTATTTTGATTTCCCTTTCCAGCTATACGCCCATATTTCTAGCTAAACGTGGCCTTAAGGTTTTGTTACCTTAGACTCTGTCTACCCCGTAAGGGATAAAGACGTGATATATGTATGTATGAATGTATATATATACGTATGTATGATGAACCCACAGAGGGCACTTTTGAGTTAAGTTTGTGGGATTTATGTATGTTTTATGTGGCAACACAAGAGGGTAGGATTGCATTATAAAAAGATTGTAATTGTATTTTACGCGGCATCGTAAATAACGTAATAAAACCTTGAAAACCCATTAAAAGCGACCTCCAAATCTTCAACCCGAATCAATCAAAAAAACAATTATAAAAACCTACTTACCCAATGTCACCGACGCGTAACGGGGCTCAATCAATCCGTATTTCCCCGCAATCCCCCGGTTTCGGGGGAAAACTTTTATTTTTCCCAACTTTTTTTGACGAAGGGTAGTATGGGGGTGACGGCCTAGTTATGCAAGTTCCGGGTGACTTGTAGTTAAAGCGTTAGGTTTGAAGTTTCGCTTTGAGTGTTAACGAGATTGACATGGATTTATTTCTTACTACCTTTTCTCGGCATTTATACAAGGTGTCTAAAAATTATTCTAGAATATTTTAGCAAGTTGATAGATTAGTTCAGTTGAATACACACACATTGTCGATAAATATTATGTCCGTGTCTTGCGATTGTTTTTTCTTATTTTTTTTTCTTTCATCACTTCTCTACTAAAGACTAGTTTACTACAGCCTTTGTGGTATTTTACCATCGCTAAATCAAAGGACATTAAATCAAAAACTCTCAATTCATTGCATTGCTTTCACACGTAACAAATTGCAGCAAATTGGTTTGATTAAACACCCATTGCGATAACAATCCCGCGCGTCAGACGTCACGAACTGACCGTTAGCGTTCGACACTTTCGAAGGAACGAGCGTTCTACATTTAAAAATTTTAATTTTGGTCACGCGTACAGATTTTGTAACCGGCCAGAATTATTAGTTTTAGTAAAGAGTTGAGCATAGAGTTTATATATCTGGCCAGTATTAAAAAGTATTTTTTAATACAGTTGCTCAAAAAGTGGCGTATTGCAGGGACGTATAGCGTTCGGGATGTGGGCTATTACACACTCGAGCTTTTTCTTTACCTTTTCCGCACTCGTGCGTTCTCTTTCCCAACTGTCAAAATAATGTCTATTAAAAAGAAAAAAACCAACCACGAAGTTTTTACTAAAAAAAATCATAGAAGTTTTTATGATTTATGCAAATATTTCTAAAAAGAAGCTACTAATTTGTTTCAATATCAGATTTAATGATTTGATTTAATGAGTTAGGTTAGGTTTAATTTCATTTAATTTCATTTTCATTTCATATCAAAAAAAAAACTACTGAAGACTTGGCTGTATGGGCATAGTTCCCTTTGCCTACCCAGAATGGGTGAAGAAAACAAAAAAAAATCTCTGCTTATATATTCTTTTACGGTTGGCGCCATTTTCCACAACAGTTTGTTGCACAAAATCAGAAATTTCGACGATATTTTATTTGAATTATCACCAACGGAACTCGAAGAAAAAAGCAAATAGTTTTTCAGGAAATGTTATGTTGGCATACTTTTCCGAACTCTCAGCAAAATTAAAACCTTCTACGTTATGGTTGAGGTTTTCGATGATAATAAGTAGGTATGCTGAAAATAAGGAACAACGTGGATATAAGTGAATACCCTAAACTAAATGCTTTCTTAAAACGACAATCGGGCGGTTTTATAACTAAAGTCTCAAACAGTAAATATGCAACCTAAAACTTCCCCAGTTAGTATAAAAAACTGTACCAATTTCAATGTATATGTGAATTATTTATAACTTTTGTTAGTTGCTTCATTTTTTCGCAACTGTATTAAAAATAGTTGTTCAGTACACGTGCGGAACCGTCATTGCAACTTGTTCCGACTGTCAACCCTCACCTTCGGCTGCGCCTCGGCTCGGGTAGACATTTGTCGGAACTCTTTGCAATGACAGGCTTTCCGCACTCGTAATGAAATATACTATGTGAATGTTATAAAGCTTGGTACTGGCCAGTAATATTTTTTTTTCATTTAAAAATTAGAAATTTTACTGACCCCACATTGAATTTAGCAGACAATATACTGTCTACCAGTAGGAATAGCCTTTCCCTGTTGTTTTAAAGCTATCGTTATGTAAAAGTATTGCAATCAGATCACAAAAATTTCGAACTAGCTAAAGAGAACCACAACACACGTAGGTACGTAAACTTAAACGATTTTTGCCTCTGCTACAAGATCTAAAACTTTAACATTTCAAATCCATCCTTTACCATAAATATTCATACGAACCTTTAGGTATATTGGCGGAACTAAAAGAACATTACACATCCAATTCCACGCTGCAGTCATATCCGGGACGTGTTCCCCATTCAGATGGCCAGGGTGGCCAGGCGCGTGCCAAAATGCGGACACGGTGGAAAAATCTCATCTGTCATCTAGACATTTTGAGTTCGGAAAACTGGTCAGACGGTGCGATGTTGTCATAAGATACAGTCGATCAAGAAATTCTCTTACCATTTTCAAGTTCAGAGTACGCCTTCAAACTTTAAAGACAAGGATGTAACAATCAGACTTTTTGTGATTTAAAGAACTGTCATAAAATATAGTGAAGCACTTTCTTGGTCGATTATACATTTAAGGTTTTTACGTTAGTCTACGTCTATGTATTGCACTGCTTAATAATTATTAATATCAATCAATCAATTATTTATTGCAACCATGGTATTTACAAGATGTTCATATTATTCTAGCCAGTACAAACATGAAACCTACTAGGGCTTAGCAAAACTTAAAACTAAACCTAAAAATAAGTTCTTGAACATTTTTTATTATGAAACAAAACACAACCTTATCCTAATTTAATTAGCACTGTTTAGAATTATATTTTTATATTATTCGTTTTTTATCACAACGTATGTATTTAAGTATTTTCTTTATTCCATAATTATTGTTCAAGAAGAACACATCACCATTTTAAGTTACATACATACATAATAATACGTCTTTATCCCTTACGGGGTAAATAGAGCCTAAGGTAACAAAACCTTAAGGCCACGTTTAGCATGATTAAGGGCGTATAGCTGGAAACGGAAATAAGGATTAAAGGTGATACTACGAGAATCAGTTTAATTACTAAAGCTAAGCTAGTTATGAAGTTAGTATTTAATAATCAACTGCGAGTAAGTATTTAATAATTGCTTTGGAAAATACAACTATCTAATAACAGCAAAAATACGGCGAATGAGAGCTTTTTTGTAATTTTTAACAAATTGTAATAACAATTAAAATTAATCATAATACTAATGCTCTCTCCGAATTTCATGAAAGGTACGATTACAGAAATTAAAATAAAAAAAAACTGTGTATTTTTTATTATTTATTTAGAAACGGAAACTGTCCTCGCAAACACATTTTTTGTGTATCCCTTAATGCACTCGCGCATACTTATGCACTATAAAAGTGCATGGGCCGAGACAGCGTCCAGACGGCGCCGGATGCTTAGCTAGTCTAGAAAATTACGTTCCGTCGACTATGAAACTGTACTATTTTAGTTATCCCACGGGTATTTTACCATGGAAAGTATTCAAGCACTGCATGACAGGAGTTGTCTTAAGCTTATTTTTGACTTTTTGAATTAAGGTGGTGCAAGGTCCGTCCGGAGCGCTGCGTCTTATTTGCTAATCCTGCCGCCAAGCAGCAGTGCTTTCGCTGTGTTCCGGCGTGGAGAGTAAGACAGCCGGTGAAAATACTGGCACACGATTTATTCTATTCTAGCCATCTAGGCTGGCAACGCATGTGCAGTCCTCTAGTGTTGCGGGTGTCCGTGGGAGGTGGTGCTCGCTTACAATCAGGTGATCCACTTGCTCGTTTGGCTTCCTTGTTGTATAAAAAAACTCGTATTTAGGCGAAGTCGCACACAAACATCCACACAACCGAACATTTGATAATGGTCATAGTCATATTTGATATTGGTCATAGTCACATTTGATATTGGTCATAGTCACATTTGATATTGGTCATAGTCACATTTGATATGACACACCTAATATTATACTAATACCTAATAATAGGCCGGTATATTCAATTAAATTTGGGGCTCTACAAAGCGAACACGTAGATTTTTTTTGCGGATTTTAACTTCTTATTTTTATTTTGCAAGTGTAATTAATTATATAACAATTTTAATAACCGATAAAGCAGCCTCAGACGATGTTGACTCTTGTTCGTGTTCAGTTTCAACCATTTTTTTTAAGTGCATCCATGCACTTTTGCGTCCAAGTTTAGATATTTCTATAGCCACCAACGCTAGCCGTATGTCGTAATAGTTCACCATTCTATAACTAGATGGCGCTGTTCACAAACTCCGCAACGAAGACACCACAAAGATGCTTTGTCACTGTAACACAGTCAACCGGCCCACTCTTGAGAATTAAAGTCACGAATACGACCCACAAAACTCCACCTTACCAACAATTTACATGAAAAAATAATTTAAACTTTAGCCCGAAAAGTTGTGGATTCCGGCGCTCCGGTGAAGGAATTGTCGTTTACCTCGCGGCGAGACAAGTTGTATGAGTTTGAGTTGGCGCGTAAAGAAATGCCTATGTCATTTAAAGTTTCGAGTGTACAGAAAGAGGTATAACTGAACTAAAATACATGTATGAGTAACAAAAAAGAACGTACCAGGTTGCCTTTTTTCCCGCGCAGATGGTAAAAGAGGGAATGGGCAAAAAATTTCGGAATCATTTTATAAGCGAAGCAGCTAGTCACTAGTTTGATTCCTCTTACCACCTATATAAGTACGCCCACTACCATGCTAAACGTGCGCTAGGTCTTGCTTCCTAAGGCCCTATTTACCCCGTAAGGTATAAAGGTATGAATAAAACATGCATAGTATACCGTGCGAAGGATTTAGGAGAAGAAAGCCCACACCTATAGACTTTAATTCAGGGCTCCCAACCTTTTCTTGGTCAGAGACCATACATATACATACAGTCACGCCTCTTTCCCATAGGGGTAGGCAGAGACTACTTTGTTCCACTTGCTACGATTCTGACATACCTCTTTCGCTTCATCCACATTCATCAATCTCTTCATACATGCTCGTCGGTTTCGGGTACTCCTGAGCTGACCTTTTTCCAAAACGTCTCCTATTTGGACCAGGAATGTCCGTCTTAGGCTTTTACGGTTTTGGGTCGGAGCAAACAGAGACTTAAGTAAAAAATACCGTATTTAGGCTTCTGCGTACCGGTGGTGCACGGACCGCTGGCTAGGAGAGTTGTTTTAATTAAATCAATTAATTCAATTGCTAACTTTATCTCTATACAAGACGGTTATCACAACACTAACACCTCTCTATCCCCAAAACGTTCTATGTATAACTAAGTATGTGTGAAACAGAACTCCATTCTAAAAGCTACACGGTTGAATTTTCTTTATATCTTCGATAGCCTTTACCCTTTGTAGGTCCTTACCCTAAACCGGTGACCCTAGGGGTTGGAAACCCCTTCGAACGCGTCCGAGGGTTTATCGGACAGTTTTTAATTTTATCACCCAGAAAGGGTCCAGACAATTAAATGTGCTGGAAAGAGATAAGGAGTTAATTTTTATTTTTGCATCCATAGAGGCTTAATGACGTCATGCGTGTTTTTGTCTGTGGAGTGGACCCATCAGGGTTAGCCTCTGTCCAAGTATGAGGACAAAATGGCGGCTAATGAAAAAGGGAAGGTTTAGGAATAATTTGTATTGTTACTGAACAATACAAATTATCCCTAAATCTTTCCTACGACAGCGATACAAATAAATCGAAATAATGAGACACTTACATACTAGTACATTCGCTTTTATAGCCGTTTGATAATGCCATCTGTCGGTGATATTTCAAACTACTATACAAATCAATAAAGTTGTTCTATGCATGTCTAACAGCTTAGAAATTTCACAGTTCGGAACTAATTAAGAGAATCTTTTTTTTTTTTTTTTTATATGAATAGGAAGGCAAACGAGCAAGTGGGTCACCTGATGGTAAGTGATCACCACTGCCCATGGACACCCGCAACCCCGGAGGGATTGCAGATGCGTTGCCAACCTAGAGGACTAAGATGAAATGCCTCTTGTGCCCGTAATTTCCCCGGATGTCTTACTCTCCACACCGGAACACAGCAGAGCAAGCACTGCTACTTAGCGGCAGGATTAGCGAGTAAGATGGTGGTAGCGATCCGGACGGACCTTGCACAAGGTCCTACCACCCGCATTAGATCTTTTAATTAGATTAGATTAATCGATTAGTAATTAAGTAATTGACTAGGTAGCAGTATTTCTTAGTACCAAGACAGATGGCTCTGATGTTAATTCCTTAACAGTCTCAGGTTAGGTGGAAAATATAGGCAAGACGATATTTATTAAGAAAACCGGCCAAGTGCGAGTCACGTCTATATCCCTTACGGGGCAGACATAGCCTGAGGTTACAAGACCTAAAGGCCACGTTTAGCATGATTGTAGGGGTATAGGTGGAAAGGGTTGCTAGCCGCATGGCCTATGACATGATTCCTAAGAATTTCGCCCATTCCCTTGGGCTTTTACCATCTGCGCGGGAAGAGTAGCAACTGGTAAATTCTATGTTTTTTCTTAACTCCCAGACCAGCGTGGAAGGAATACCACATACACTCACAATTTATGCTTAACGTGGCCTTTAGTTCAAATTTCCATAGGCTCTGTTGACCCCGTGTAATGTAAGACTAATAAGTATAAACAAGCCTTGTGTAATTCCTTGACATAGTTAAGCTAGCAGCAAATTCTTGGGCAAAGCGCGGTAGAAGCAAAAGTTGCAAACGGTTGCAATCAATAAAACTCTTCCAAAACATTCTTCGGAATTGTTTATAAAGTCAAGCAGATTGCGAGCTGCTGGATGTGATAAACGTTAACTAATTAAATATTGCTGGGCAAATATAAAACGCATCCATTTTCAATATGAAACTACCGTGAGACTCAATCATAATTACACATAAACGGATAACTCTCGTATAAAAAGTCAAGTGATGCTCGACATGTTTTGGACTATTTCGTAGTCCTTTTTCCAAGAGCGCTCGCCCCGGCGGCAGCGACACGAACACTGCGCGCCAGCGCTCTGCTCGCGCGGCTGTTCGACGCAACTGACAGCGGCGCACAACTACCCTCGTTTTCTTGGAAAAAGGACTACGAAATAGTCCGAAACATGTCGAGCATCACTCGACTTTTTATACGTGAGTTATCCGTTTATGTGTAATAACGCATCCATTGTTTACAGTTACGACCTTATTCTACTAACATGGGATCTCATAGAATTTGTACATACATACACATACACAAATCACGTCTCTATCCCTTACGGGGTAGAGCCTAAGGTAGCAGGTACCAACAGGCCACATTTAGCAAGATTGTGGGCGTATAGGTGGAAAATAGAATGAAAATAGTGATGGGTTGCTGTCCCCATCGCCTATAACATGATTCCTAATATAATCGCCCATTCCCTCCATGGACTTTTACCATCTGCGCGGGTAGAGAAGCAACTGGTACATTCTATGTTTTTTCTTTGCTCCCAGGCCAGCGGTATTAGATTTGTTCCGGAATATTTAACCTTTTCGACGCCAACGACACATAATTATATCAGCACCGCAGGTTCAAGGCCAACGCTATATACGTCCATTACTTCAACGCAAAAGCAACCTTCGTTCAATTGGGTTTAGGTTCAACTTAAGGCATCGCAAAAAGGAGTCTGGCGTACGGGTGACGTCTCTTGTATTTGACGTGGCGGCGAAAAGGTTAAGATTAAGCAGATGGGTTAGATTAAATAGCCCTGTATATTTTTAGTATTTTTAAATCATAGTTCGGTGATCATACGTTTTTACGATGTTCGAAGTGAAAAAGGGTGAGACATAATTTTAAATCATTAGTTTAAATTATTTTTTTTAACCTAATTTAACGCGACTGTAGAATTCAATCAATCAATTTCAAATTAACAGTTTTTCACTAAATGCATAAGGAGTAATATAGGCTACTTTTATTTTAAACACAATTAACACGTTCGCTGCGGGGCTCAACTTGAAAGACTTTTGGCTGGTGCGGTTGAGATCGAATCAGCCCAATCTGGAACTCTTTTACAGTGCGGGTGAGGCCGAATCGCTCTCAAATTTCAGTAGTTACTTAGATCCTTCATAACTTTGCCAAGAATAGGACCTGGGGTTTCTTTTTGCGTTGTAGTCATTGCTTAGTAAATATTTTAAATACAGTTAGCTTCGCCCTTGGTTCTGACCTCTGGCTTAAGAAAAAATACCTAAAGAATTTTTGAGATCTTTTAGACCTCAAATCGCACTAAATTTTATCTGAGACTAGAGCAGGGAATGGCACTTATAGGTAAATTATCGATAAAAGAATGATCATCTTATCGAACATCTTTAAAGGCGTTTAATTGTGTGTTATAACAAATATTTGTTCCTGGGTCATGGTTGCTTATCTATATAAGTATTTATTTATCTATACATACATTTGTTAATTGCCGCTTAGTAGCAATAGTACAAGCTTTGTTTAGTTTAGAGGTAGGTTTGTATAAATGCTCTATCAGGAAGAAAATAAATTTTGGTTTATGTTAAATAAAACCCATTCATTTATAACATTATACAGTGCAGATACTTATATGTATGATAAAAAAAAAATAGAAGGATACACTGAAATAATTATTGGTGCCTTTCACCGAAACATGCCATGCATAAAGCTTGATTACATTCAGAACATCTAGTGAGATTTTTTTTAGTTTTTTAAATATTTACGTAAAACACGCGTGGTTCAGCGTCGATAACTAGCACCGCACTGACGTCAAGCTGTCGACTCCCGCGTCGCCCGCCCCCCGCTCTGTGCGGCCTTGAGGTCAAATTCCTTGAGGCTAAATAAACCTCAACCCGCACTGTGTGAAAAAAATATATGCCCAGTGCGTTCGAGGCTTATTTAGACCTCTAACCTTTTTTCTGTATAAAAGAGTCAGCGTTTGAGAAACATAAAGAAATGTATATTTGTCTTTATCATACGCCTTGTAAGTAAGCGGCAACAGCTCCCGCACGAGAGAGATATCACAACTTTTAGCCCCGCACCGACGTAATGTCGAGCTTGAGGCGGTTTTACCTCAACCCGCAGTGAACGTGTTAATATCAATCCTACGCAGACAACGCCGCGGGCATCAGCTAGTTAATACTAAAGTACAAACCTGGGGATTACCAGCCATTCAATTCCGATTAAGTTTAGGTTCGCTCGCTGTCAGATCCATACTAAAAATGTCAGCTAAAACTTAAACTGAGTCGGAATTGGATCGCATTAAGTGACGGTAAGGCCTCAGTAACGTGTTAGTGTCGATATTTTCCGTTTAATAAATATCAACGTTAATAATCGAATCTACCACTTTCAATATAAATTAAAAGAAGCAGTTCGTAGTATAACATCGAATCTTGTACTTTCGATGATTTAGGTACGTTGTTACTATAGTTAAATCACTCCCCACCAATCACCGCGTATACAATCGAATCTATTGTTTCGATATAATACATCGGAAATATTACGTTATTTTCGATGATTTACGTTTTGAATTTCCGTTAAAATTAATTTGTTTTAACTTTTAAAAAGCGTGTATGCATTAAAAACCCATTATTAAACCAATTACGCTAATAAAAAAAAAACGAAAATTTCGACTTTCGATGACTTACGTAGGGGCCGTCGAGTTGTGTTTCTCATCCAGCATTTATAACTCGGAGGTCGGGCATAATTAGTATCGCCCGCGGCTTTCTTGCTAAAGATAGAACGTATTAAATTTTAACTTTTACAAGATTTCACATAAAATATCACCCTCTACCCTCTGGAGCCAGAGAACTGAAGCATGATTAAAATTAGGTAAGTAATTTAATAAATAGGGCATATGAAAATTTCTTGTTTTATGGCTACCGGATGGCCCAGTGGTTAGAGAACCTGACTATGAAGCTTGAGGCCCCGGGTTCGATCCCCGGTCGGGGCAGATATTTGAATGAAAATACGGATGCTTGTTCTCGAGTCTTGGATGTTTAATATGTATTTAAGCATGTATTTATCTATATAAGTATGTTTATCCGTTGTCTAGTGACCATATTACAAGCTTTGCTTAGTTTGGGGCTAAGCCAATTGGTGTCAATTATTGTCCCAAGATATTATTATTATTATTTTCGGCGTCGTGTGTATTAGCACAAGTAACGTGTGTACATAGAATAAAACCAATTAAAATAATAGTCTACGCGATCATACTAGAATGTCACGCTTATTATTTATTTATTTATTCATCAAACAATTTACACAGCATTACAGTAAAGAACAAAGCGCTGGAAAACTTAATTTTAACAAGCATTAAATACATTCATCAAATAATTTTATAACATAAAAATAATTTTAACCAAAAACGCTAATTTTATACTTACTTTATATTAACATACACATACATACATTCATACACATATTACGTCTTTATCCCTTACAGGGTAAACAGAGCCAAAGGCAACAGAACCTTAAGGCCACGTTAACATGATTAAGGGCGTAATAGCTGGGAAGGGAAATCAAAATAGTGATGGGTTCCCACATAACCCTAGGCATCCCCGTGCCTAGGGCATCGATAAAGATTTCCTCAAAAAAAAAAGGCTTCTGTCTAAAAAAAGACGAGATTTATGTATGTATATTAAATAAAAGTTGAAAGATAGACTAGATAGGAAGAATAACATACTGTGGCTAGAGTTTTACAAGCACATTATGTGAAAATACCATTCCAAAATAGTATAAAATAGCGCTGAATTTGATATACACGAAGCTTGTAAGAAAAATACAGCTCTCATTATCTTGTGAACTGGTTAAAAATTTAATTTGAGCTGTAGTTTTGAAGATATTTATAAACAGACCTTTACCACTTTCAAAGTAGTTGTTTCAAATGATACGAATGCTTTCTAAAATTGAGCCCTGTCCGCCAAACGCCTTATTCAGGAAATTACAAGACTAGGTGAGAATAAAACCATCTATTAACATTAACGGTTGAACATAGTCCAGGCACGAAGTGATACGTGTATGTACATTGGTCCCACGGGCCCACTTGTGAGTCGGCTCGGGCCTCCCCGGGGGCCTCCAGACCCCGATAATTGAAACAGAGCGTAACGATAAGAGATTAGGATTGATAAGGGATATGTAGGTAGTGAGATGAATAATAGTAGGTATCTTAATTTGTGAAAAGAAAATTCCTTTTTTTGTAAAAGGAAATATAGATGCCCTAGGCACGGGGATGCATAGGGATATGTGGGACTCCTGAAGGGTTATACCCAAACTAAAACGTGATGGGAACGCAGTGGGATCCCCCGGTTGGCTTCTGCCAGGACCCCACGAAGATGGGGAGGGCTCGTACGCTGGGCCCATCTTCCCTTAGACGATGAGACCGTGCAATCCAGGTAGGAAATTTCAAAAGAAAAGTGTGTGGTCAAGGGCTGCGTGCGGTTTGTTTTTGGTTTTGGAAGAGCAGTGTTTGGCCCGGTGCACCCTGGGCATCGTAATGATTTCCTGACAGATTCTGAGACCATTGACCGTTGGCTATGAGCCCGACGGAAGCTCTTTTGATCGTGTTAACTTTCAATGGCTAACATGTTTTATTTTAAAACTGTTCTAATTTGACACAGGAAAAATTTTGAATGGACAGAGCCAATTTTTGGAGAGGAAAGAAAGAGGACTGGCTGACGGATGCAGAAATAGTTTTTACGGAATATATACCGCGATTAGCTTCCACGAGCTTCAGATTTTCTGACGCAGTGGCATGCATCATGATCCAGTGATAATGTCATTTTTGGGTACCAGTGTTACCAAAAAGTCCTCAGCCAATTTCCTGTTTTTATGGCGTTGCTTAATCCTCATTTTCCTCTCATTTAATATTGGTAAAGGAGATAATGCTGAATCTACATTGTGATAATAAATAATTGTTGAAGAATACAGTCTCACGCTTCCATGGTCTGGGAGTAAGGAAAAGACTGTACCAGTTGCTTCTCTTCCCGCGCAGATGGTAAAAGCCCATCGAGGGAATGGGCATAGGAGTAATGTTTTATGCGATGCGGCTAGCGACCCATCACTATTTTGATTCCCCTTTCCACCTATACGCCCACAACCATGCTAAACGTGGCCTTTACGTGGTCTTGTTACCCTGGGCTCTGTCTACCCCGTAAGGGATAAAGACGTGATTTGTGTGTGTGTGTGTGTGTGTGTGTGTGTAGAATACAGTCTCATTGCTGATGAAAAAATGGTTAGAATCGTACAAAAACTCCATCGTGTTAAAACAGCTTGTCATCCTATAATTTAAGACAGACAGAAAATACTTACAGACACAAAAACAAAGGACCAAATATTTCCAATCCAAATCAATTCCCATGATACACTTCCGACTGTCTTCCGCCATCTTTTTTTTCAACGCTTCAGACAATGGCGGCTTTAATGAAAACGTCAGCGCCCTGGGACCAAGATTGTCAGACGCGCCGTCTATTTCGTTATTCATTGCGCGTACTGTTCGATAACCGTTGTGCGGTGATCATTTGGACCGTGTAATGGATAGAGAACTATAGGAAAAATCGCTAGCCGCGCCGCCGGTTGCATGTAGTCATTGCTGGCCGATTTGTAATACATTGTCTGTTTAGCTAGTTGTCAGCTAGCGTGAAGGCTTGGACTACGCAATGAATAGCGAAATAATTATGCTGTTAGGATTTGTGGTGACGATGTCGACTGAATATTGTTAGCATTAGTTTGGTGACAGTTTTATCTTGGAAATTTATCTACACGTGGTTTTTAAGACAATTTGCTTATTGGTTTACAGAAATAATTTAATTGTAGGTACTCGTACCTATCTACTGCGTTAACGATCTTTTTTTATTGTTTCAGGTACTACAATATTTTTTCTTTGATAAAACAACGCTCGATTTTAAGTAGGTAACTAAATATATCTTTATGATTAATTACTAGAAAAAAAAAATTGTTTGAACTTTAATTTTCAAATCTTATAAAATACTCAGGTGGTTATTTTATAAATGCAAAAGATCGCTTCTTATCCTATACTTAATAAGAAACTATGAAGAGAATGGAGATGGAAAAGAATTAGTATTCACAAACCGTTACATTTTCATCCGAACGTCAAGCTCTAACAAAAAACTGAAAACGCTTAATTAAATACATTCAAAAAGTCATTACGAATGTTTTGAGTGCGTCGACGCAATTGCAGACGAGTGGCCATTATGCGACACTCGAGAGCGTAGCGAGTGCGTATAAAACTTGAAACGAAATGTTACACGTGTAATTAAACAAATCAAAAATAACGTGTGCAACTTTAGACAAGTCAATCTCACTGTGTATTATTTCAGTATTAATTTCTAAATAACCCAATATTTAACTTCATACATATCATAATAAATGACGAAGAAACACTATTAAACTGTGCGTAGCGGCCATCTTTTGGCGAATTATTAACACCTAGCCACAGACGACAACGCCATCTGTTGCAAATTTTGCGAACTAATGGAATACTGTTTGCTCTTAGTAGTAGCCTTAGTACATTTTCACAGGTTAGTTCATCCCGTACAAGCTAGATGGCGCGTATTTTACGCTAAGTTTATTTCCTCAAAACACAGAGGGTGCTGTAATTGGGTTAAACAAAATTATGAACTATGGTAAAGTGTTTGAAAAGTGCCTACAGGTCCATTCCGCTACTTAATTATAGCACAAAAGTTATTCTTGAAGTTATACGACGAATTTAATTAAAATGATCTCTCCTTCGAAGTTAACGTGAAGTTATTCCTTAGTGGATAGCAATTGAGGAAACTTTGTCTTGCCTGAATACTCGAGCCCTCGGCCACTCGCGAACTTGCCCGTTCATTCGTAATTATTACTTTTGACTTTAACTTTGTATTCTTGAGGAACTTTCAGAATTGAGTCTACATGGAATTGTGTTTTATTATTTAAAAGTGAAACTTTGAGGAAGTCTCCCTACTTCATACATACATACATACACATACACAAATCACGTCTATATCCCTTACAAGCTAGACAGAGCCTGAGGTAACAAAACCTATAAGCCACGTTTAGCATGATTTTAGGCGTATAGGTGGAAAAAAGATTGAAAATACTGACGGGTAGCTAGCCGCGTCGCTTATAAAATGATTGCTAAAATTTTTGGCCCATTCCTTCGATGGACTTTTACTATCTGCGCGGTAAGAGGAGCAACCTGGTACGTTCTTTGTTTTTTTTTTGCTGCCAGACCAGCATGGATTATAATGCAGCATGGTATTTTAGTTATTGCTACCATAGGCTCATCTACCATGTGAGGGATAAAGACGTGATATATGTATGTATGTATGTATGATTACAGCATTAAGCACTCACAGTCTAATTGTATTATTTTTGAACAGACTAGGCTAAAAAGTTGCAAGCGTTCATAGGCTGTGGTAGCCACTACCATCAGGCAGGCTTAACGCTTGTTTTCCACGGACGTGGTTTTAAAAAAAAGAAAGAAAGAGATGGCGTGGCTTGTGTTACTCACTTTGTCAGAGTAAACCTTAGAGTAAACGTACAGTGTGGAAAATGTATTCATGTATCACTTTAGATCCCTGTCGTAATTGGCAGGCTGCCGTCACTCAAACTCGAGTGATTGTCACCTTATTGCGATATGGTTCTACGGTGGTACTTGAATACATTTACCTTACTGTATCTGGATCTGGTAAGCCTCAAGGCCTGCACCCTTAAAAATGTTGTATTTGCTTAATAACTTACAGAAGAAAACAAACTTACAAAAAAAAAACATGAGTGTTTTCACACAACTTTTTGTTTCGCCGAACCTGCATATGTTTTGCCAAGACGGTGGCGCCCCCGTCAGAATAGCATGTTTTCACCTTCTTTACAGTGCCCTCTAACCGCATGACTATGTAACTTCTATTAAATTTATAGCCGTTGAATATACGAAAAACCTCAATAGATGGCGTGGTAAACTCGAGCACGGTTTTGCAGCTGTAATCATTTACTTTTACTATCGCCAGCGCCCTCCTTGAGCATGTGGTTAAACTAAATATCTTTCAAAACGGTTCAGCCTTAACAAATGATTTCGGAAAGCATCAACAGATGGCGGTGGCTTTGAGTACGTAGGGTAGATCAAACCGCCATCTACTAAGCGAACCCTTCGTTGTTATGAATTTCATTTTGGTATGGCTTGGGTTGAAATTTACTCTAAGTTTTGACTTCGTTTGCCAACAGAGGGCTCTGTGGTTCATTACTTTGAAATCATAGAAAATTGTTTTAAATTTTTTCAAGGATTCTTTTATTTTGCTTTGAGTATACGCGCTATGAAAATCTACCATGTATTTTGTGTGCTCATCTTTAAAATTAGAATAGGTATAGGTATACTTAACAGTTTGCGAAATATTTTAGGTGTCTAATCTACTAACAATAATTTATTGCCATAATAAATTCCATCTGCCATCAATCAAAGAAACTTGACAGTTCAAACTAAATGACAATAATTATCTGAATTAAAGTTTCTGTATTGTTACAATAACAATAAATAATTCAAAGGTCGGGTCATTCTCACTTTAATTTGGAAAATCGACTGGAGTTGGAAACTTGTCGTGAATGGTCGTAGCTTTGTCAAACTGCCACGAAAGTTTGACTATTTGTTTTTGAAACACCCTTTAATTACCTTCCAACAAACCGTACAGAGTGGCTTTATAATTTTTTTTTCCTAAATAAATTAAAAAAACAGCACACTATGAGACTCGGTGTGTTTGTCTGCAACTTTTTTACGCTTGAACCGCTACTAGCTTCTGCCTGCGACTTCGTCCGCGTAGAATTAGACCCAAGAACAGATAGTATATTCTGCAATAATTATTTTCGTTTGTAGGCTACGACATGACAAGTTTATCGCTATCCCGCGGGAACTATGCCATTTTCCGGGATTAAATGTAGCCTATGTTTTAGTTTCTTCCATGCTGGTCTGGGAGTAAAGAAAAAACATAGAATTTACCAGTTGCTTCTCTTCCCGCGCAGATGGTAAAAGCACATCGAGGGAATGGGCGAAAGTCTTAGGAATCATGTCATAGGCGATGCGGCTAGCAACCCATCATTATTTTGATATCCCTTTCCACCTATACGCCCTTAATCATGCAAAACGTGGCCTTAAGGCTTTGTTACCTTAGACTCTGTCTACCTTGTAAGGGATTAAGACGTGATATATGTATGAATTTTTTGTCGCCAAGCGTCATCTGTTTGAATGATCTGTGTACGACACAATTACAAATAACAATATTAATATGAGTGAGATAAATATAGATAGGTATTAGAAATTCTGGCAACACTGTAAACATTGGCAACTTTTATTCCACATTATGATTCCCATTTGCCTTAAGAAACAAGAGTAATGGCGCGCGAAACGACTCGTACCAAAGAATTAATTCTGGAGCCGGAACCAGCCAAGTGTTAGATTTAAATAAAGTTCCTATTAGTCCTGCTGATCACCTACTTGCAGAGAAACCATTGAGATTGGCTACTAATGAAATATTTTATTGAATAAAAAAAAAAAATATCTTGGGACAAATTACACCAATTGACCCAGCCCCAAACTAAGCAAAGCTTGTGCTATGGGTACCAGGCAACGGATAAACATACTTATATAATGTAGATAAATACATACTTAAATACATACAACATCCGTGACTCGGGCACAAACATTCGTATTCATCATACAACTGTCTGCCCCTACCGGGATTCGAACCCAGGACCTCTAGCTTCATAGTCAGGGTCACTAACCACTAGGCTATCCGGTCGAATCAGACATTACTTTGCGGAGGTTTGATGCTAGCAACTGTAACGGAAGCTACTCCGTGACAGTTAATTGAGTTACCTATATATTATGGTTACGTGATATATATATATATTTTTTCCTCTTAAACGTGTTAAGACTATTGTCGTGTATCGTTATCGCTGTTCTCGGGAATCCCAAATCGGGCTAATAAAGTAATTTTGTCAGTTAAGGGAATTTCACCAGTGGCCAGATGTGTAGGGTTCTCACGTTTCGTGTCTTCGTAAAAACTAAGTAATAGAAATTGAGCAATTACTTTAAACTTACTTTATTGCGTTGGACCCTCATTTGACTTGTTCTTAGGATTTGTTATTTTAATAACACAAAGGAGACACCGTCATGTGCTCATAACCTTGCGGAAATCTTGGAATAGGCCTGTACTTTCTTTGTCCAGAAAGCCAGATGTGCGTGCGCCGGTCAATTATTTATTGCAGTCAATGTCGGCGGATCCTAGGGCCATGGTTTATTGTTTCCACCGAAATTTATTACTGAGGCTTTTGTTAGAAATTAGAAGAGTGCAGTCACAAAATTTAACATCCCTTTCGGGCAGCTTTCTAGCAGAGTGGAGGGGGTAGCGAGTTTCAACAAAACTACTGAGTCGACAGGGAGACAGGGCTTTTTTCCTCGGGACGCGGTCGGTACTTTTCCCTTTGAGACGTGAGCAGTTTAACTTTGAGTTTCTTTAGCGCGAGTGCGAACATACGGACATTGAGTGTTCATACCGTGAGAGTGAAAGGACATTGAGTTGCGTATCGCGAGTACGATTCGCGATCGGAACGCGATCGAGCGCGGCTCGATCTTCAGGAGGGACTACGATCGTCGGGGCGCGATAGCAGAGCGGAGACCTCCCTAGGCGCATTACCGGAGTAGAGCGGTCGAAGATTAATACTACTAAGGACGAGTAGTGGCAGCTAAGTCTAAGCTAGATTGGCTACGCCAATGCGTATCGGTGTCTTTTGTTGTTTACCTCATTTCTTTATTTGATTCTTTTATGAACGTAATTTCGTATCTACGTGATTTAACACGTACGCGGACGTTACTCTCCGATAGAGAGTGTAAATAGGGATCGGTGATTTAATCTTGTTTGTCACTAACTTAACTATTATCGTTCCTACGAATTAACCATTATAAACTATATGACCTCCTTGTAGGTCTTACAAACACTTTAACCTGAACCTTATCTCATCATATATTCGATTGTTAAATTTATTAAACCCTCTTTCATACCTCGATCTCTATTCTATAACAACCACTCATTAAACAACCCAACCTCACTGAAATACTTTCCCTTCTAGCAGCTACGGGGCGTAAGGCGGCATCTTGATCCTTATAGACGTAGGGTCTGAATATTGTCTTATTTAGTAGTGTTGATGTTCATTGTTTCGGCGTGTTACGATAATCTTCGTGGGGCAGAGCTACAATTTATCAAATAACTTTGAAAGAGTGGATGGTCGAGCGCATGAGTGTGAACCTTTTAACTTGTCGATATACTTGCAGTTTTACTTAAGGCATTTGATTAGTTTATAAGTGTCACTGTGGGTTCCAATGAAATGAGGGAGAGAGTCATCTAACTCACATACCCATCAACTACGCCACACTCAACCCCGAGTTTCATTGGAATACTGTGTCACACGTAGTACCGCTTCTTTGTTTCTAGTCCGTGCCAATCTAGAGAACAAAGTAGGTCTATCTCCTTTACACTACACAGGCACAACTACCTTACACTATACTGCAGCACACGTGGGAGTTCACTACTGTCACAACATGCACTAGAGACACACCACGCGATTCCTTGTTTTACCACCAACACATGCACTAGGAACACACCTGCCGGAAGGCGCTTGGCTGAGTGTAGCTCCTGGGTTTCCGGAAGGCAGCACGTCCCCGACTAGGGTCCACTTTAGGATGCACACATCGTCTGCCGCCTAACCTGGATCCTCACATGCATTAGGTACTCACACAAGCCCTGAGTCATTTGGGTGGGTATAATTTTTGCTAGTGGCCTTGGGGGTGCAGCGTCTCGGCCTTTTGATCCCTGACCTTATCGCGTCGTGTGTAGAGACTGGTTAGAGCTATTGCACCCTTAGAAGCAGGGGTCACAGATACAGTGATTCTTATACACATTCAAATGGTGTTCAGACTTTCCTTGCACACTTCGTCAACACTCTCTAGCTCTTGACACGGACACACCCGCGGCAGCTTTCGGAGTTAGGGGAAGCGTAAATTCCGCATAAAATCAAGCTTGTATGTGAGCGTACAATTTAGCATGAAGCGTTGAGCGTAACTTGCACGATCTTCTATTCTGTGTACGGACGTTGTGACTTTGTGTAAATAGAGTGACGGTTTGACTGAGATTAGAATTTCCAGGCAGTAGGTTCGTTCAACGGTTTTGTCGGGCACATGAGATCGGGGCATACGGGGAAGCCTTCTAACGATCTATGTGCGGGCTAGGCTATTAAGGTGAGCTGGGAGGCCTAGATATATTCCAATTGGTTAGGAATTCCCCCATATGACTCTGGTCTTATCCAAGGGTCCCTTTGTGTTTGGGTTTTTCCTAGGTTCATCGTTGTCCTACGACAGGAAGCAGAGCGACGGTCGGCTCCACAGACTCCGCGTTATTAAACGCACTTGCATTTTTACCATACACAACTCGTCATTAACCTGCGCTATATTATTGAACGGATATCATTCCCCTCGCGGATCGTATTACTCGTTCTTGACATCATACAACTGATAAATTTGTACGGCATAAAAATTAACACAACGTTAAAGAGGGTCCTATTTTGTCATTTTAATTAACTAGACGATCACACCTATTATCTGGCCAAATATTCTTAGGTTTAATATGGACACGACTTACGGTGGTGCTTTTACTCAATTCTAATAAGCCCCGGGTAAGGCGGTTACAGTTGGCGCACGTGACAGCAGGATTTTAAGTCATTAAAATTTGAACTATTTTAGTTCAAATACTTATTACAAGAATTTGGGTTACTACATTATAATTTTATGCCACTTAGAATAACGTCATATAAGACATATAAGAAAACGTCGTATTAGAAAATATATTTGAGGATATCGTATAAGAATTTTGATACCACTTATTTCCTATTGTGATTTCTAATTAGGTGTAGAGGATTATAATCATTAGGATAAATTTCGCACTTTAAATATCGTTAACACTCTCTGTGGGTTCGAGTCCTGCATAATTTTCTTTCTGGTTGAGATGTGTTAAGGAACTTCTATTTTAGGGGCGTTAGTTCATAAAATCTTGCTTAATTTAGTCATATGCTATTCAGATAAAGTTGCATAAGCTCATCAAGAAATCCTATCCACAGGTTCGATTCCTGTGATTTTTTTTCTTGTCCTTTGATTATAAAAGTAATATACATTAATTAAGGTTAGTTGTTAAGTAAATACACCACTTCTTCTACGGGTTCGATTCCTGTTTATAGTCTGTTGTACTGGCTTAAGGTTTAGCTATATATCTACACATAAGACCTAACAATGTCGTCTAGGAAACGCAAGGGCACAGCGCCTGAAAGGGAAAATAACGAAGACGTAATGAACGCTCTTCGAGAAGTGGTTTCGTCATCAATTGCTCCGATAGTGGAACGGTTAGTGAGTTTAGAGCAGATTAGTCGAGCATCTAGTAGTAGTGGCAGTGTTGAAGTGCAAAACTCAGACGTCCGATCACGATATGAAAATAATGTAATTATGGTTCAAACACCCACAAAACCTACCTTTGACGGAAATAATGTGCACCCCATAATTTTTATGGAAGAGTTAGAAAATTATATTACTAGAATTAGGGCGCAAAGGGATGACCTGAAGGTAACATTAGACTGCCTGACTGGCGAGGCCAGAGGCTGGGCTAGAATCTTTATAGCAAATTGGAAGGGATTTGATGATTTTAAAAGCGATTTTCTAGATCAATATTGGGGTCGTAAATTACAAAAACAGATACGGGATAGAGTTTCGAATGGGAAGTGGGACCCTAGTAAAAATAAGACAATGCTCGGTCATTTTATTTGCGTCTATGATGAAGCTAAAAGGCTCTCACAACCTGACGAAAGCGAGCTTATAAATCAAATCATGGAACATTTTCCCCAGGAAATTAAACGCATGTGGTTTAATAGTGGTGGTGGCGGAGCAAAGGCCGCTGTGCGATTCTTAAAAACTATGGATATGGGAACTGATGATGTCAGTCCGCCTAAAAGAGTAACTGCTGTACCGATTAGCGAACCACCTAAGGGTACTAGAACTTCGGCTGCTTTAGAGCAAATTCGTAGTGGGTATCGTAAGTCATGGACTGCGGCGGGGTCATCAAAAGACGTTGTAGAGTTGGAGGAACGGCCTGCTCGCCAAGCGGAAAAATAAAACTCGCTAAGCAAATCAATTGCCACGGTTCGATTCCGTGTATATCATGTTGGTTTATTGTGCTTCTGCAATAGTTTAGAACTTAGTTATTATGAGATAATCGAGATAATTTCATCATAGAGATCGATAGAGGACGGGGCGTGGTACTTTGATAGAGAATATGATAACTGTCAATTTTTTCATTAAATGCAAAGTGGGTCTGTTTCTTTTATGTTTTTGTAGGCGCGTATGTTGTATGTTTGTTGTAAAATGTGTTGATGTGAATAACTCATCTCAGCACAGGGCAAGTTTAGTCTCAATTGTTAAATTTTAAGTTTAGTTTAATTATTACTTAAGTTAAATTTAGCTGTACGGAGATTAGGTTAGATTAAGCTACATTAGGATAAAAAAAAAAAAAAAAAAAAAAAAAAAAGATTGTTTTCTAGGCTAAATTAGGTTCCACTATTCAGATGGTAACTTATAAAGATCTGAACAACTAAAGTTGTATGTATGGGATTGTCTGCTATATAGAGCAAAGTTCGAGGTGTTTGAGTTAGGATGTATGTATTTGTTTGTTTTAATATATTATGGAGTTGAAGTATCAGGATAAGTATGTACGTATGACTAGGTTTGTCAAAATTTAACAACGCTCTACTTAATTTCAAAATCTGCGGTGGTGTATATGTATATTACAACATGATAGCATTCTCGAATAATTATACGAGTCAAGTCTGTGAGTATTAATGTGAAATGTGGTCTATACAAAAAAAAGGGACGATGGTAAGGTAGTTAAGTACTGATTCAATTATGGAGTTTATTACTTATGTAGTATTTAAGCCTTGTTTGTCGAAATAATTAGAGATTTAAGGTGTCGGCGTTAGTATTAAAGTAAAGTGACTATAGTCGAGCAAGGTTTAAGGGGAGTGAGCATAGGTATCGGACGAAAAGAGAGAGTCAGCATATTCAAAATCCTATTTAAGATTCCTCAATATTTTACACACTGCGCATGCCAAATATCTCATCATCTTCGGGGCGTTCTGTAACGGAAGCTACTCCGTGACAGTTAATTGAGTTACCTATATATTATGGTTACGTGATATATATATATATTTTTTCCTCTTAAACGTGTTAAGACTATTGTCGTGTATCGTTATCGCTGTTCTCGGGAATCCCAAATCGGGCTAATAAAGTAATTTTGTCAGTTAAGGGAATTTCACCAGTGGCCAGATGTGTAGGGTTCTCACGTTTCGTGTCTTCGTAAAAACTAAGTAATAGAAATTGAGCAATTACTTTAAACTTACTTTATTGCGTTGGACCCTCATTTGACTTGTTCTTAGGATTTGTTATTTTAATAACACAAAGGAGACACCGTCATGTGCTCATAACCTTGCGGAAATCTTGGAATAGGCCTGTACTTTCTTTGTCCAGAAAGCCAGATGTGCGTGCGCCGGTCAATTATTTATTGCAGTCAATGTCGGCGGATCCTAGGGCCATGGTTTATTGTTTCCACCGAAATTTATTACTGAGGCTTTTGTTAGAAATTAGAAGAGTGCAGTCACAAAATTTAACATCCCTTTCGGGCAGCTTTCTAGCAGAGTGGAGGGGGTAGCGAGTTTCAACAAAACTACTGAGTCGACAGGGAGACAGGGCTTTTTTCCTCGGGACGCGGTCGGTACTTTTCCCTTTGAGACGTGAGCAGTTTAACTTTGAGTTTCTTTAGCGCGAGTGCGAACATACGGACATTGAGTGTTCATACCGTGAGAGTGAAAGGACATTGAGTTGCGTATCGCGAGTACGATTCGCGATCGGAACGCGATCGAGCGCGGCTCGATCTTCAGGAGGGACTACGATCGTCGGGGCGCGATAGCAGAGCGGAGACCTCCCTAGGCGCATTACCGGAGTAGAGCGGTCGAAGATTAATACTACTAAGGACGAGTAGTGGCAGCTAAGTCTAAGCTAGATTGGCTACGCCAATGCGTATCGGTGTCTTTTGTTGTTTACCTCATTTCTTTATTTGATTCTTTTATGAACGTAATTTCGTATCTACGTGATTTAACACGTACGCGGACGTTACTCTCCGATAGAGAGTGTAAATAGGGATCGGTGATTTAATCTTGTTTGTCACTAACTTAACTATTATCGTTCCTACGAATTAACCATTATAAACTATATGACCTCCTTGTAGGTCTTACAAACACTTTAACCTGAACCTTATCTCATCATATATTCGATTGTTAAATTTATTAAACCCTCTTTCATACCTCGATCTCTATTCTATAACAACCACTCATTAAACAACCCAACCTCACTGAAATACTTTCCCTTCTAGCAGCTACGGGGCGTAAGGCGGCATCTTGATCCTTATAGACGTAGGGTCTGAATATTGTCTTATTTAGTAGTGTTGATGTTCATTGTTTCGGCGTGTTACGATAATCTTCGTGGGGCAGAGCTACAATTTATCAAATAACTTTGAAAGAGTGGATGGTCGAGCGCATGAGTGTGAACCTTTTAACTTGTCGATATACTTGCAGTTTTACTTAAGGCATTTGATTAGTTTATAAGTGTCACTGTGGGTTCCAATGAAATGAGGGAGAGAGTCATCTAACTCACATACCCATCAACTACGCCACACTCAACCCCGAGTTTCATTGGAATACTGTGTCACACGTAGTACCGCTTCTTTGTTTCTAGTCCGTGCCAATCTAGAGAACAAAGTAGGTCTATCTCCTTTACACTACACAGGCACAACTACCTTACACTATACTGCAGCACACGTGGGAGTTCACTACTGTCACAACATGCACTAGAGACACACCACGCGATTCCTTGTTTTACCACCAACACATGCACTAGGAACACACCTGCCGGAAGGCGCTTGGCTGAGTGTAGCTCCTGGGTTTCCGGAAGGCAGCACGTCCCCGACTAGGGTCCACTTTAGGATGCACACATCGTCTGCCGCCTAACCTGGATCCTCACATGCATTAGGTACTCACACAAGCCCTGAGTCATTTGGGTGGGTATAATTTTTGCTAGTGGCCTTGGGGGTGCAGCGTCTCGGCCTTTTGATCCCTGACCTTATCGCGTCGTGTGTAGAGACTGGTTAGAGCTATTGCACCCTTAGAAGCAGGGGTCACAGATACAGTGATTCTTATACACATTCAAATGGTGTTCAGACTTTCCTTGCACACTTCGTCAACACTCTCTAGCTCTTGACACGGACACACCCGCGGCAGCTTTCGGAGTTAGGGGAAGCGTAAATTCCGCATAAAATCAAGCTTGTATGTGAGCGTACAATTTAGCATGAAGCGTTGAGCGTAACTTGCACGATCTTCTATTCTGTGTACGGACGTTGTGACTTTGTGTAAATAGAGTGACGGTTTGACTGAGATTAGAATTTCCAGGCAGTAGGTTCGTTCAACGGTTTTGTCGGGCACATGAGATCGGGGCATACGGGGAAGCCTTCTAACGATCTATGTGCGGGCTAGGCTATTAAGGTGAGCTGGGAGGCCTAGATATATTCCAATTGGTTAGGAATTCCCCCATATGACTTAAAAGGTCTTATCCAAGGGTCCCTTTGTGTTTGGGTTTTTCCTAGGTTCATCGTTGTCCTACGACAGGAAGCAGAGCGACGGTCGGCTCCACAGACTCCGCGTTATTAAACGCACTTGCATTTTTACCATACACAACTCGTCATTAACCTGCGCTATATTATTGAACGGATATCATTCCCCTCGCGGATCGTATTACTCGTTCTTGACATCATACAACTGATAAATTTGTACGGCATAAAAATTAACACAACGTTAAAGAGGGTCCTATTTTGTCATTTTAATTAACTAGACGATCACACCTATTATCTGGCCAAATATTCTTAGGTTTAATATGGACACGACTTACGGTGGTGCTTTTACTCAATTCTAATAAGCCCCGGGTAAGGCGGTTACACAACCCATCACTATCTTCATTAACCTTTCCACCAATACGCCCACAATTCATGCTAAACGTGGCCTTTAGGTCTTGTCACCTTAGGGTCTACCCCGTCAGGGATAAAGACATGATTTATCTATTTTTGTTTATGTAAAAAAATACAATTTTGTGCCAAAAATGCCTTCTGGAAAAAAGCTGATGCCTTTAAAATTGCTGGACCGATTTTTACCAAACATGGCTAAGAACCATTACAAGAAAATTGGCTTCTGAGTGAAAGAACTGCATCGAAATCGGTCCATCTGTTTGAGAGCTACGATGTCACAGACAGACACACACAGACACTGACGTCAACTTATAACACCCATTAGTACTCGACTTTCCATCAATTCAAACACAAATTGGTAATTATCGCCAGTAAAATTTACAAAAGTGAAATCATGAAATCTCATTTCACCACCCGCCGCGTTCGAAAACCGTGAGTAGCACCGCGAGAGTAATTTTCCCAGTGATTTCTCTCAGGAAATTCGGCGTTTTCAAGTAAGCGATACATCGCGATATTACCCTGACGAGTATTTAATGTGGGAGTCTCGCTGATGCCTTTGTTTTTCTGCTAGAAACTGCCTCGTTAGGATAGTTTTTGGGCTCGCGTTAAACGATTTCGTTCAGATTTTTTAGGAAAGCATTTACTGAAAGTTAGAGACAAAAAGCCGTAGCCTTAGTGGACTTATGGCTTCACAAGCTGGTCTTAGCTTCAATCCCGGGCTTTTATCTCTTAGCTCTTGGCTACTTTTTATCCTGATGCCGGACAAGATCACTCACTCAATCATCAAATACTAAAAGCTAAGTCTAGAAGGTAATAAATAGAAGTGAGAACCGGCGAGCATGTATTAAGAGATAAATGAATGTGGATGAAGCGAAAGAGTTATGTCAGAATGCCTACACGTATGGGAAAGAGGCGTGACTACGTATGTACGTATGTAAGTCTAGAGAATGCAGGAAATGGGCAGGTGAGCGCTGAAACATGGATCAAAATGCTTTCATAGAGACCAAGAGAAACCATTAGAGGGTGGTGTCGTCCGCCAGGATGGGTGAATTATATAAGGAAGCACGCCGGTTCTAACTGGTTCCAAGTGGCGGAGGAAAGAATGTCATAGAAAGTTATCATCATCAGCCAGAAGGCGTTCACTGTTGAAGAAAGAACCCCCTTAGAACGCCACAATGCACGACTACTCGCCTGCTGCATCCACCGGTTTCCCGCAACTTTCGCGATGTCGTCGGTCCACCTAGTGGGAGGCCTGCCAACACTGCGTCTTCCAGTTCGTGGTCTCCACTCGAGAACTTTTCTCCCCCAACAATTGTCTGTTCTGCGAGCGATGTGGCCTGCCCATTGCCACACTTCAACATTACTCTTCGAGCTGTCGGTGACTCGAGTATGGAACGTAATGGAAAAGGCCTATGCTCGAAGAAGGATTCACCAAGGACTGTGATGATGAGGATGAAATCATGAGAAATGAAATTTTACATGAATATTCGTCAAGCAACGTAAATAAAGACGATGTTAATTTTATAAAATTCCTTAACGAGCAGAACTAAAAGTTAAAGTTTACGTTAAACAAAAACAGCGAAAGAAACTGTATCACGTACCGCTGTGTAACTTTTCATACGGCCAAAAACCTTAATAGTTGAGCATACATAGAACGTTTTCATACTGACATGATTGTCACTACAGTCTATACTTAATATTATAAAGAGGAAAAATTTGATTGTTTGTTTGTTTGCATTGAATAGGCTCCGAAACTACTGGACCGATTTCAAAAATTCTTTTGTCGTTAGAAAGCTACATTATCACTGAGTAACATAGGCTACTTTTTACCGCGGGAAATACCTTTTCCTACGGGAAAATTAATTTATCGCGGGCGAAGCTGCGGACGGAAGGCTAGTATAAAACAAAGTCGCTTTGTCTGTCCCTATGTCCCTATGTATTCTTATATCTTCAAAACTACACAACGGATTTGGATGCGGTTTTTTTGTAATAGATAGAGTGATTCAAGAAGAAGGTTTTGTATAATTCTACGCAGACGAAGTCGCGGCCAGAAGCTAGTTAGTGTATAAAACACGTTGCTAAATTTTGCCATTGTCAATATGACAGCGTTCTAGTGGCTCTATTAAAGTTGTTGACCGTACGTGATTGGTTCTTCGGACCGCACGGTCAACTCTAACGTTAACGTTAACGTTTAATTCCGTGCATGGCGGGAAGAACTTGATAACTCCACTTACACGATTTTTTTTTTATCGTCGCAATGGCTTCCTACAGCATTGGTTTTGTAGGAAAAAAATTGACAACTCGATATCTACGATACTTTTAGAGATATTGCCTCGTGAGTATTTGAATATATCCATATGCTGCGTATTTTATTTAACGAAACGAGATATATACGCGATGAGTCACAAAAAAATATATAATATCGTAATATATCCTTACATCAACTTATGCTCAAAAACCGATCTAGCGTACGTAAATTGACAAAACAAGATATCAAAGCGACGACTAACACACTATTACGTGAACAAATAAATATATCGTTTTATCTACTTATATTCAACTACTGGTAACTTGATATGTCAATTTATACTTACACTATAAAGTTAACAATTAATATATTGACGTTATATTTCGACTTATCAAGTTACTCACGCTATGCACGGAATATCATATCTCGTGTTATCTTAGTAGTTTCTCATTTATAGACCGGGTCAAATCAAAAATATGTTCTTTATTGAATAACTTGTCACATTGTGTCATGTCTCATACTGATGTCGCATACTACTTTTCCCGAGATATATGAGAACAGGGGTGCGTTCAGTTTGATCACCCGACGACGCCCGACTACGCACTGGCCCGTTCAGTAAGTCAGTGCGATCATCGGACGATCACACCGGTCACCCCATAAAATAGATGGGTAAAAAAAGCCCAGACGTCACTTTGTCAGTTGAAAAGCGGCAAAATTTATAATTCGAACGCTGGGGATATAAACTTATTATTACGAATACAAAATCGCATACCATCGACATTTAAATTTAATGTGAATTTAATTTAAAATGGGAGATTCAATGAAGACGTTAATGATTCAAGATGAAAAGGGACAGAAATATAATAATATAATATCAAAGATATCAGAAATATAATATCAAAATAAATATAAAATGAATTTCTATTCAGGTCTCGGAGCAAATATTTATTTTATATTTATTTTGCATTGACACTTTTGACAGAAGAACGTCCCAACTCGTTCGGTAAGTGTGTTCATGATCGGACGATTTTCAACCGACTTTAGTTACTGAACGTAGCCCAGAAGTCGTTCTAATTTTTCTTTTTTTTTCAAATTAGGTAGTGCAAAAAGTGCGCTTGCATTCCCAAATTATTGAAATTTTATTACGAACATTTTTATTACATTTTTTTTATTACAAACGATTAATGTGTATGATTGATACCCAATTCTATGGTGAATAAGTTGATAAGTCATCGGTGAACATGTTGATAAGTCAATTATTATGAATAATAAGTTAGTAAGAAAGATAAACATAACCATATTTGAAAAACCATCTAAAATTACTCTTCAATTTAGACATTTCAATTACACTGAAAAACTGATTTTTAGGAATTAAATTAAATAATGTTTTCACTGGTTTGAGCACTAATGTATGGGTAATAAGTTGATAAGTCTCTGGGTAGTATGTTGATAACTCTAATATCTTACAAAATAAGCAGAATTTACGAGAACACGTAACATAATTTGAAAGATTACATAAAATTATCCATAAATCAAGCTATAGAGATGAGTTCGAGATAAAAACGGATTTTGGAGAAAATGACAAACTTTAAAATCGCTGCCCTGTAAAATTGCCATTTTGGAGTTATCAAGTTCTTCCCGCCATGCACGGAATTATGCTTCCACAACTATGCTAGTACCTAGTTACGTTCGCCATGCACCGAGCATGCAGGCTGTACATGAGCGTACTCACCTATGTATACCCAGTGTACTCAGCTTCACGTACCTAAATGTGCCAGCTATGCGCAGCGAAGAGGCCGAGTGGAATTTCAAAAATTCAACGCCTCAATAGCTCGGCGAGCGTGGATTAGTGCTAGGGTTACCACGCTGAAATAGTTTTTATTATGAGTTTAATTGGACTTTTACAACTGCTGGCAGGTAAAGATAGACCCCCTTATTCATAAACGCTCTGTAGGCCTCTGCTAACTTAGCAATCGTTTGTCCTTATCTGTCACTTTGACATTTACATTTCACAGATAAGGTCAAACGATTGCTAAGTTAGCAGAAGCCTATAGAGCGTTTATGAGTAAGGGGGAGAGGTAATAATGGCGACTTTGATTCGCCTTACAATCAGTTTCTGTGATGGCGTCAGAGATGGTGTTGCATACGATTTGTGGCTTAAACAAATCATACATACATACATACATACATACATACACAAATCACGTCTTTATCCCTGACGGGGTAGACAGAGCCTGAGGTAACCGGTACCAACCCCGTTAAAAAGTGTGTGTGTCTATCTGTGGCATCGTAGCTCTCAAGTCGATGAACCGATTTAGATGCAGTTTATTTTATTCGAAAGCCAGTTTTCTTACGGTTGTTAGCCTATGTTTGATCAAAATCGATCAAGCAGTTTGAAGAGTATCAGCTCTTTTTCAAAAGTAAGCGATCTTTGGCATATATAATGGATTATTTTTTTATATCAAAAATAATAATTTTAGTTTTATCATTAAAGTTCCGGGAGGCCTAGTTTCTAGTGGTGACCCTAGAAGCGTCCACTCGCTCGCCTGCTGTCGATGCCTCCAATATTCCAGCCTACAATACACCCAGCAAACTAACACGTACCTAGCACTGACTGAGCCAAACTCGACTCTATCCCTCACTACACAATGCTAATGAAGGAGACGAATGCTTGGTAAACGCGAAGCTGTGTTGGTCGAAGCAGAATTTACAAGTAATAAACATTGACTTGGGGCGGAGTGATTTTAAAATGTTCCGCTTTACGTGCAAGATGCAAAAGTGAGGTTATGATAGCAACTGATATACATACATACACAAATCACGTCTTTATCCTTTCCGGGGTAGACAGAGCCTAAAGTAACAAGATCTAAAGGCCACGTTTAGCATGATTGTAGGCGTAAAGGCGGAAAGGGAAATCAAATTTAGTGATCAGTTGCTAGCCGCATCGCCTAAGACTTTCGCCCATACCCTCGATGGGCTTTATCTGCGCGGGAAAAGAAGCAACTGGTAAATTCTATGTTTTTTTTACTCCCAGACCAGCAGCTGCAGAGCATGGAAGAATGTATTTCACCTCTCATTTTTATTCTGTGGACATCAAGAGTCTGCATATTACGCTTCAGAGGTTAGAGCATTGGTGGTCCACAAAGGGGTGACCTCGCGGGAAACATCCTCCAAAATCGTACCCACCCACATGCCAAGCCACTTGACTGACTGGAAACCTACTACCTATCATTTGAACAGCGCCTTCTCTCGTCCCTGGTGAGCAGATGTTCCACGGGAGTTCGTAATTGTGTCGTACAGACACATCATTCAAACAGATGACGCTTAGCGACTTCGCATTGCAACAAAGTCACCTGACAGCTAGTATCAGATAGAAAAATTCGAAGGTAACAACCTGCTATTGGGTGGTGTAGGGGTACCTATGCGACACGTCACGGATACGAGGATCCGGATTCGATTGCCGGACATAGCTTTACTTTTCGGATTTCTGTGTTCTAATTTTCAGTCGTTTAGAAATTTGACTGTGAAAAAACTTAAGACACTTAGCAATAGTTCACAGAAGTATGGAAAACATATAATATATATGTACAGAAGCTACTTCTATGCTGGTCTGGGAGCAAAGAAAAAACATAGAATGTACTAGTTGCTTCTCTTCAAAAAAAAAGCCCATCAAGGGAATGGTTGAAAATCATAGGAATCATGTTACAGGCGATGCAACCCATCACTATTTTGATTCCACTTTCCACCTATACGTCCTCAGTATCTTGCTAAACCTTAGGCTTTGTCTACCCCGTAAGGAATAAAGACGTGATTTGTGTATGTATGGTTATGTACGAAAGCTAATTTACGCAAACCCAGGATTTTTCAAAGTAACTTCTTAACAGAAAGGGAAACCCTTCTTCGTACAAAAAGGCTATCATCCTAAAGAATCCACTAACAAAATAATCCACGTTTATCGCACAGAAAACCCGGCATAACTAACCCAATGGCGACGGTTCGAGTGTTGTTTCTTCTCTTGAGCGCGGCGGTTAGAAATAATGACGTCATGTTATAATATTCGACGCGCTATAAGCGAAGACCGATTTACCTAAACGAGAAAATAACAATATTATCGAGTGTATTTTGATAAAACGTCTACAAAAATGAACAAATAAACTAACCTTAACTAAAAACTTCATTTTGGATACAAGCTTTTTTGGTGGCTGTACTTTTTGTTTACTATACTTGCGTTGTCATTTGTCTTACATTATGTGAACCAAATTTCAAGTCAATCGGGCTAACAGTTGAAGAGTTCCCTCCTGTAGAGAGGGCAAAATTCTACTACCAGATGGTTGTACTGTTATCTGAAATTGAGTCGCAAGATTCCACCCGGACAAATATACATAGGTACATACATACATTACAAGTTAATATAAAGCTTGTAAAGTAAATAACTTGCTACTCCGCTTACGTGAAAGATAGCCAAGCCTGTGCGAAATGTATAAAGTTCTGTTAGTTTACAAGTAGTACCTACCTACTGTACGACATAATTACAAACTGCTCACCAGGGACGAGAGAAATTAAATTTTTGAACGTCAAACAAGTTATGTTACCCGTTTTTAGTTACTGTGACGTGCAACAGTTACGCGTTGACAGTTTCCATAATGATACCCGGCTTTTGACGTCAACAGCTATAAAAATACTATCAAATGAATCAAGAATTTTTATTTCTTGATTTTTTTGTTTACTTTTACGGTTTTACCGTTAGAAATTAAATTTCTAAATGTCAGTGAAAATTAGAACACAGAAAAATCCGAAAAGCAAAGCTATGGCCGGGAATTGAAACTGGATCCTCGTCATTCCGTGACGCGTGCTATACCCCTACACCACCCATAGCAGGTGGGTAGTCTCCGAATTTTTCTACCCGTTACTAGCTGTCACGTGACCTTTGTTACATGCGAATTTTGTCGCTAAGCGTCATCTGTTTGAATGATGTGTCTGTACGACACAATTACAAACTCCCGTGGAACATCTACTGCTCACACAGTAACCAAGGGTCACGTGACATCTAGTAACGGGTAGAAAAATTCGGAGCTTTACTTTTCGGATTTTTCTGTGTTCTAATTTTCACTGACATTTAGAAATTTAGCTATATTTGGGGAAGGGGTTGCGTGGAGGTAAAATGAAATACTTTAGACTTCTAAGCTATGTATTATAAACGTAAGATTGTGTAACTAAATTACAATGTTCACAGTGAGCACCGCTAACTTAAGGCTGGGGCGTGTACGTCCTCCAGTAAGCTCCGCGAATGACTCTTGTTATAATGTGGGCCCGTTGGCCCAAGTACAAACTACTTAGTCAACTCATATTCCAGTGCGAATGTACTGGGATATGAGCTGACTTGGCGTAAGGCCACAAAGTGTGTCCCTACATATATAAATGTAAAAGCGTACTTTTATATTATCGGCAGTCCACATCGACCCACGATTCTCGACCAAGGACTATCGTGTGGAGGACCCTCGGCAGTGCGTTATATATTTGTTCTATCCCTAAGCGAGCTGTTTGCGAGATTTAAAAGGCTCGGACCCGAGATTTATCGGGATGTTTGACTTTACTTTAAAACTTGGGAAGTACAATTCTATTTTTAACCGACGCAAAAAGAGGTGTGTAAGTTCGTCGTCTGTCTGTCTGGCATCGTAGTTCTCAAGCGAAAAGTTCGATTTGAAAGAAAGAAAGAAATAAGACATTTATTCCTTTTTGCAAGACACATAAGTATAAGAGAATATACACAATTTTATAGCTGTAGGCGACGCACCTATTTAGGCAGCCACCTTTTTTTATTAAACTCTTATATTTTGGCACTGGCCACAAATAAAGTTAATTCCACGCAGCACTAAAAGAAAACAAAAACAAAAGACAGTCGTGTCATTTGATTGCTCTGGTCAGCGCTGCGTGTTGAATTTTTACTGAAATTTAAATTGTTTTATTTATTAGTTTCTATAGTCTACAATTGCAAAAAAAACAAGAAAAAAACACAGACATTAAAAATAGATGCTCAGCTGTGTGTCTTCGCAAAGGTGAAACGGTCGCTGGCTCAGCATTACGCTGAGGTGTTAGACTGCAGCACTGATTTTCAGCCAGATGGGATTTTTGTTATTCGAAAGCCACTTTTCTTGCGGTGGTTAGCGATGTTTTGTTAAAATCGGTCCACCAGTTTGAAGAGTATCAGCTCTTTTCTAAATTTTGTAGCTTTTGGCATATAATTGTTTTTTCGTCATTAACGCCGTGGGGAGTTCTTGGAATTTTTAATTTAATTTAAACTCTTTTTAAACTCTTTAACGGTTGGTCTAAATTACTTGAAATTCGGTACACATTATGTAGGACGGATGATAATGCACCGCCAGCAAAAAAGGTTGAATCAAAAATGAAATTTTTAGGTTAGGTTATTGTGATTTAAGAATTCGTAGCTCACAAAATCAATCTCTGTTTGTCTCTACATCACAAATAAATGTAACGCAAAAATTTATCTTTCATGTTACCTCATATTTTTTTCTATTTTACTTGGTTATGTATTTCGAAAGAAGCAATTTTCAACAAGCAGGTCATTTCAATTTCTGTTAACTTAAATTACAGGTTAAAATAACATTCCACTTCCATGCTAGATGGTAAAAGCCCATTGAAGGAATTAGCGAAAATCATAGGAATCATGTTATAGGCGGTGCGGCTAGCACCATCACTATTTTGTTTCCACTTTCCATCTATACGCCCAGTCTTGCTAAACGTGGCCCGGTTAGTCTTGTTACCCCGTAAGAGATAAAGACGTGATTTGTGCATGTATGTATGTAAAATAACATAAATCCTTATGTTGCATTTAATATTAGGTACAACAATGAATCCTGTGTTTGCCTGCCCCTATTTGCTATGTACGTGTTTGTAAGCTTAATGGGCATAAACATATGCGGGCCCGTAGTTACAGACGGACGCATATATGATGAGATTCTAGTATTTTAGCTACTGTTAAGGAAGTATTTTTGAGGCTTCTGAAAATAGATGTCACCACAAATCAGTACAAAACAATACTGAAACAAAGAACAAAGTATACAATAGGCGGTACTATCGCTTGATAAACCAATGAGACAGAGAAATAAGATAGATGTCATTCTTTATTTGGATGATCTTTTTGTTTTTGAATACGCCTGTCTTTGTCTTCTGTGTGTGCTGACTATTTTTTATAATGAAAACGCCAAAGTTACTTATTTAAAGAAACAATCAGTATATTTTAACAATAAAATTATAATATCACACGGAAACAAAGTAACACTTCGCGTTATTAGACTTAAATATGAGAATCGCCAACGTCCACTTAATAAATTAATTACAAACTAAATTTACCTATCTACACTCAATCATCGATATAATAAACAGAGAGATCACTTGATTCTATTCCAATCCAGAGAGCAGCCTGTGGTACGTCTACAGAAGAAGCAGCAGTGCGTTACCAAGAAGTAACAGAGCAACAATAGACAATGGCGAGGCGGTGTTGGTGGAGAAGAGATCAGAAGCAGGAGGTGCAGGCTTGGCGGCGCTCTTTGGCGGGGCCTAGGCAGGCGGCGTGCGCCATCAGGTGCGGCAGCTGGCTCTGCTCGTACAGCCCCGAGAACAGCTGCTGCTGCGGCCCGCGCGCGAACACCGCCACGTCGTCGCCGCCGTGCGTCTCTATTATCGTTGGTACATCGACGTGCGTCATCCACGGCAAAGACACTGGAATCGCAAACAAATAGTGTTAACTACTTACTTACTGAAGGTCGAGCCGTACTACTGTGGAGCGCCAAGGCTTTTCCAACTAAGTGTGACGAAAATTTCATTAGAGATAGACGAAAGCATTGAACACCGATAAAGTAAACTAATAGTTGGACTTTAATTGAACAAAATATTTAGCAACACCGCTTCACTGCCTAAGCCGCATTAGTGAGAGCGAGCTGCTTAGTAAAGCATTCTCTCAGATCTTTTGTTGGTTTGACCTTGACTTATGAAATTAACTGATCAGAAAAGGAGGATATTAGCATGCTCTTTTCAGTACATCTCCGATTGATTAACGTATACTTACTAAAGTTACTCTCTTGGGTGACATCGACACGGTTGTTGTCTTGCGGTACGCGGTAGCCGGGTCCGTTGGTGTAGGACAGCGTCATGTAGGGTATGCCATCAGCACCAACTTCATCAGAGGGTCCGAGAATGTCGGTCCCTCGTCGAGAGTAGCCGTTAAACGCCATGGCGTGAGAATGATCAGCTGTGAGGAGCAATAGCGTACTAGCTGGCGGTAGAAGTGTAACAGCACGTTCAACAGCGGAGTCCAATGCTAGAGTCTCATCTAGCGCCAAATACGGCATGTTGATGTGGTGTCCATGATCTATGCGACCACCTTCAACGAATAAGAAGAAGCCACGGGGATTGCGCGATAGGACACGGATAGCCGCTTCTGTCATTTCAGCCAACGTGGGCTCGTTCGCGCCTGTGAGTCGAGCCGATGCTTCAAACGGCATGTGGCTTGCTTCAAACAGCCCCAGCAGGTACTCGGGTGGATCGGCGATGGCTTCCAGCAGCTCGGTGCGGTTCCACACGTACCAGTGCGCGTCGCCAGCAGCTTCGCGTCTTGCACGCCACTCCGCTATCATGTCACGCCCGTCCAAACGCTGCCCTGATGCGCCTTCTTCATCCACCGTCGTATTAGGACGGAAGAAGTTTCGACCACCACCCAGAATGACCTATCACATAAAAACATTTTTTTGAAGGACCATACAATTATCGCTTGTCACTGGCATTGGTTCTTATTTAGGATCTTAGAAAGTAAACAGGGACAATCCAACAAGGGAAAGGTACAGACCTTAAACTGATTTCCAGGGAAGGAGTTCATGAGCTGATCAGCTATATCAGGGCACTCTGCAGGATCGTAACCATCAGCTCTCACTTGAGCATCGCTCTCCCAATGGCGATCGGCAGCATGTGCATACGCGCCGGCAGGCGACGCGTGAGTCACACTAGTCGTCGTTACTATCCCTGCACCAAAGTTACTCGTAAATTAAACGAGAAATACACCAAAATATAAATTTGAGGTACATTGAAAGATTATTACCAACGCTGCGTCCGTCGGCAATAGCCCAAGCGGCGATGGACTCGACATGCGTGTTCGGATCGGTGGAGGCGGGACAGTCGTATCGCAATACTTGCCCAGTCACACCGAGCGTGCCGATATTGTTTTTGACACCACAAAGATAAGCTGTAGACGTGCATGCTGAGTCTGGGATCTGAGCGTCTAGGCAGTATGTCTGGAAAAAAAGACAATTGGTATTTTTTTCTATAAAAGTCACACAAATTGGGAAATGGCCAAGATTTAAGTTTAGGTGGTATCGCTACCTTAGCCAGTCCAGTGACAGGAAAGCGCTCGAATGAGAGGCGTTCTTCCTCGCCAGAGCGGCCGGCGCGCTGGCCGCGCAGCGTGCGCGCCGGCGCCAGCGTGGGCACCGACAGCCCGTCGCCCAGGAACATGACCACGTTGCGCGCCACCTCGTCGTACTGCGGCGGCGCGAGGCGCTCGTCGATGGCGCCGAACGCCTCCGCGTACCAGTACTGGGCGTCGCGCTCGGCCGCGGCCGGCGGGATGGCGCGCGAGGCGGGCGCGGCGGCGGGGGCCCGCCGGTCGTGGTAGCGGTCACCCACCGCCACCGCCAGTAACGCCAGCATTAAAAGCCCAAGGTTTAAATAATGCATCATGTACAATAAGAAAAAAGCAGCAGTGATCTTGATGACGGTTTCTGCGACAGTGCAGGATTTAAAGTCTCGGATTTATTGTAATTCCTCCTAATCGCGTTTAAATATGTTTCCCTGTTAATCCTTTTATCATCTTTAATGCTGTTTATAGATTATCATGTTATATCACACACCTTAAGTGCGGGAGATAAACGATTCTCGTGTACCTAATAGAGGCACGGCTTCTAGCCATGCGGACCACGCAGCATTAGCCACGAACCACGCCTTGTTATCTCAAGGTCAGTGCGCGTATTACAGTCATATCTTGGACACGCCTCTCGTTTCGACATCTGACCGTTGCCTTAGGGCTTAAGTCAGCACATATAAACGCGTGCAGACAGAAAGTGAGATAGTGCTATCCTAATTTTAATAATCATGCTTTGATGTTCGAGAAGTGAATAGTTCATTATCGAAGATTGGGCCAGCTTAGTAGATCAGGGTTTTGTTTTTAAAAGTAGGGTATACGTATAGTTTGTTTCATTTAAAATGACGAAAAGTACTTAAAACCAACATCTATTGTTTAATTGTTATCTTCAAGTGGCGTTGTAAAACAATTATGCTGGTAGTCGCAAAGTATACCGTGAACAAACAGGTACCTACCGATACACCTGCATAATTGTTTTACAACCCCACTTGAAGATAACAATTAAACAATAGATGTTGGTTTTGAGTACTTTTCGTCATTTTAAATGAAACAAACTATACCACTTAGTAACGCCAGGGTACGCAACCAAATTTACGTTACACCCTCTCACAAATTTTATGAAAAGTTAATGAGTTGACTTTTACCTATACCAGAGAAATTCCTTCTGTATAATTGTTGACAAAACCAGTAAGATCCTAGAACCTAGAGTAAGTTACTCTCGCATGTCCCTTAATTGGTGTTGTTGACAGTCCTTTTACGCCGAGACTTCTCCCCATGAGATTGTCGGTATGTCTGTACGGCGTAAAGCCATAACCTTGAGAATCCCTCATCATAGGCTGCTGGTTATAGAAGTAGACAAATACGTGCTGCAATAACATTCCTCTAGAGCCAGCATTAAGGATTGCTGGCAAGAGCACTCGAACATTTTTACGATATGTAATGCGTGCATCCCGCTACCGCAGGACGAGTGGTGCGCACTCTGCTGTGAACAAAACGCGAGTGTGGATCAAGTAAAGAAAGACAAGTGTACAAGAGCTTTCACAATTTTCAAACCCCGACGCAAAAGAGGGGTATTTTACAACGGGTTTGACGTCAAATTCTGTGTGTGTGTGTGTGTGTGTGTGTGTGTCTGTTTGTGGCATCGTAGCTCTCATAGGAATGGACCGATTTGGATGCGGTTTTTTCATTTGAAAGCCAATTACCTTGCAGTGGTTCTTAGCCATGTTTGGTAAAGAAAATTAAGGATGTACCAGTTACTTCTCTTCCCGCCCAGATGGTACCTACGGCCCATCGAGGGAATAGGTGAAAATCGGAGGAATCATGTTATAGGCGCAGCGGCTAGCAACCCATCACAATTTTGCTTCCCCTATCCACCTATACGCCCACAATCTTGCTAAACGTGGCCTTTAGGTCTTGTTACCTTAGGCTCTGTCTATAAATAGAGAAGTGATTTATGTATGTATACTTTAAGATTCAGTTTAGTTTTGAGATACGAGTTTTTTTCAAAGTAATCACGATATCGCTGTCTCTTTCCCCCTGGGCCGTGCGACTATTGTCCTCTCGCGCGTGTATGCTCCAACCTAATTGGTCGTTAATTGGGCTTGTTGCCTCATACGACGCGACAATGGCGGCGAATCGCGATAGTTGCCTAACAGTATGTTGGCGGCAACTTTTAGCGACAAAATTGCCATGTTAGCGCTTTTTGCTGTCGACTGAGAGGCTCAATTTATAAAAAAAAAAATTATGAAAAAAATTCTTAGAGTTCCAAAGCGGTTAACAAAAATTAATCCATAATAGTTTCGTTCTGTACGTCTCTTCTGATATAATACAGATTTTCTTCGGAATTAAATTTTGAGAACCTCTGAAGTCAAAATATGGAAAGAATTAAGGAAGATTTTTTTATCATTAGACAGGTGTTTTAAATATTTGCGAAATTTTTAATTTTTTTTTTATAAAGTTGACTGTAAAAATCGTGCTCTCCTTTAACTTTTGAAACGCCAAAAATATAAGAAAAATCAAGACGGCAAATACTTTCAATGAAAATTTAACCTTATCCATGGGGTGCGAGTCGGGTTACTTCCGCGTGTGGTCAGGAGCTGCGGTTCGGTTTTGGATCCATCCGAGGGGAAGAGCAGTGCTTGGTCCGGTGCACCCTGGGCATCGGTTTATGATGTCCGGGCAGATTCTGAGGGATATCGTTATCCGTTCTTTTGACCGTGTTCTACCGTACAACGTTGCCGACATTTTTGTCACAAGATTTTGAATACTGTATTTATTACTTTGACATTGGCGAAATCATCGCATCGATCGATGGGGCCATATTAAAAAAGAAGAAGAAGAATCTTATCCATTAGCCTCTAGTTAATTAGTTAGAGCGATATCACAGAAAGATAGAATAAGGAACAGTGTGATAAGGGAGCGTGCTGGTGTGAAAGAGGATATAGTGACTAGGATAGAAAAAAGTATGCTTAGTTGGTTTGGGCATGTAGAGCGGATGGATGAAAGTAGACTAACTAAACAGATCTATACGGGGAGTGTGAATGGTTACGTTAGGGGAAGGCCTAGACGGACGTTCCGAGACCAAAGAGGAGACGTTTTCGAAAAAGGTCAGGTCAGGAGTACCCGAAACCGATAAGCATCTATGAAGAGATTGATGACTGTGGATGAAGCGAAAGAAATATGTCAGGATGGCAAGTGGAACAAAGTAGTCTCTGCCTACCCCTGTGGGAAAGAGGCGTGACGGTATGTATGTATGATATCATCAGATAGTCAAGTTACAATTGTACAACGAATTGCTAATTCGTTTAGCAAAATAGCAGCACATAATAAAATGGACAGCATTATTCTGTGGCCTCACGCAACGCGGCACAAACCGCCCCAATAACGATGTTAGTGCTTTTAACACAGTATTTAGCGTTTATTAAGTGGTTTAGAGATATGCCAAATGTTAATGATTGCACTGATGCGGTTGTTTCGTTAGTTTTACTGGAATAACCGTTGCGATTATGGTAATTAAAAGCCGCTACTAGAATATTCTGAGGCGCTAAACTCCGGAAAACATCGAACAAAAAATTTACGCTGTGAGTAGCGGAGTAGCAAGTAACGCCTGATTCAATAAAATAACGGAAAACATGTCGGTGAGAAGTGATAAAAGTAAGTAATTATAGTACATTATAAAGCTAGGGTGGTGAATTCGTAATTGTTCCAGATCGCAGGTGTTTTGTGACCCGAACCGTAGGTGAGGGCCATAAATATGCGATCTGCGGCTCTACGAATTACCGCCCGTGGTTTGTATAAAGTTTTTCGTCTTGGCTTGGCCAGGAAGTGAAATTTTCTGCCTGCGAAGCGGGCGTAATATCCCAATTACGGCCAAAGGTGACGTAAAATACTTTATTGTAGAAATATAAAGTAACATAGACAAATCACAAAAAACGCCATTAAATATATGCAACTTCCATGCTGGTCTGGGAGTAAAGAAAAAGCATAGAATTTACCAGTTGCTTCTCTTCCCGCGCAGACGGTAAAAGCCCATCGATGGAATGGGCAAAGGTCTTAGGAATCATGTCATTAGCGATGCGGCAAGCAACCAATCACTATTTTGATTTCCCTTTCCAGCTATACGCTGAATCATGCTAAACGTGGCCTTAAGGTTTTGTTACCTTAGGCTCTGTCTACCCCGTAAGGGATAAAGACGTGATATATGTATGTATGTACGTCTTACGAGTGGCGCCACGAGCGTAAGCCTGTCAATAATTTCTATAGAAATAGTTTAAAAATCCAGTCGAACGCAAACGATGCAGTTAAGTTACGTTCTCTCCATTCTCCATCGAACTTTACGAGAACTCACATAGTTATTGAAGATGAATAGTTCTAATATTAAAAGCCACAGTTTAGCGTTCAAAAATATTCCCTAGACAAATTGAAAAGGAGTGGCTTCGACAATTTGTCAGTGACAGTGTAGCCACACACTCACGCACACACACACACACACACACACACACATACTTTCTAATTTATTATTCTTGTGTTTTGAGTACTACACCTGGCACTCGCGATACAAACCCAGAGTCTAGTGCGAAGGCAGCTGTTTCACTTACCGCAAAAAATGTCATCTACCTATCTCTGTGTAACTATGTGTCCTTTGTAAAATGTTATGCACTTTGTAACTTCTGTGGTGAAATAAAGGTTATTCTTATTCTTAATTCCAAATGCAAAGCCGGTATTTGTAGATTTTGTAATGGAATTAGATTTTTTATGGTATTTTGAAGTTTTCTCTTTAAATAAATAAAATAATGAATCAGAATTGAGATCTTACAAACATAATACTCATATTTCTGTAATAAAAGTAGAACAAACGTCCAAAACTTAACACAAAGGAAGCAATTTGTAGAAAACTCGAATTCGATCAATCGCGACCGCGGGTTTACGCTTCCCTGCGGACCTATTTATTTATCCCTTTAGGAAATTTATTAAATCACAAGAACAAACATTTATCTACGTCCATATTGCCTACAATATTAACAAACATTAAGAAACCTGTATCTGTGGTTGTATTATAATGTTTACATTAGAGTATCAATATCGATACTCTAATAACGTTCAAACTTAAGGCTTAGGCAACAATCTTACGAATCATGTTATAGGCGATACAGCTAGCAACCCATCAGTACTTTGACTAAACGTGGCCTTTAGGTCTTGTCTACCTTGTGATTTGAAATTTGGATCGATTGCTTTAGAGATTACTCCTACAGAGTTTTTTATTATTATAATTATAGCTATCACTAGAACAGTATGGATTAGTACATACACACACAAATCACGTATTTATTCCTCACGGGGTAGACAGAGCCCAGGGTGGCTATACCTGCAGGCCACGTTTAGCAAAATCGTGGGCGTTAGATGGCAAAAAATGGAATCAAAATAGTGATGCTACCCGCATCGCCTATAACATGATTCCTATGATTTTCGCCCATTCGATTAGTATTAGGAATAAAAAACAACTGTTAAAAACCTGCATAATTTAAAAAGGCACCTATCACTGCCTATCCGCGGCAGCTCACTTAAAAACCCTGACGTCACATGGTCCCACAGGAAATGAGTTCCCCCCCCTCGCTTCCGGATGTTAATATATTTGAAATAGCTATTTCTGTTTGTACTGGCACACTTAGAACGGAAATTTGAGAAGCAGCCGGCAGATGTTGTAATTAATGTACTCAGAGTCATGTAACCGACAAAATTGGGATGCCATGATGGAAATCAATACTTCAGTGACATTATTTAGTTCGCAATACGCACTAATCATGGAAACTATATAGCCAGTACCCTCTAGGGGAGACCGAGGCGAGTTGAGACAGAGGTGAGTTGATACAAAGCCGATTTCTTGGAACTGTGACAGTTTATCGGGCTGGTAACTTCGCTAATTCGTTGCTCTTTCTACACTCCACAGTTTGTGTGAAGTTGTGACCTCGCTAACTGTCATAGGTCTAGAGAAAAAGGCTTTGTATCAACTCACCTCTGTCTCAACTTGCCTCGGTCTCCCCTACTCAGAGCCATGGAACCGACAGAATTGGGATGCCATAGAAATCAATACTTCAGTGACATTATTTAGAGTTCGCAATACGCACTAGTCATAGAAACTAACCCAGAACCCTTTCGTGGTAAGAGGTTTAGCCCGGCTGTGGAACTTACTGAAAATGAAAATGAAAATGAATTTTTTACATACATACACATACACAAATCACATCATTATCCCTTACGGGGTAGACAGAGCCTAAGGTAACAGGTACCTACATAATATAATAATAATATAATATAATATAGCCTTTTTATTCCGAGTTCGCTTCAATTTCAGTGTTGTTTTTTTTTATTATTATTATTATTAAATTGTCGCGTAATTCGGCGTGCCTCATGGCATAGGCCTCCTCCGTGTATTGGAGGGTTTGGGCTATAGTTCCCACGCGCGCCCAGTGCGGATTGGGAACTTGACACACACCATTGAATTTCTTCGCAGATGTGTGCAGGTTTCCTCACGATGTTTTCCTTCACCGAAAAACTCATGGCAAATTTCAAATGTAATTTTCGCACATAAATTCCGAAAAACTCAGAGGTGCGCGCCTGGGATTTGAACCCACGACGCTCTGCTTGAGAGGCCACAGGTCAAACCACTAGGCTACCACGGCGTTATTCATACACCAACATTGGTAAGTATGCGCTTCATAATACAATTTTCGTTGCATCAGAACGTAATAAACGTTACCAAAACAGTTCCAACCCGCGTCCGCTTCCAAAAGGATTAAAATTTCTTTGGTAAGCTCAAAATCCCGCTATCCGGGATTCCTTGATTTAATAACGCGCCCACGCGGGATTTATTAAAATCCCGGACGGGAACTCTTTGACGGCGTATTTTAAGAACCGAATTGCCCGCGCGCCCGGGAATAATCAATTTTGAATATGGGAAGTTTTTGGCGCGGTTAAGTCGATTACGTGAAATGTTAATGAAAAAATTGTAGGACAGGTGCAACAGGGTGGAAAGCGAGCAAGTGGGTCGTCTGATGGTAAGCGATGACCACTCAAGGACGCCCGCATCAAAGAAAGAAAGAAGATTTTTTTTCTTTTTTGCAAGACACACAAATATAAGAGAATATACACATACATACATACATACATACCGTCACGCCTCTTTCCCACAGGGGTAGGCAGAGACTACTTTGTTCCACTTGCTACGATCCTGACATACTTCTTTCGCTTCATCCACATTCATCAATCTCTTCATACATGCTCGTCGGTTTCGGGTACTCCTGACCTGACCTTTTTCCATATGGGGAGTATGAATGGTAACGTTAGGAGGGGGAGGCCTAGACGGACGTTTCGAGACCAAATAGGAGACGTTTTGGAATATACACAATTTTACAGAAAAAAGATAAGAAAAAAAACACATACAAATCACGTCTTTAACCCTTACCTACGGGATAGACAGAGGTTAAGGTAACAAAACCTAAAGGCCACGTTTAGCATGATTGTGGTCGTAAAGGTGGAGGGCTGAGTCAAAAATAATGATGGGTTGCTAGCCGCATCGTCTATAACATGATTCCTAAGATTTTCGCTTTTACCATCTGCGCGGGCAGAAAAGCGACTAGTTGTTAAAAAAAAACACAGACATGAAAAATAGATCATCAGCGTTGTGTGTGTCTTCGCAAAAGTGAAACTGTCACTGGCAGCATTACGCTGAGGTGTGACACACCTGCAGCTCTGATTTTCAGCCAGAACCTAAAGTAAAAAAAACTACATAATCCATAAACTTTTACGTAAATAAAGTAATAAATAGACAGAACCCGACTTATGTGTAACTAAAAAAAAATACATGAAAAAATAAAGGATTGCAGTTGCATAGCCAAGAGCGCTGAGCTCTTGTGACAGTAAGTTCACCTGCTGTCGTACTCTCCATGCCGGAACATAGCAGTGCAAGCACTGCTGCCTCGCGGCATTATAAAAATTTCGTACCTACTACATGAATTCATGGAAAGTAATTAAATAAAAAGTCATCAGTCATTCCGACTATCACAAGCAAGTATTTTTGACTCCGATAAAACCAATTACAGCTAGTAACTTTGCCAATCTCTTACCAAACTCAAGCAGTGTACCTCCAAAATCAACCTTGCGTTGCTGCCCGTAGCATTGATTTTCACAACGCACGTCAAAGCATGGTAAGCTCTTGTCACACCAAACTGTGTTTACAAGTACCATTCGCGACTGTTCCCGATCAATTAGCGAATGTAGCCGAACATAACGAGCTCCCATTGGCTCTTTAGAGCGTTCCATTTTTAAGCTTTTCAAAATGTCCGTTGGCGAATCGAGTTATTGGTTACAAGCGAGCTAATAAATGGTGCTGATATGAGATTTAATTGGGAAAATGGTTACAATAGTAACGAGAGCGTATTTTTTTAACGGTTAATTGAATTTGTGAGTAACTTCTTTTTTACTGACAAGCTTTTAAAAAGTTTTCATTAAACTTGTACGTAATATAATTCATTATTTATTAAATTGCAACATTTCTTCCTAACTTTGCATAGTATGATGGTCTGTTAATGGATTACCTATATATCTGTGACGTAATTATATATTATGTGTGTGAGTCTAAGTACTTTGTGCTGGGTGTACTTACTTTGTCCATCTATGTTACATTATTCTAAGTAATATTACAAATGCGAAACTTGCTCTGTCACAGTAACAAACAGACAGACAGACCAATAGACAAAAATACAGAATTACTTTCACATTTACAATATTAGTATGGATAATGTAAACGCTTTTATGCCAAAACCACAAAACCGATTTTTACCGATAGATTTAACATTGAGAAAATACCTTGGCTACCTACTTTTTAATGAGAAAAGTACTATGTGCACGAAATGACAACTTACTCCGACTAATAAAGTGGGCCTTTGACTTGCATGAATTGATGTCTATAATAATTAACACATTAACATGGCAAGAATGAAAAAGCGTCTAAAAATCAAAATGAAATCCCATTTAACAAATGCAATTGCAGCAGTTCCCGACGCACCTGCAACAACGGTTAACAACCGGCTAATCTAGTTAATGTCAAAATAACGTTGCGATAAATAACGTTATTCGCTGTATCGCCGGCTTAACGCTTCGTGTGACGCGCTCCTTTTATTTGCTATGATGGATAGACGCCGAGAGGGCGTTGTACGGCTTTTAGTTGTTCATTTAACTAGCTTATGCCCGCGACTTTCTCCGCCCAGAAAAAAAAAATGTACTGGGTTTGCAGACTTATACTCCAACATGGTAAAATTTGTGCTTTAAAGAACCGATTTCCTTCTATCTCATTCTATCTTGCATGTTACATTAAAAACTAACCCAACTTTTTTTGCTGGCTGTACTTTTTGTTGACCGTACTTGCATTGCTATGTGTCCTACATTTGTGTACCAAATTTAAAATCAATCGGACCAACCGTTGAAGAGTTCCCTCCTGCGGAGACGACCAGATCAGCCACCAGAATTCTACTACTTACATACATAATTATATCATGTTTTTATCCCTTGCGGGATAGACAGAGCTTAAGGTAACACAACCTTAAGACTACGTTTAGCGTGATTAAGGGCGTATAGGTGGAAAGTAAAATCAAAATAGTGATGGGTCGCTAGCCGCATCGCCTCTAACATGATTCCTAAGATTTTGGCGCATTCCCTCGATGGGCTTTTACCATCAGCGCGGGAAGAGAAGCAACTAGTAAATTCTATGTTTTTGTTTGACCAGCATGGAAGTAAACATAAGCTACCCAAAAATACAAATCGTTTTATAAGACTCAAGATAAGCCGAAAGCAGTCTAATGAAACGCAATGCTCGTATCAACCCCCACTTCATCAAATAACCGATTTCCTTCTCAGAATCTCAAATGGCCTATAAAGATATTAACTTACCTCACGAGTCGATTCCACCGATCTACCAACTGATCGTCCAACCTTACCGTGATCAAATAGATTGGTGCAAGTCGCGCGACTGGTTGCACGATTTAACACGATAAATTGAATGTTATAAAGATGATTGAATGAGATCGAGATATTGTTCAAGAGGTGATGAGTCGCGTAAAATGATGTTTGATGAGATTTGTGGGGGTAAGTTGTTTGATTTTGGATGTTGATTAGATTAAGTAAGTAAGTAAATGCTTTATTGTACAAATATAAAATCAACATGAATATATGTACAAAGGCGAACTTATCCCTATAAGGGATCTCTACCAGTTAACCTTTGAGTAGATGAGAGGAGCATTAAACGGGGGACCGACAAAGTGTGAGTTTAAAATTCCAGATTGTGAAAGCCACAATAGAGCGTACATATCTAAGTACAATAAACAAAACATAAAATAGACTACTATAGGATTTTTCGTGTAATATTGTTAAATGGGCCCCACTCAGGATAATGTTGAGGCTAGCAACGTTGTTTTTCAGTGAAACCCAAAAAAAATAAACGACACTGAAAATTAGATTAAATAGAAAAATCCGAAAGTAAAGCTATGGTCGGGAATCGAATCCGGATCCTCGTCATTCCGTGACGCGTGCTATACCCCTACACCACCCATAACAGTTACCAGCCTTCGAATTTTTCTATCTGTTACTAGAAATTTAATTTCTAACAGTAAAACCGTAAAAGTAAACATAAAAACATCAAGAATTCTTGACTCATTTAATAGTAAAAAAATGGCATATGAGTTAAAATAGGCTTTGATGTTTTAAGCCGTACAAAATACATTGAACCTTAGAGTGTTACAGGACTTTCTTTGTCGACTATACGCCTTGACTCCCCAAGGAATTTGCACCACACGCTAGCAGCTTCAGTAATTCAAAAACTTCAGTATCGATTTGTAAACATAAGATATTCCTCTCCCGTTTGCGAAATATTTCGTTATATATTAAACAAACACCGCTACAGGAACAATATTGAAATTAGTCTGACAAGAAACAGCCGTGGCTGTGAGAGACGAGATGAGAGAGCCCATTTCGTCCCACTGCAACAATACAATACAATACAAATACTCTGTATTGAACACCACATACCTGTACAAAACAATACAGAAACAAAGAACAAGGTAGTCAATTTGGTCTTATTAATAATGATCTCTACCCGACAACCAATAAAAGAAAGAAATAAGTCGGAGACAGTTTAAGTAGGGGGCGGAAACATATAGACCGGAGAAACGCAGGGATAATAAAAACAACAATACTAAAATAAATCCTACTAATATTATAAATGTGAAAGTTTGTGTGTATGTTTGGATGTTTGTTACTCTTTCACGCTAGAACGGCTGGACAGATCTGGATGAAATTCGGAACATAGATAGATTGTAGTCTGGAATAACACATAGGCTACTTTTTATCCCGGAAAATCGTGTAATTCCTGCGGGATAGCGATAAACGAATTCTATGCAGACGCAGTTGCGGGCAACAGCTAGTATAATACATATAATACAATACACACATAACAATATTGTATAATACTAAAGATACTTATACGAAATATATATTCTAATCCAATATCAGAATGAATGAATAAATACAGGAGACAATTTACACCAATAAAATTGACCTAGTCCCAAACTAAGCAAATCTGGGTACTAGACAACGGAAAAACAAAATTAAATAAATAAATGGTTCATTATTGTTTCGACGAAAAACGTTTGATCGAAAGCACCATTTGACAAACACTTCATTTGACAACCCTTTTTTACTACCTTAAATTATTTAGTTGGAAAACTTATAAAACAAATCTAACCTAACCCACTACGAGCCTTATCTAAAGGTTATTTTATTTTTATAAAGTGTACGGTTTAGCAGATATTAAAGGGTTGTCAAATGAATAGTTTGTCAAACGATACATTTTTGTCATAAGTTTGTCGGTCAAATGATCGGATAACTAAATGAAGAAACAAACTAACCAATATATAATTTCACAGCAAACGCGGAATGTTTTCTACTGGTTATCATTCTTTGGCCTAATGAAGCTAGGTCGAAGTATCGTTTCATATCATTTTAATTCTACTAAAATCCTTAAAATTTTAGCTAAGTTATAAATTTAACTTAATTTAATCTTGTTCTAAGTAATCACTAATCAGGCCATATAAAAAACTTCGAATATTTTTTGGGTTTTAATGAAAATGAAAAAAAATACAGCACACTCTCGTTAGCTCTCGACTGCGCCGTTTGTGATGAAACTTTAATATTTGGTCCAGAAATTTAATTCCCGAAATCCAATAGGAGAATTAGCAAAGTTTGTAAATTGTTTCCGACTCGCCGACGCCGCGTTTATCTTATTTGTGCATGTTGTGGCAACAAGCGCTTTCAGGGAAAACGAGAAATGGCCAATATTTATTATTTACTAGCTGTTGCCCGCTTCGTCTGCATAGAATTCGTTTATCGCTATCAAGGAATTAGGCAATTTTCCGGGATAAAAAGTAGCCTATGTATTATTCCAGACTACAATCTATATAATGTTCCAAATTTAATTTAGATCTGTCCAGCCGTTCTGGCGTGAAAGAGTAACAAACGTCCATACTCACAAACTTTCACGTTTATAATATTAGAAAGATTTTTATAAATTTATTTTTGTCATCACAAGATGACGATCGTCATTTTTTCTAGGATTGTTCTTTATCATACCATTTCTTTGCTTTATATAATTATGTGATGTCTAGTATTCTTTCAAATGTTCTTTGCCATAGACATCTATATATATCTCTAGATGCGTTTATTATAATTAAAGATATTTTAAAAACTTAAATCTAAAGTCACGCTTTTATCCCTTACTGGGTAGACAGAGCCTAAGGAAACAAGTTCTATAGACCACGTTTAGCATGATTATGTGCGTATAGGTGAAATGCGCAATCAAAATAGTGGCGGGGTGCTAGCTGCATCGCCTAAAATTAACAAAAATGTGTCGCTGTCAAATAATTATGCTATGTAATCACACAATTAGGTACGTTCTGATGCGAGGAGTATTAACAGAACTGTCATGACAATCCCCGAGTCCCAGTCACTTCCCGTAACGGCGGAAGTAGGCGATTACAGCGCCCTCTACATTTGCGTAGCGGTAATTACCCCCCTTCGGCTCATTTGCTTTACTGTCTGATTATTAGGATTTCCTTTGAATTTGTTGGAAATAAACACGAGAATAAAAGGAATGGTTTATTATTTAAAATTTTATTAAGGTCATTTTTAAAATTACAAGCGGCAATGATTATATTTCTAAACAAGCTTCTGCCCGCGACTTCGTCTGCGTAGAATTATACATAAAAACTTTCCTCTTGGATCACTCTATCTATTAAAAAAAACCGCATCAAAATCCGTTGTGTAGTTTTGAAGATAAAAGCATACATAGGGACATAGGGACATAGGGGCATAGAGACAGAGAAAGCGACTTTATTTTATACTATGATGTAGTGATGTCACTGAAAATTAGAACATATAGAAAAATCCGAAAAGTAAAGCTATGGCCGGGAATCGAACCCGGATCCTCGTCATTCCGTGACGCGTACTATACCCCTAAACCACCCATAGCAGATGGGTAGTCTTCGAATTTTTCTACCTATTACTAGCTATCACGTGATCTTCTTAGGAATCACGTTATAGGCGATGCGGATAGCAACCCATCACTATTTTGATTCCTAAACCTATACGCCCACAATCATGTTAAACGTGGTATTTAGGTCTTGTCACCTTAGGCTCTGTATGTGTATGTAATTATTTCGTGCATTTATGACACATTTTTACTGAACAAAAGAGCCTCTAAGCTAGCCACAGACCGACAAACAGACGAACGAACATGGCGGAACTACAGTCGTTCATTTTTGCCATTTCGACTATGAAAATCGAAAAAGGATTTCATTTAGAAGCTTTAAGTTAGATATCATTCCCGTCTATGCCTTGTTATGTAAATCTGGATCAATTAGGAGAGTGGTCCTCAGAGGCTCGCAATCGAGTTTGCGTCCTTTGTTCCGAAGCCGAAGTTGATTGCAAGCCCTTTGAGGGTGAAGCGTTTAGTTAAAACAAGGGTTTCATGCCCTTATTTATTTTTTGAGGTTAAAGTGTCACTTTTGTAAAGATTGTTAGAATTAAACTTGGAAAAATTACCTACGCATTTTCTAGTGACCCCTTCCTCTCGTTTAAAAGGCAAAAAAAACATACATACATGCATCACGTCTTTATCCCTAACAAGGTAGACAGAGCCTAAGGTAACAAAATCTTAAGGCCACGTTTTGCATGATTATAGGCGTATAGGTGGAAAGGGAAATCAAAAACACACTCCACAACAACACAAAAAACATTATCAGAGTATTATTTAATTGATCTGGTAATTTGAAAGAGTATAGCGAATTTTTTATATCAAAAATAGAGGTAATGTCATTTTTTATATACTTATTTATTGTTGACCACATTCATCCGCAGTTGGGTTATAAACAAGATGAGAAACCATGTGACACTCGTAATCATAAGTTCACTTGATATTTGTAAGCAAACTGAAGCAAACAGTCATTTCAGTTTTCAAAATTACAACAGACTAGCTGAAGACATCAAACCCAACGCCTTTGTTCGATTTTTACAGCGTCGAAAATCGCTATTCAATTCTTTTCCAAACGTACGTTCTATTGTATCTCTAATAAAATATCGACATCTAGCGCAATGGCTTATTTCAAAACACTATTGTCAACGGCTTGAGTCGAGAACTTACCTTTCATACCAACAAAGCATATCCCCGCATCTGTCCCAGTCACCTTTTCATCGATATCGACATCGGCATCTCGATATCGATAGGTATCGACGTCGGAAGCCGTAGCAATTATTCAGGGCACAATGCGAACTCGGTAATCGAACATCGGTCAGGACGGATCGCATTGTGGGATTTTTAAGACGCGTTTGATGGAGATTTCTGCTTCTGAAAGCTGGGACGGAATGGAAAGGAGAAAAGATTGATAATTTATACGCAGTCGAGACAATTGGATGAGCTTGAAAATTAATAAGCAATTGTGCTTCGGTTCGTTTTTCTTTAGAGAATTTCTCAATCCATATTTTGACATCATTTAGGTGTAAAGATTGCGAGTTTTTTTTTAATGTGAATAGGAAGGCAAACGAACAAGTGGGTCACCTGATGGTAAGTGATCACCACTGCCCATAGACACCCGCAACCCCGGAGGGATTGCAGATGCGTTGCCAATAGAGGACGAAGATGCAATGCCTCTTGTGCCCGTAATTTTCCCGGCTGTCTTACTGGCTTGTCTGGCTGGCTGTTTTGTTCTAAAGCTACCGTCTTTCTGGAAAAAATAATCTTTATGTAGTATTGTAGTCGCTATCTGGTAGATCCTGGTAACTTTTTCTAGCAAGACGCCCCAGGAGTTTCTGCTGGGCGCTGGTCGGTTAGTCAGTGAGGTCTTTCACTGGGAACTTTCTTTCCAACACACACACACACACACATAATCACGTCTTTATCCCTTACGGGGTAGACAGAGCCTAAGCCCATTAATAAACAACCAAATACTGCGTTCTTTGATCTGTTTGAATTTTTAATTTTCAATTAGTAATTATGTCACTCACACAATCCTGTTACTCTTTCTCTTCCTCATACGCGTCCTATTCCTCATAAAATCTCCTCTTCCTCATTCACTTCCACAAAGTATGCTACTGCATATATGTTTGTGCATATATTTAATGTCTTTTTTTGGGATTTGTTGTTTCTTTATATTTGTACAATAAAGCATTTTACTTGCTTACTTGCGTACTGTGCTTCATACATCTCTTCCGCTTCCTCTTCCTCAAAACCACTTCCTCAACCCTATAACTGATCGCAACCCGTCTAAAGTCGAAACACGAAGTTTGACCAAGGATATTAATAAAAACGCACTGTCGTGCAGTTTCATAACAGAATCTGTAACCTTCGTTATTTTAACTCTGTAGGCGATCCTTCCTGAATACATTAGCGTCTGATTCGAGCGGGTTCTTTCGCCGACGCGACAATCTTTCAGCGGAGCATGATTCAATTGAATCCACTGGCGCAGAGTAAATGGGACAGTTGCATCACTAGCTAGTTTAATTCGCGTTATATCAGTTTATATCATCATCTCTCTCTCTCTTTCTCTCTCTCTCTCCCTCTCTCTCTCTCTCTCTCTCATCTCCAGCTTATATACGTCCTACTGCTGGGCACAGGCCTCCTCTCAGATTGGCTGGGCTAAAGTTCCCAAGTGGTTAGAGTGCGGATTAGAAACTTCACACGCACACCATTGAATTGCTTCGCAGAAGAGTCTAATCTTCCTAAAAATATTTATCCTTCACCGGAATTTCGCACATAAATTTTGAAAAACTTAGAGGTGCGGGATTCGAACCCACGACCCTTGGCTTGAGTTCTTCCTCTGCTAGGCTATCACGGCTTTTGCTGGTAACATTATTAAATGTAGAAATAGGACTGAAGAGCATTCACGAGAGCTCTTAAAAGCATTTTAAATTTGAATGTGTCATTAAATCCGTCCAGACTACAGGAACCTTAATTTCTCAAGCAATTTCGTAACAAGGCGTATAAATTGTATGAAAAAAAATGCACAAAACTATAATAGTATTTTATGCAACAGTTGTATTAGAGGGGTCAAAAAAGGCGCGTGGTGTGGGTTACAATGTGAGCGTAGCGAACTTAACCCAAATTCTTTTTAATAATAATAGTATAGGAGTAGAAAAAAAAAAGAACACATCTTCGCCAAAATATCTATATAAGTATGTTTATCCGTTGGCTAGTGCCCATATTACAAGCTTTGCTTAGTTTGGGGCTAGGTCAATTGGTGTCAATTGTCCCAAGATATTATTATTATGTCTGTATATTTATTTTTATCTCAGGTTAGGTTTTTACAATATTCATATAAAAAGTAATAAAACAATATTAATACAAAATATAAAAACATTATAAAAACCTAACCTAGGGTGCCGCCGGCAGCGAGGCAAGGCCTAAGCTACCGGTGGTCAGGGCGACAGAGACAGGAACCTCCTGACTATCCGAGCCGTGTCCAGGAGTACCGCCTTCTGTATCTGGCCCTTATTATTATTATTATTATTAGATTGCAGCATCTGTCTTATCAAGTCTGCCTTGTGCAGCCATGCAACGGTGACCCGGTATTACCCGCCGTGATTTAAGTGATTCCGTCGCAGTTTCATTAGAGAAATGGCAGCCATCTTTGATTCCTGTGGCAGCCTGATTATCAGGACGGTTAATTTGGCTAAGAGTTTTGAACTGTTGACTTTCATGTGAAGGGAAGAAACGGAGTGGGTCATTCCTTTTTGTCGTATGGTATTCTGTTTTTTGCATTTCATACGTACTTCCATGCTGGTCTGGGAGCAAAGAAAAAACATAGAATGTACCAGTTGCTTCTCTTCCCGCGCTGATGGTAAAAGCCCATCGAGGGAATGGGCGAAAGTCTTAGGAATCATGTTGTAGGCGATGCGGCTCACCCATCACTATTTTGATTTCCCTTTCCAGCTAATACGCCCTTAACTAAACGTGGCCTTAAGGTTTTGTTACCTCAGGCTCTGTCTACCCCGTAAGGGATAGAGACGTGATATATGTTAGTGTATGTATGTTTTACTTTGACATTGGCGAAATAATCGGTGGGGCCATATTAAAAAATCTAAACTATCTGTCATCTTGTGCATAAATCTTGTAGCTGGCTTTTTTTAGGTATGTGTGTATGTGTCTATTTATATCTCCATTTATTATAAATGTGTGTTTCATGTATAATATATTATGTATTTCAATACTTAGTATATTAATATATATTCTAAATTGCACCACCTGCTCAGATCTGTTCTGTTCTCCAGTCCATTATGGTTGCCTGGAAGAGATCGCTCTGTAGCGATAAGGCCGCCTATGGTTACCTTGTAATATTCTGTATACCTTTTTTCTGTTTTGGTTGTTATATGTGGTGTTCAATAAAGAGTTATTGTATTGTATTGTATTGTAAAAAAGAAGGATCTGTTGGAATATTCCAGAATGGTTCTCAGACAAAAGGTTTGCGTAAATCTTCCTGTCAAGATTTGATCATACCCAACAAAACTCCAGCATAAAATGACGTTACAGAAACAAGAAACGAAACAAAACAAAGCGCGTAATAAAATGGGAATAACTTCCTCTAACACGAACAGAATCTCGCTCGCAATACCGGGATTTTTGCAACTGCCGCCATTATTTTTATTTCCCGGGGATATATTTAGTTTGTCGCGGACAAATCAAACGTTCCGGGCTGGAAAATCAAAGCAACAAAACGTCGTTATTGTGTTCTAGTGTTTCGCTTCTCGTTATTTTATCGTTTTATATTTGCTCTTAATAGATAATTATAATAATATATCGTATTTTATTGAATCAGGGAATGGACAAAAATCTTTAGAATCATGTTATAGGCGATGCGGCTAGCAACCCATCACTATTTTGATTTCATTTTTCACCTATATGCCCACATTCTTGCTAAATGTGGCCTGTAGGTATCTGTTACCTTAATAGGCTCTGTCTACCCCGTAAGGGATAACGACGTGATTTTTGTGTATGTATGTATTGAATCAGGCGTTACTTTGCGGAGGTCCATTTCAACGAACAAATAAATTTAAGCTAGCAATTTGAGTGGCAAGATAAATTTATTTGTTCGTTTTAATAATATATCGTTTGTGTAACTTTTTAAAAACCTTTCCATTGCTTATTGGATTTCATCAAACAAGTGACTTTGGACTTTAAATTTTGTGGACGTATAGAGCTCTGAAGATAATTTAATTGTTACCAGCATAGAAAACGGCGTGGATTTACAATTATCAACTTCAAAAAATTTACACACACACACCCACACAAATCACGTCTTTATCCCTTACGGGGTAGACAGAGCCTAAGGTAACAAAACCCTAAGGCCACGTTTAGCATGATTGTGGGTAGGTGGAAAGGAGAATCAAAATAGTGATGGGTTGCTAGCCACATCGCCTATAAAAGTCATGATACCTATGCCCATTCCCTCGATAGACTTTTACCATCTGCGCGGGAAGAGAAGCAACTGGTACATTCTATGTTTTCTCTTTGCTCCCAGACCAGCATAAAAAAAAATTGTAAAAAAAACACTCAGAAAAGCCTTGAACAGAAAAGTTGCACTTTGATCCCCTCTCGACAGGATGCAAAAGTCAATTTTCTGAATGAGAGGTGCGAAAAGAAATGTAATATAGGTAGGTATTTTAAGTATATATTATGTACGTAAAAATCATCGTATTATACAACAAAAAGCTACTACGTCTAAGCAAAAGCTTCTTATATCATACACGTCCAAAAATATTATTCCATCTTGTCCGTAGCAATATTCTATTCTAGAATGTTACTCCGCTAAAGATTACGTTACCTCGGTATATAAGTATTACTTAGGTTTCTCTTACACAAAAGGCAGGATCGGAAATCCCAGAAGAGCCTTAAATATTCTTAGAAATATACGTGTAGTTTATTTAGTTTAGTCGTATTAATATTTTTATGAAAACGAGCTGAATGACGGGATTGGTTTGACGATTCAGATCATTTTGTTACAAGCTTGAATGTATGTTAGCATGTAAAAAACTTGATAAAAGAATTCTAAATATAACTTAGATCTGCCAGCATAGAAAATGGCGTGGTTTTAATTTGCCACTAACAACAATTACAAAAAAAACAGTTATATACAACTTTAACTTTATTTTTATTACAAAAAATATAATATTCATTCATCCTACTAATATTATAAATGTGGAAGTTTGTGAGTATGTTTGGATGTTTGTTACTCTTTCACGCCAGAACAACTGGCCAGATCTGGATAATATTTGGCACAGAGATGGATTATAGTCTGGAATAACGCATAGGCTACTTTTTATCCTGGATAATTGTGAAGTTCCCGCGGGATAGCGATAAATGAATTCTTTGCAGACGAAGTCGCGGGCAACAACTAGTAAAACAAAACAAATCACAACACAAAAAAATAAAAAAATGGCTTAGAAAAGGCTTGAACAGAAAAGTTGCACTTTGATCCCTCTCGACAGGGAGCAAAGTTTACTTTTCTGAATGAGAGGTGTGATTTTTTTTTATAAATGCATGGGGTGTCTAGATTTGTTGCAAACAAACTTTTTCTTTCTTTCTTTCAGCATGTGTATCTAGGGCTGACCATGCGTTACGTAGAAACCTCTTAAACCATCAGCTTTCGGCCGGACTGTACACAGTAAATGCTAAAATCTCAGAGACTTACGGCCGGCTAGCGACGCCCACCTGGCCGGGGCTTAAGCTGACGGAGACTGTCGATCTGGATTTTGAGCATATACTGGACGAGAATTCATTTTGGGTAAATTTTGTTTTCCATTCTGGTCTGGGAGTAAAGAAAAAACATAAAATTTACCAGTTTCAGACGGCCCAAAAAGCCCATCGACGGAATGGACATTGGAATCACATTATAGGCGATGCGGCTAACCCATCACTATTTTGTCTTCCCTTTCCACCTATACGCCCTCAAACGTGGCCTTTCGAAAGGTCTTGTTACCCTGGACCCTGTCTACCCGGTAAGGGATATAGACGTGATTTGATTCCTAATTATATTGTATTTCTTCCTATAATATATCTACGTGTATCGAATGTGTGTAAATAAATGTTTCTCTCTCTCTCTCTCTCTCTCTCTCATTTGTGTTTTTTTTGTTTGTTAAAATATGCCGTTAATTAATGATTACGCTAAACCCTATGTCTGCAGGCTTATTACGTAACTCGCTCACAATCGCCATCGTGTTCATTTTGACAGTTCTTGTATGAATGTGACAGCTAGCTGATTCCGATCCCAATTTGTCAGTCTGTCACTGTCAAAATGAACACTATGGCGATTGCGAGCGAGTAAGACAATAAGCCTACTGATTTAATTCTTTGCTCGTATTGGATACCCACGCTGAATATGGACTTAATACAAGAAACCATTGACAATTTAAAACCAACAAACCTCGACTCTAACTCCAACTCGACCCAAATCAATACCCAATGACTCCCATTACCCCTCACAAATCATAATTACCCCTCTAGTCACCCCGTAATTATCTTCACGGTCCATTTGCTTCATTAGCGGAACCCTGCCATTGTCGAAGGGCCCGCTGGCGTGATGCACGCGATTTGTCACGGGCCCGCTGAGCTAATGGCATCGGGTGAGCTTCGGATGGCTTGGTCGAAAGATTTTTCTCAAGATTTATTGAAAGGGTGCTGTTGAAGCGAAGGTTGGCTGAATTAATTGAGTAAAATTGTAAAATCAATTTTTTTTTTTTTGCAATCAGCCCGCCAAGGATTTTTTTATAAATATAAGTACCCCGCGCGTCCGAAAAGATCATTGCCAAGAAGAATGCGAAAGAAACTTGGCACACAGTCACTTAATTGTAAAAGAATATTATGTACAATAATTAAATTAAGTATTTGTTTTGAAATAACCACAAATTAAAAAATTTAAAACCCCTTTCAAATGAAAAAAAAAATGCATCGAAATCGATCCAGCCACTAGACTAGAGAGTTACTATGCCAGAGACAGATACACACACAGAGAGACATTGACGTGAAACTTATAGCACCCCTCTTTTGCGGGGGTTAAAAATTACCTTCTGCCAAGTTATGCTTCTAATAGTAGTTTATGCAACTGTTACATAACGAGGGTCCTTAAAACACATGTGCGACTAACAAAATAAACACACAATAAGCTTTTATACACAGTGCTTACCCCTTTGTGTAAATCCAACGCTTTATCATCCATTTCTAAGTATAGATATTACATATACCATACACCATACCATATATCATATATATCATACACCATATCGGTACTATTCCTAAGTATATTGTATTTCTTCCTATTATATATCTACGTGTATCGAATGTGTGTAAATAAATGTTTCTCTCTCTCTCTCTCTCTCTCTCTCTCTCTCTCATATAGCCCGTATGCTCAAAAACTAGCTCAAACTATTCTGCGCCCGTCAGCCTAATCCTCCGCCTGACAATTTGCCGCCAGCTTTACGTCGTCTGCCCGTGAACAGCCCGGTTAAGGCCGGCGGCGGATGGTCGCACGGAAGCGTGAATAGCGAGTTTTACATAAGGCTGAATGACGTGACTGAAAATAAAGACAGTCATAGAGTTAATGTCTATGAAGTAATGTATGGAATGGGCAGATTTAAAAAGATTGCTTAGCGACAAAAATTCGCGTAGTAACAAGGTCACGTGACAGCTAGTAACGGATAGAAAAATTCGAAGGCTTACCCACCTGCTATGGATGGTGTAGGGGTATAACACGCGTCACGCAATGACGAGGAACGGGGTTCGATTACCGGCCATATTACATTTATTGACATTTAAATTGATATTAGATTAAGTGATAAATTGTTATTGTGTGCCCTTGCAGGGCGTCATGGACTGACCAATCATTTGTAACATCTTTTAATATAATGTACATGACATTACAATGAAATAATAAATAAATAAATAAATAAATAGCTTTACTTTTCAGATTTTTCTATGTGTTCTAATTTTTCGTCCCGTTTATTTTTTTTTAAGTTATTTTCTTATTTTATGCTTCATAATTTTATTACTTTATTACTTTCCTCGATTGCACGTGTGGTAAAAACATGAACAATATGTTACACTTGCGCCCTAAGATTACGAACCACGACGCATAAAGCTAAGCCAGTGTTAAGGCTTTTACTAAACACTCGTTAGTAATACCTCATTTACCGCCCTATCACACAATGTACAGACACAAATCACGTCTATATCACTTACTGGGTAGACATAGCCTAAGATAACAAGACCTAAAGGCCACGTTTAGCATGGTTGTGGGCGTATAGGTGGAAAAGGGAATCAAAATAGTGATGGGTTGCAAATTTTATCGCCTATAACATGATCCTAAAGTTTTTTTCCCGTTCCCGCGATGGACTTACACTATCTGCGCGGGAAAATAATCAACTAGTGCATTATTACGATTTTTCTTTGCTTCCAGACCACCATGGAAGGACACACAATGTACTATTATGTCATCGCAAGGCTAGCATTTAAGTAATATTTTCACAGTACGCTTTCACAGTCTAAATAAACTCAAACTAAAACTAAATAGACTGACTGACTGACATAGTGACCTATCAACGCACAGCCCAAACCACTGGACGGATCGGGCTGAAATTTGGCATGCAGGGAGATGTTATAACGTAGGCATCCGCTAAGAAAGGATTTTGATCAATTCTACCCCCAAAGGTATAAAATAGGGGATGAAAGTTTGTATGAAACTTTGTCAATTTTAAACCGATCGGGCTGAGACTTTGTATGCATAAAGCTACTACAACGTAGGTATCCTCTAAGAACGGATTTTGATAAATTCCACCCCTAAGGGGATCTTTGAAATGTTCATGGTTCACGCGTGCGAAGCCGCGGGCAAAAGCTAGTGTATTATAAAACCAAGAGTATTATACACTACAAAAGGTCATCAGACTCACAAAAAGACACTAAAAACAATTGACTCAATTTAATTTCGTTCTCTCCGCTCATAAATTAGCCCACAAAACAAATGCGCATCACCTGCACACAAGTACACGTGTCAGCGCAAATTACGACCGTAACTCCACGAGATAAGGGCTGAATTACGTTGTGGCAGTAATTCCCGACAGCGAATTGCACTGTAACGATCTGTAACGTTAACAATGTGGTTTTGGTACAATTTTATTAAAGGTCATTGAAGTTCGCGTGAATACTGTTCTGAATAATTTACTGTGGCGGTCTGTCTCGTTTTGGATAGTTATTTTACATGTCAACAAATTTTAAGTATTGTTTAAATGACAGTAGTTTAAATAACTTCCAGGATGCAGCTAAGAAAAAACATCCTGGATGGTTGGATGGATGGATGTTTGTTACTCTTTCACGCCAGAACGGCTGAACAGATCTGGATGAAATTTGGAACATAGATAGATTATAGTCTGGAATAACACATGGGGTACTTTTTATCCCGGAAAATTGCGTAATTCCTGCGGGGGAAAGCATAGAATGCAGACGAGGTTGCGGGCAACAGCTAGTAATAAATAAATAAATATCTTGGGACAAATTACACAAATTGACCCAGTCCCAAACTAAGCAAAGCTTGTACTATGGGTACCGGGTAACGGATAAACATACTTATACTCGTATAATGTAGATAAATACATACAACATCCTACAAATGTCTGCCCCTACCGGGATTCGAACCCGGGACCTCTAGCTACATAGTCAGGGTCAACCACTAGGCTATCAGGTCATCATAACATTCATAGAATGTACCAGTTGCTTCTCTTCTCGCGCAGATGGTAAAAGCCCTAATCTCTTACTAGGTAGACAGCGCCTACAGTTAACAAAACCCTAAGGCCACGTTAGGCATGATTGTGGGCGTATAGGTGGAAAAGGGGAGTGAAATAGGACTGGGTTGCTAGCCGCATCGCCTATAACTCGATTATTCAAGTGCACAATTTAAATTTGTTCCAATCATTAAAATAAATTCTACAATTCTCTCTACCTTTTATAACCATGAATTCGTACTTTCGGGGAAAAATGGCGGTGGAACTGTTTTCCAGATTTTAATAGAAACGCTACGCAATCCGGGGCAAGCATTGTGTACGGGCAAACCAGTTTCAGCCGGTTCTGGGCACAGCACACAGATTTACCCTGTACTGCAGTATGGTAACTTAAGAAATAAATAAAGATTTAGGTTAAAGGTTAAGAAACACTGGGCTAGCTAAAAAAAGGAATCCCATTAGTGGCGTGTGGTGCTATCTTACTAATATTATAAACGCGAACGTTTGTAAGTATGGGTGGATGGATGTGTATTACTCTTTAACGCCAGAACGGCTGAACAGATCTGGATGAAATTTGGAACATAGATTGCAGTCTGATAACACATAGGCTACTTTTTATCCTGTAAAATAGTGCAATGGCGGGAGAGCGATTAACGAATTCTATGCAGACGAAGTTGCGGGCAACAGTCAGTCATGATTGGTGTACTGTTTGCTCCTAAGTTTACTGTTGCGTGAGCAATACTGAGCTACTCCAAGTACGCCATTGTTACAGGATAACTACACGGGTAGCCCGTACGGTTAACGAGGCCGCATTGTGCTAACCGGTTAAACTTTTTTTACCGGTAATAGTTCGAACTCCGGAGTTACCAATTGTTTCATGGTTAAAAGGTTCAGAGTTTTTAAAAAGCTTTATTGGATGTTGAATTGTGAGGCGGGCTTTAAATTGAAGAGATTTGAACAATACAAAGGATTTGTTGTAGTAAAGAAAAACTGTACATTAAAAAAAACTGAATGTCAGTGAAAATTACAACACATAGAAAAATCCGAAAAGTAAAGCTACAGCCGGGAATCGAACGTGGATCCTCGTCATTCCGTGACGCGTGCTACCCCTACACCACCCATAGCAGGTGGGTAGTCTTCGATTTTTTCTACGTGTTACTAGCTGTCACGTGATCTTGTTACTATTCATTTTTTTGTTGCTAAGCGTCATCTGTTTGAATGAGGTGTCTGTACGACACAATTACTAAATACTATGTACAAAATTAACCTAAACCTAGCCTAACTTAAACTATCACTGCTCATTGTGCAGAACGCTAACCCCCTTATTCATAAACGCTCTGTAGGCTTCTGCTAACTTAGCAATCGTTTGTCCTTATCTGTTTAAGGCAAATGTCAAAGTGACAGATAAGGACAAACGATTGCTTAGTTAGCAGAAGCCTATAGAGCATTTATAAGGGGGTAATTCTTTGCCCAACATAGCTGCCAGCCCGCTGGTCACCAGAAGCATCTATCAGGCGCGTAAATATTTCCCTGGAGAGATCTCACGCGCCTGGTCCCAAAGTCTCAACGATAATATAAATGGAAATGTAAATTCTTTAATGTACAACAAATCAGTACAATAACATTAAAGAAATAAAAAAAACAAGGTTTTTAAATGTTTAACCAAATTTAAAGTCGATCGGAACAAGTGTTAAAGTATCGGTTCTGGCTGAAAATCAGTGCTGCAGCTATCTAGCACCTCAGCGTAATGCTGAGCCAGCGACCGTTTCACTTTTGCGAAGACACACAACGCTGATGATCTATTTTTCATGTCTGTTTTTATTTTTCTCTTTTATTTTCTATAAATTCTCTTATATTTGTGTGTCTTGCAAAATGGAATAAATGTGTTCTTTCTTTCTTTTTTTCTTTCTTTCTATCCCGCTATGGAGACGCCACTAGAATTTCACATGCATAAATACGTACTAATCACGTCTTTATGAATGTGGGGTAGACGGAGCATGTGATAACAAGACCTAAAAGCCACATTTAGCGTGATTGTGGGCGATAAGGTTGAGAAGGGAAACAAAGTAGTGATGGGTTGAAAACGCCTACATTCTATGTCTTTTCTTTACTCCCAGATCAACATGGAAAACACGTTAGTGTTATATTGTTACATCGATACAACGTTAGTTCAAAGGTTGTTAAAACAACAGCAGAGCTGAAAGACTCAGAGTTAAAACTCGTATTTAAAGCCACAATCCACTAAAAGTCGTATTAATCAAAATCACAGTTCGGACCAAACGACCCGCACAAAGTCGTACGTGGCCGAACAGTCGTAATACCAATCATTCTTCCACGAGTCGGATTGTTTCACGCTCTTTCAAGCGGCAAAACTGTATTGCGAGATCCCAGCCAACAGAATTACACGGCCTAGAAACCCAAAACTACGCTATGGAAATACGAAAAAATTAAACTTCGAACCATTCGAGGCACCGGCGCCGAGCAGTGGGAAAAACAAAATATTTCGTCGCTGCATTTTGTAGCGGACTGCATGGAACAAACTGACAGCGAAGCGAGTAAAGAATTCATGATGATTCCATGTTTTCTGATGGTCTTTAAGTTGATAATGGGGGTGCGAGTCGGGTTACCTCCACGTGTGGTCAAGAGCTGCGGTTCCTTTTTGAATCCGTCCGGGGGGAAGAGCAGTGCTTGGTCCGGTGCACCCTGGGCAACCGCTAATGATTTCCTGGCAGTTTCTGAGGGATATCATTGACCGTTTGCTAAGAGCCCGACAGGGGCGAGGGGTCTTTGACCATTACCATACAACGTTGCCGACATTTTGTCACAAGATTTTTTAATCATATTTTTGTTACTTTGACATTGGCGAAGTTGTCGTCGCTGTAACGACCTGAAACGCCACAATTAAGAAGACGAAGAAAAAGAAGTTGATAATGATAACCAAGGTGAAGAAAGGACACACTTAGTGAAGGATGAGATCATGGCTGGCATTGCCTCTGTCAAACAGCTATGCTGTTCTGGCTACCTGATACTGGAGTCGAGTACACGGAGCTGATGGCTAACCTTTAGAATATTTTCTAATGACAGCCGTAGTAGCCGAGTTCCCTTACGGTCTGATAAGCTTGTATCTATTCCTCGTACTCGAGACTTGCGAAGTCTGTGTTCAAACTTAGGAGATGATTTTACTTTAAAAGCCACTAGGTTACTAACGCATCTTTTTCTACTCTAAAATAACCTGATCTCTTTACTACAGCCTCAACTCCGTTCTCGTTGGACAGTCACTTCACGAGGAACTGCAAACTAGCTTTAAATTCCATTGGACACTATTCCACGGGGCTAGCTTCGTCTTGATGCTTCATCGAAAGATTAAGAACTCAAGGTAACCAAGGTCAATACCCTATAGAAAGTTATTTATAAGAACAACTAGCTATCAGAACGAAAAATTCATTTGTTTTACACCAGATGATGGAACACGTGGATTTGCAGTGGTTTTCGCTCAATGCCTGCGTTCTCACAATGGCGTGGCCGTCAGTGAATAAAATATGAGGTTAGTGCTCCGCAACATGCCCTGTGGCGATGTCGCTCGTAGGCTGTCACTATAAAACTACATGATGTTTTGTGAGGCTTTGCTCGGGTTTTTGAAAATCATAACGAACAGTTTTCCTAACTGGTTTCGACTGGCCGTTTTTCGCGTAGTTAATCTGTTCGCTTTACAGTTAGTTGATGTAACAATCTGTCGCTTGATCTCTAAGACTAGTCAGCATCGTCATCCTCATTTCCAGGTTATATACATCTTATGTTGGGCGCAGTCCTTTCAGAATGAGAGTTTTATATTGAACTTAAAATCATTATTATGACCGTCTTAAAGTTAGATGATATCCGTTGCTGCCTTCCGAAATGATTGCCACAAAGATTTCATACTATTCGCAGCCAATTGCTTTCCAGGACTTTATCAGATCGTTCGTTCATCTTGTGGGAAGCACCAAATCTTAGGGCTAAGGCTAAGTTCTAGCAGCAATGTTTTGATGAGGTGTGCAATTTGCAAAACTCTGTCGGTAGCTTTAGTTCTTGGAAGTTCCCAATCCATTGGTCTTTTTTTTAAGTTGTAATCACTCTTCAAAGAGTTGTGGTGTTAGTTGAGGACCCATATTGTTCTTTGAGTGACTTCTTTACTATATTAACTGTAATGCATCTTAATGTATATTTTTAACCCCTGACGCATCAAGAGTGTGTGTGTGTCTGTGTGTATCGTAGCTCTCAAGCGGATGAAGCGATTTGGACGCAGTTTCTTTCATTTGAAAGCAGGTTTCCTTGCGGGGGTTTATAGTCATGTTTGGTAATAATCGGTCTAGCAGTTTGAAGAGTGTGAGCTCTTTTCCAAAATGATGTAATGGGTTTTTGGTAAAAAAAATGTTTGTCACGTATTTAAAATTTAAAATATTTACAACCTTTTTACTGTATCAAAAAGTCACCCAACACACCAAAACAATAACGCCAGAAGCATCTATAGCTGTCTCATCCAAGATAATGGACAGCAAATAAAAATGGTCCTCTTCCTTTATTGAGGTCAGACGGACCTTTTGGCAAATTCGTAAAATAACGTATCTCTAAATAAGGGGATATTCTTCAGAATTCCTCAAGGGAAAAAAGAAAATCCCAACGATTATCGCGCAGGTATTAAGGCTTTCGCGGAATCACGGATTTGGTAAATTGAGGCATTTACCGGACTTCCGCTCGGCGGGCGGGTAGTTTGTGATTTTCTTGAAAAATACGTTTTGTTATTGACTTTTTACGTGACCTTTGCGAATCGACTGTAATGAGGGAAGTTTCTCGGCCCATTTTTTTGCGGGAATTGAAAAATGACTGAAGATAAAGCGGGATGACAGATTAACGAAGAAAAGCGGGCGAGGTCACGTGGGACGAGCGTTTGGAAGAAAACTTGCTTAATGGATGCAAAGACGATGTCTGGCATCTACTAAACTTACCAATTGAGCTGAATAAATTTACAATACTCAGCTCATAAGCCGTGGTAGTGCCTTGTAGCCTAGTGGTTTGACCTGTGGCCTCTCAAGCAGAGGGTCGTGGGTTCGAGCCCGGGCTTGCAAATCTGAGTTTTCCGGGATTTATGTGTAATGTTTTATTGGGCCCGCGTGGGAACTGTAGCCCAAGCCCTTTGATTCTAAGTGGAGACCTGTGCCCAGCAGTGGAACGTAGCTGGAGATGATGACTCAGCTCATGCCTAAAATTTAGAAATAAAGGTTGAGAGTAGCCTCAATAGAGATCTCTCTCAGATTTTATGCTTACGGACCGAAGAGCTTGAAGTTGTGTTTAAGCATCCGTGGCTAGAAACTGATAGCGTGATGTAGAACACACATGACGTCATTGGCGCTATAGACTGACCGCTTAAATGAGTCCTCGCCCGCGCGGCACAGGGGCGCGGGGTAGGACGACAACGGGGACCGAGAGAGGTGCGGGAGGGTAGTGCGCCTGCCACTCGCACCTCTCGGCCCCCGCAGTAGCAGTTTGTGTTAATTAATAACTAGGTGGCGCTAGGGTCGCATACAAGTTAACCTCAAAGAAGTGGTACGTAGACATTACAAGAATCCTTGCAACAAAATAACGTTAAAATATGAATGAAACTTTTCTCACATTAGTATTTTAGCTTTTACTATAATTTCCGTTTATCCGAAAACCTTATCAAAGAAAATCCACGAGTCCCTTGACATAAAGTAATATTAAAAATACTCGGCGAATATTTAATAATTCGGCTCGGGTCGGGGATAACATTTCTGGTCCTTTTTAATGTGGACCCTTTGTGGTAAGGGGACCCAAGGGCGCCGTACCTAAAGCCTCTCTAACGCTGGAGACAGTGCGGCGTGCGGCATTAAACAAATGCCGCATGCCGCATTCTTAGCTTCAATAATTTCTACACTAGATAAAACAAAAGCCTATAAGTAGTTAGTAGATTGCGGCTTCTGCGGCACTCACCGGCACCTTTGCGGAGCAAAAAAATTTTTATGCGTTTTTTGCTGCGGCAACGATTAAATGCCTTTTTTTAACCTAACCTAACCTAAACCCAATAACGTACGGATTTTTATGTGTTCCCACGATGATAATTCTGTTGGCAAAGTTTTTACGTATTGATTTTCGATCGCCTACTCACTATTAAAGCAGGTAGAGATAATGTGTGATAGGTGTGTTCTATTGTTACTGTTTTTCAAAGTAGGGTCACATACATTAATTTATTGGGATGGCCTGTATATTTCTTTGAAGTGGTTTATTTGTTTTTAAGAGCGTTGGTTGTTTTTGCTTTTTTCTCACGCAAAATCTATCGCAATGTCGTTGAAGCAACAATTTATGTAGGAATGGTAACGTTGACATGGGTCGTGAGAACAAGTAGAACAGTAATAATTTAAGAAAAACGATAAATATCTTATTTATTATGCATTGTAATGGTTTTTGTATTTTATGGAAGATAAAAATTCGATAAGAATAGGTAATATATAAAACTAAACACGATCAAACGAGTTTTTTTATTTTTATTTTAACTGGAAATAATCCGAGAGTGTTATACAGACCTACAGCGGTTAGAAAACGCGATCTAACATGTCGTTTCATGAAAAAAAGGCGTTAATTTTATAAGTTACAGGTAAAGCTGAGCAGGATCAAACACGTTGCATCTTTTTATATTTAAATAAGTATTTCGAAGGTTTATAAAGACACAGCTGCGCATAGGAAACGTGTTCCGACATGTTGCATTAAACAGGTGTCTGTTTTATAGTTAAAGACAAAGCTGCGCGCATAGGAAACGTGTTCCGACATGTTGCATTAAGCAGGTGTCCGTTTTATAGTTTTTTGTCTTATCCTTAACATTAGTGAGGGTGTGTGTGTGTATGCGTGTGGCCAATAAAAGCGGCACTCCAATAGACAGGACCGTCATTCGTTCAGATTGGTTCGCTTAAAAACCAGTACCTATCTAATTGGAACGGAAACAGTGTCGCCGGTGTACCTTCTGAATTGTTGACAGTTTTAAGTTTGGAACTCTCTGTCTACGTGCTATAATACTGCTACGTGCTGCTGCTACAAGATAAAATGGAGGTAAGCTTTAAACATTATGTATATCCGCCTTTGTACTTACATCTTTTTGTTCGCAACTTGTCTGTATATCCTAATTTTTGTACAATAAAGTGCTTACTTACTTATAAGTATAAAGACATTTCTATTTGTAACAAGCCCCTCATTAATATTTTCTTTTTTGTTTTAGGCATCAAATGAGGACTCTGTTGATTACACTTTGAAACATTATTATTATGCCCATTTGAATGATGATGAAGTCCAGGACCCAAAACCACTAAAAATTCAAACCCAAAAACGAACTAACAGCATTGATGTATTCTTTGATAAGCCTAAAAAGAAGCAGGCAACGGAATATTCGTGTACAGTTGCCTATACTACAAATGGAGTTACCAATTATATATCTTCCCGCGTAGATGATGTTTCAAAGAGCACTCACCTTGTCAAAATCGATGTCTACGATATGAAAAAGTTGCGCGGTGTACCGAACGATCAACATTGGAAGTTCGCTGATACCAGAATCAAATACTACGCGCAAACTGAAGACGATGACCATTATTCTAACACAAAAGAATTGATCTACAAGATTACAAAATATATTGCAGCAAAAAACGACTGCAAAAAATATTCCTTCGACGCAAAGAAATAAAAAAGGCCGTAAGCCATAACTTATTTCCAACTCCACCCGCATCAAACCACATCCCCCCACCATGGAACAAATGATTTTTGGGTTATATAAGGAAAGCAAAACGAACCATAGAGCATCAGTTTCAACAGTCGTCAAAGTCAATCTACAACATGGACCTTCAAAACTCATTTTACGATGAAGACCTTTACGAACGTTGTGAGGACCTTTCGGATCTCAATAAGTCCCTTCTCGATAAGGAACTCTATGAACATTGTGAGAAATTCGAGAATCAGTCGCCAAATTTGTAAGTATTAATATTTTAAGCATGTTTAAACTAGTTTTATTTTTTTTGATTTTTTAGCTAGCAGTGGGGTGGTGAACCCAACCCAATATAAGCAGCATTCTTAAAGAAATATTTTTATTCAACATCATGATGTCATTGACTAGTGAGGATATTAAAATGTTCAGTAAATTAGTGTTATTAAAAAGTTTTCATAAATATCTAAGATTGTGGTACATAAGTGGAAAACTTAGTGCAACGATAGCTTGCGATCCGGATATCAAACCGTATATCACGCCTTGCAATGGGCACTTTACCGATGTTGCATTGTCAACTTCGCAGTACGATGAGATAGATGGTGTATTACCCATGGAAGCGTATTGTTCTATTTGTCAATCAAATAAAACAGGTAATTCCTTGCTCCAAGTAATGAGTAATAGTTGAGAAATTCTGGTAAATATGTATTTATATCTAACTTTCTTTTTTTTTTTTAGAACTGTAACACGTGGAGTTAAAAGAAAACGCGTATCAGAAGAATCTTCCACACCTCGTGATTCGTCGTCGGCTTCTGCTGTTGTCATAGAACCACTACAAACCGTTGGGTCTCAGCAACCATCAACTTCGCGGACGACAACTGAACCGCCGCCTTCTCCTATTGTTGGTGACACCGTCGAGTGCAAAATCTGCCAACGAAACGTGTCAAGAAGGTACTATACACAGCATTTAAAAAGCAACATACATAAAAATAACTGTGTAAAATTTAAACATTCTAAGCCCAATGTTGAATTAATTGAAGCTGCATTTGGAAATAGGTTATTAACTTATAGGATAGTGTCGGACCAGGGAAAAAGAAATCATGAATTTGAAACACCTGAACTTTTTTTTGAAAGAATTAAAACATCTCTCAATCAATTAATAGACGAGACAGTTACTCAGCTAACCATATTCAAAGTTAGTTTTATATTGCATGCAGAATTTATACAAGAATCTAAAGGAATTATAAATTTTTTTGATTTTAATGTTTTGAGTTGGACCATTTGTAAAGGTGATGACAAAGAAACTTTTTTCGAAAATTTAAAAAATGCGTTAGTTACTAAAATTTCAAATTTTGAAAAAAAAGATAGTGGGTGGAGTCTAAAACATATTAAATACATAGATATGAACATTAACCAATTTAATCCATTGCGTGGTTCTTCATACATTGATTTACCGCACGATATTAAAACCAAAAAAGCAATCATTAACGTGCAAAACTATGACCACGAGTGTTTGAAATGGGCACTGCTATCGGCGTTGTATCCGGTTAAAGATAGTTCCCAGAGAGTGTCGTCATATATTAAAAATCAAAACAAATTAAAATTTGCTGATGTACCATTTCCAGTTAAATTGACAGATATACATAAAGTAGAAAAATTAAATGATTTAAGCATCAATGTTTTTGGACTTTGTTATAATGAAAACTTAAAATCACATGAAGTTAACGGTCCACTCTATTTTACTAAATGTCGTAAATCAACGCATATAAATTTACTCTTCATATCTAAGGGTAGCCAAAGTCATTACTGTTACATAAAAAATTTATCTCGATTAGTAAGCCGTCAAATATCAACAACCAATTGCAGCTTTCACATTTGTGATGGCTGTTTACTAGCATTTTATTCAAGTGAACAACTAACCAATCATCAAAAAAATGACTGCGGTCATGTTGTTGTTGAACTGCCGAATCATGAAAAGACAAAAAAAAATTGGTTTGGCGATGAAATTTCATGCGATAAGCTTATTTTTGATAAATATCAACGAAAGCTTAAGTTACCGTTTGTGGTGTATGCTGATTTTGAAGCCTTTTTAAATCCAATAGCATCTTGCGACCCAGATACATCTAAATCTTACACAAAAAACATTCAACAACATGAAATGTATAGTTTTGGTTATTTTATTAAGTGCTCATTCGATGATAGTCTTTCGAAATATTGTACATACACCGGCTCAGATTGTGCTAAAGTTTTCATGGATTCCCTTTATAGTGACTTGGAAAAATTAAATAAATTAATTCGCTTTCGGAAAAATCCGATCCCATTGAATCAGGATGATTTAAATATTATTTCAAATGTTAATAATAAATGTTTTATATGTGATAACGACTTGAGATCTCAAAGCGTTTTCAGTTATGACTGGACTACAGGTAAATTTCAAGGCGTAGCTCATAAGGTATGTGATAATAAATTCACACCTCCCGCACACGTTCCAGTATTTTTTCACAATCTTTCTAATTATGATGCACATTTCATTGTAAAAGCTTTGAATTTCCGTGAAGGAGCTATCGATGTCATCCCTCAAAATAAAGAAAAATATATTTCTTTTAGCAAACAACTCAAGTTTGATAAGAGATTTTTGTCACTGAGATTTGTCGATTCCTTTAGATTTATGTCGAGTAGTTTAGATAGCTTAGCTAGAAACCTTCAAGAATATCAATTTATTGAACTGAGGAAGCAATACCCCAGGGATGAAGATTTTAAACTTTTAAAGCAAAAGGGAATATTTCCCTATGAATTTATGAAATCGAATGAATCACTTGAAGCGTCATCGCTACCTAAAATAGGTGATTTTTATAGCTCTCTAACAGACAGCTGTATAACAAGTGAAGATTATCAACATGCACAAAACGTTTGGAATAATTTCAATTGTAACACAATGTTGGATTATTCCAACTTGTATTTAAAAACAGACGTACTTCTATTAACAGACATCTTCGAGAATTTCCGTTCTGTGTGCATTGAAACTTATGACCTAGATCCTGCACATTACTTTACCGCACCTGGTCTCAGTTGGGATGCTATGCTTAAAATAACTGGAGTTCAACTTGAACTTTTAACTGACTTTGATAAAGTTTCGTTCATTAAAAAAGGACTTAGAGGTGGTATATCACAATGCAGTAATCGATATGCTAAATCAAATAATCACTACATGCCAGACTTTGATTCTGATCAAGCGACATCGTATCTAATTTACCTCGACGCTAATAACTTATACGGTTGGGCGATGTCCCAGCACCTTCCTGTTGGTGAATTTGAATGGGTTGATCCTGAAACTGATTTTAGAATCTCAAAAGATGCTAATTATGGATACATATTAGAAGTCGATCTAGAATATCCCGATTCATTGCACGATTCCCATTCAGACCTCCCATTTTGCCCAGAGCACATAATAGTTGATGAAAGTAGACAAAAAAAATTGGTTCCAAATTTAAACAATAAAATTAAATATATTGTACACTACAGAAATCTCATACAATGTTTAGACAATGGATTAAATTTAATAAAAGTTCATAGAATTTTAAAATTCAAACAAAGTAACTGGCTTCAAAAATATATAGATTTAAATACTACATTAAGAACAACTGCAAAAACGGATTTCGAAAAAGACTTTTATAAGTTGATGAATAACGCAGTTTTTGGGAAGACTATGGAAAACATTGAGAAAAGGGTTGATGTTAAATTATTAACGCATTGGACTAATCACGGTCACATCAAAGGAATTCAAAGTTATGTAGCTCGGCCTGAATTCCATAGTATTTCAATTTTTTCGGAAAGTTTAGCAGCGGTACAATTAAAGAAAACCAAAATAATTTATAATAAACCTATTTATTTAGGCTTCTGTATATTGGATATATCGAAAACGTTAATGTATGACTTTCACTATGATTACATGAAGCAAAAATTTGGAAAAAATCTAAAACTGTTATACACGGACACAGACAGTTTGATTTATCAAATTTTTACGGAAGATTTCTATAATGACATAAGACATGACCTTAAAAGCCGTTTTGATACATCCGACTACGAGTCTAATAATATTTACGGATTTCCATGTATAAATAAGAAAAAAATAGGATATTTTAAGGATGAAAATAATGGAAAAATTTTAAACGAATTCGTAGGCTTAAGATCCAAAATGTATGCCTTAAACGTTGATAACAATATTGTGGCTAAGGCTAAAGGTGTAAACAAATGCGTGACTAAGAAGTTTCAAATTCATGATTACAAGCGTTGCTTAAATGAAAAAGAATATATATTATCAGAAATGTGTCGATTTCGATCCATTAAACATGTAATTTTTACACAAAAAATAAACAAAATCTCTCTTTCCCATTCTGACACTAAACGATATCTTTGTAAAGATTCGTTTGACACTTTAGCTTGGGGTCATTATAAATTAAGGTAACCTACTTAGATAACTTTCAATAATTATTGTTATTTTATTTACTTTTTTCAATTCAATGTTATATCTGTGCATGTTTAGAATAAGAAAAATGTTATACTTAAGTTCTTGTATTTTTATTTAAGCAATAATAAATTTATTTAAAAAAAAAGTTTTTTTTTTACATCACGTTATATATAATACATATTTTCATATTAGCGTTTTATTTTCGTTATAAACTTGAGAGAGGAAAGACAGATTTTTTGTTAATAATGAACCATTTTATCCATCCATTTACTGCTATTATCGCAGGTCCGAGTGGTTGTGGAAAATCAAACTTTGTAACAAATTTTTTGAAAAGTGCCAGTCAAATGTGTAATGTAGAGTTTAATCAAGTAGTGTGGTGCTACGATGAAATGCAACCGCTTTATAATTTGAATGGTATTGATTATGTTCAAGGCATTCCTGATTTAAGTATGTTTAATGGGGAACAACCTAAACTTCTTATAATCGATGACTTAATGAGAGAATCAGATGGACGTATTGTTGATATTTTTACTAAGGGCAGCCATCACAGAAATTTAAGTGTTTTTTATATAACTCAAAATTTATTTCATCAAGGAAAAGGACAGCGTGACATATCTTTGAACTCCACCTACATAGTTTATTTTAAAAATCCTAGAGACAAAACTCAAATACGCTACTTGTCTCGACAGGTTTATCCAGAAAATTCAAAGTTTGTTGAAGAAGCCTACAAGGATGCAACTATGTCAGCACATGGTTATCTGATGATTGATTTGAAACAAAGCACAGATGATATATGTCGTTTTAAAACTAAAGTGTTCCCCTTTGATAAATATTGTACAGTATATATTCCAAAAAAAGGCTTTAAATATGACAAAAACCAACTAGTCTTAGTCAGTAGTAAATGATGCCTGGTAGAGTAATCACACATCAACATCTACTTCAAGCTTTGCATACGCTCAAACCAAAATATCGTAAAGCCTTACTTAAAGCTTGTGACGAAGACGAAATAAATATTATTTGTGAGTGCATTTACAACGTTTTAAAGGGTAAAATTCCATTAGAAAAAACAGAAAAAACGAAGTTAAATAAACATAAAAATATATTACGTAAATTAGTTTCAAAGGGTAAACAGAAATTAAGGAAGACTATTATAGTTCAAAAAGGTGGTGCATTCTTGCCAATTATACTAGGAGCTGTTTTAAGTAGTTTGTTAAGCTCATTAACATAGTTAAAATGGAGAACACAAAGAAGATGATTTTAGTAGAACCAGATTTTATTGAGAAGTTTAAACACAGTGAAAAAACACCTTTAAATTCCCTAACGCGTTTAGACGAGGATATGCAAAAAATACTCGCAAGTAAAATAGAAGATCGTGAAAAATGGGCATTATATTCTCAAGCACTGCAAAGATTTTTACATTTAACTGAAACAGATCGGAAACCGTTCAAGATACCAATAATTTTTGATAGTATGAATAATCCTCATGAGGATTATGAGAAGTTAATGGTTAAAAAGGAAGAAAATGAAGATAAAACGACATTACCAAATCCAACACGGCTTGAAGGTGACGCTGCTAATAGTACTCCTTCGGATCAGACTTACCCTGTGCAGTTTACTCCATCTCATATCATAAAATTAATCCCAAAAACTTATACGAAAAAAGGACAATCTTTACTTGATAACATTTTGAAAAATAAAGAAAAGATTTGGTGGAAAGAAGGAGGAGAAATCGTATTGGATAATCAAGTTATCTCAGATAGTAATATAATTGATTTGATAAGTGATACGTTGCGACCCCTCAAACGTGCAAAACCAATTGGTTGGAAACAATTTGCTTCGACTTTAAAAGATATCGGAGTTCCTGCATCTTGTATCGGTAACCCAACTAACCTAGAATATATAAATGGTCTTCAATCGAATGAGGTCCAGAAAACCCCAATATATGAAAACACTCGATCAAAATCAGTCCAAGTAAGAGGACAGTCAACATCAACACCAATTTCAAACAAAGCAGCCCGATTATCAAAAAAGAAAATAGATTGGGAAAGATGGAGCCCTTATTAGATATCAATAGGATTTACTACGATGTATCTAATCCAGCCGGCTATAGTAGTATTGATAAGTTAGTTAAAGCAATGCATGGTCGAATGGACAAAAATGAGGTTACAAACTGGTTGCGGTCTCAGGAAACATACACATTACATAAACCAGTTCAAAGACGTTTTACACGAAACAAATATATCCTGTCAAACTATAATGAACTTTGGCAAGTAGATTTAAGTGACATGCGTACTTATAGTCAATATAATGATGGTTTTAAATATATACTGTGTGTAATTGATGTATTTAGTAAATATGCTTTTGCTAGACCTATGAAAAAGAAGGACTCGGACACAGTAAAAAAATGCTTTGAAGATATATTTACTGAAGCTAAGGCGACTCCGCGTCACATTCAGTCTGATAAAGGTACTGAATTTGTTTCGAGAGAAGTAAGAAAGTATTTTGAAGGTAAAAAAATAAACTACTATACAACAAATAATCCTGACATAAAGGCGAGTATTGTAGAACGATTTCAAAGAACATTGAAAATGAAAATGTGGCGCTATTTTACCCATAAAAATACTTATAAATACATTGATATTTTACAGGACCTCCTGTATTCATATAATCATAGTTACCATTCAAGTATTAAAATGTGTCCGATAGACGTTAACTTTAATAATATTATGACTGTTTGGACTAATCTTTACGATAAACCACGAAACGGAGTAAAAACATTTACTAATACTAATTTAAGTGTTGGTGATCACGTAAGAATAACCAAATACAAACACATATTTCAAAAAGGTTATGAAACCAATTGGAGTGATGAAATCTTTGTTATAGAATCAATCATTAACAGATCACCTCATCTTGTCTATACCTTAAAGGACTTACAGAATGAACCAATCACTGGCACTTTTTATTCTAAAGAGTTACAGAAAGTTACTTATAACCCCACCATTGTATATAAAATAGATAAAATAATACGTTCAAGACGAGTTGGTAACAGAAAGGAGGTGCTTGTGAAGTGGAAAGGTTATCCGAATAAATTTAATAGTTGGATATCGGCATCGAGTTTAGAAGAAATATGAGTGATGATAGTTTTTATTTAACTTTGTTAAGCAACAGTTCGGTGCCGTATTTCCCCGAAAATACAACAGCCAATTTTCTAACAAAACTACCAAAGACAGTGAAATTAGAAGGAGAATGGGTCGTAGGATTAGTGGAATTTCACTACCCATGTTCAATGTACAACGTTCAAGAACATGAAAACGTAGTGTACGTAAAAAAAAAAGTTACATTAGCAGGCGAAACCAAGCCTGTTGCCATTGAATATAAGTCACATATCCCTGCTACGACTTATGATGATATTGAACAATTTTTATCTGCTTTTAATGAAAATGCATTATTGAAGAACAAAGTGAATTTCAGATATGATGGAATTTCGAAACTTGTTAAGGTCACTTCTGCACATAAAGACATCATTTCTGTACATGCAACACCAATACTAAACCTTCAGCTAGGTTTTAAGCCGAATACGAATCTTATTCAATGTCAACTTGGGAAATACCCTACTAATTTATATTTGGGGCTGCCATCACAATTGTTTATATATTCAGATATAGTTCAACCTCAAGTGGTAGGGGATGTTATGACATCGTTAATAAGAATAATACCACTTGATCCAACAAAATACATTTATGGAGCATATAAAATGCATAGCTTTTCTCCTGCACATTACGTACCTGTTTTGCGTAGAGAGTTTGATACTGTTGAAATTGATATAAGAACGCATACGGGAGGAAAGATTCCATTCCAGTTTGGAACTTCGTGCGTGAAGCTACATTTTCGACGAATAAAATGAATCATAGACGAGGAAATAATCTTTGTCCATACGAACATTATTACTCTCATCAAGCTGGTTCTGGGGTAGGAATCATTTACAAAGGTGTTCCTCACCAGCGAGGACATGGTATAGGAAGTTTTTTAGGAGGACTGTTTAGATCTGTTTTTCCTCTATTATCTAGTGGTTTTAGAACGGTTGGAAAAGAAGCATTAAATGCAGGTGTTGGTCTATTGACTGACATGATGAATGCGCACCCTATGAATGAATCCATTAAGTCTCGTTTTAAGAATGCAAGCACTAATTTAAAAAGAAAAGCTGATGAAAAAATAGATTCTTTAATGTCAGGATCGGGGTATAAAATGAGTAGAAAAAGACGAGAGCGCACCATTACATCCAAAGCATTGCGAGGGAGAGGAACAAAAAAAAATAAGAAGAAAATAAATATTAACGATATCTTTTCCAACTAAACCATGTCATTTTTACATAACAATTCGTGTGAATGCGCTAAGTCGGAGTTAGATTTGTTTGCTCTTCCGTCAACGCAAACAAGTATAGAAAATGGACAGTGGATACATTATAAACCTATTTCGTCTTTAACTGACGATGGTCCGATTGAATTTCAAGTTCCAGGATCAGGTGATGACTATATTGACCTGTCTCACACTTTACTCCATGTCAAAGTCAAAGTATTGAATCAAGATGGTACTAACATTAAATCAGCAGACACTCATGTTGCACCGGTGAATAATTGGTTACATTCACTTTTTAACCAGTTGGATGTATATTTAAATCAAAAATTAGTATCACCACCTAATAATACATATGCGTACCGTGCATACATGGAAACTCTACTGAATTATGGACCAGCAGCAAAAGGGTCTCATCTTACATGTGGGCTATGGTATGAAGACACTGCGAATCATATGGATTTTACTGATGCAACTAACAAAGGGTGGACTAAAAGAGAAGGATTTATTAAAGACAGTAAGGAAGTTGAAATGATGGGTCACTTACACGGTGATATATTTAATCAAGAAAAGTTTTTAATAAATGGCGTTGAAATCCGTGTCAAATTAGTGCGGTCAAAAGAGACCTTTAATCTCATGTGCAGTCAAGATAAAAAACTTAAAGTTCGAATAACGTTCGAATAAAGTTTAATAATTAGAAGAACAAAAATCAATCCAAGTGTTTTGCTGGCACATCAAAAGGTTTTAGCTTCAACGACTGCAAAATATCCTATCACAAGAGCAGAAGTTAAAGTACTTACAATACCATCAGGGGTACAAGGCAAAACGCTTGATAATATTTTTCTCGGGCAAGTTCCAAAAAGATGTATTATAGGTTTTGTTGATAACACGGCATTTAATGGTAGTTTAAAATTAAATCCTTTTAACTTCCACCACCACAATATTAACTTATTCAGTTTATATGTGGACGGCCATCAGATTCCTTCAAAAACATTACAACCATCTTTCAGTAATGGCTTAATGATATCTACATATCACACTTTGTTTTCTGGAACTGGTATTCATTTTCTTAATGAAGGCAACTCAATAACAAGAGATGATTATGGAAATGGTTATTGTTTGATGTGTTTTGATTTAACACCTGATTTATCAGCGAGTTCTACTTCTCACTGGAATCTTGTTAGACATGGTAGTGTGAGGTTAGAAGTTCGATTTGAAAGCGCCCTTACTACAACCGTTAATTGCATCGTTTATGCAGAATTTGATAATATCATTGAAATAAATAAAAATCGTGATGTAAGTGTAGATTATAATAGTTGAATTGATCCTATATAAACATAGGATTATAAAACATTATATCACTAGTTCCTAGACCTCCGTAACGATTTCATCAATAAATGTAATAATTTGTAATGGATACTGAGGAATTACAATTATGCATGAAGCGAATTTGTCCCACGATTGAATCAAACGTTTTCCCAGCTAATCGAATTCCTGTTTTTGTGAATCTTCCGGGTTATATCATAAGCAATTTGGATCCGGACTCAAAACCTGGCTCTCACTGGATAGCAATTCATATTGATATTAATGGCAACGGTGAATACTTTGATTCATTTGGTAGGAAGCCTTCTGGTTATCATGAGCTTTTTTTAAAAAGAAATGCAAAGAAATGGTTTTATAATCATGTGTCAATTCAGAACCAGTTTACTTCGGTTTGTGGAGAATACTGTTTAGTTTATATATATTTTAAGTTTAAAGGTAAAACTATGTTTGATTTTTTAAGTTTATTTTCCGAAAATACTATTTGTAATGATTTGATTGTAAGAAATATGTTCAGATCAATTTTTAAGAAATAAATAATAATTTCAAAGAAGTACGTCTATTTATTTTCATTTTCCACACTATACCTACACAAGGGATAGGTACAACAACAACAATTAAAATGCCAGAAACCCATTAAAATAATTTTATTGAAAGATACATTAAAAAATACTTAATAATATTACAAAAGATCTTCTTTAATTGAAATTTCAGTCGGTTTCTTATTAAACTTCTTGTTTTATTCTTGCCACTCCATTATCCATTCATTTTGCGACACAGGCGAAAAGCATAATTCATGGAGAAGTAAAGGTTCATATGCATCATCAGAAATAGAAACCGCCTCAGTATTGTACATTTCTGTGTCCTCTTCATTATCATCTTCCCACTCTATTAAAAAAGGGTTAATACCGGAAAAAGTGAAATGTTGAGCTTGCGAAGCAGGTGAATATCCATTTGACTTTAGGTGTAACATCTCAATCTCTTCACAACGATCATAGAGTTCCTTATCGAGAAGGGACTTATTGAGATCCGAAAGGTCCTCACAACGTTCGTAAAGGTCTTCATCGTAAAATGAGTTTTGAAGGTCCATGTTGTAGATTGACTTTGACGACTGTTGAAACTGATGCTCTATGGTTCGTTTTGCTTTCCTTATATAACCCAAAAATCATTTGTTCCATGGTGGGGGGATGTGGTTTGATGCGGGTGGAGTTGGAAATAAGTTATGGCTTACGGCCTTTTTTATTTCTTTGCGTCGAAGGAATATTTTTTGCAGTCGTTTTTTGCTGCAATATATTTTGTAATCTTGTAGATCAATTCTTTTGTGTTAGAATAATGGTCATCGTCTTCAGTTTGCGCGTAGTATTTGATTCTGGTATCAGCGAACTTCCAATGTTGATCGTTCGGTACACCGCGCAACTTTTTCATATCGTAGACATCGATTTTGACAAGGTGAGTGCTCTTTGAAACATCATCTACGCGGGAAGATATATAATTGGTAACTCCATTTGTAGTATAGGCAACTGTACACGAATATTCCGTTGCCTGCTTCTTTTTAGGCTTATCAAAGAATACATCAATGCTGTTAGTTCGTTTTTGGGTTTGAATTTTTAGTGGTTTTGGGTCCTGGACTTCATCATCATTCAAATGGGCATAATAATAATGTTTCAAAGTGTAATCAACAGAGTCCTCATTTGATGCCTAAAACAAAAAAGAAAATATTAATGAGGGGCTTGTTACAAATAGAAATGTCTTTATACTTATAAGTAAGTAAGCACTTTATTGTACAAAAATTAGGATATACAGACAAGTTGCGAACAAAAAGATGTAAGTACAAAGGCGGATATACATAATGTTTAAAGCTTACCTCCATTTTATCTTGTAGCAGCAGCACGTAGCAGTATTATAGCACGTAGACAGAGAGTTCCAAACTTAAAACTGTCAACAATTCAGAAGGTACACCGGCGACACTGTTTCCGTTCCAATTAGATAGGTACTGGTTTTTAAGCGAACCAATCTGAACGAATGACGGTCCTGTCTATTGGAGTGCCGCTTTTATTGGCCACACGCATACACACACACACCCTCACTAATGTTAAGGATAAGACAAAAAACTATAAAACGGACACCTGCTTAATGCAACATGTCGGAACACGTTTCCTATGCGCGCAGCTTTGTCTTTAACTATAAAACAGACACCTGTTTAATGCAACATGTCGGAACACGTTTCCTATGCGCAGCTGTGTCTTTATAAACCTTCGAAATACTTATTTAAATATAAAAAGATGCAACGTGTTTGATCCTGCTCAGCTTTACCTGTAACTTATAAAATTAACGCCTTTTTTTCATGAAACGACATGTTAGATCGCGTTTTCTAACCGCTGTAGGTCTGTATAACACTCTCGGATTATTTCCAGTTAAAATAAAAATAAAAAAACTCGTTTGATCGTGTTTAGTTTTATATATTACCTATTCTTATCGAATTTTTATCTTCCATAAAATACAAAAACCATTACAATGCATAATAAATAAGATATTTATCGTTTTTCTTAAATTATTACTGTTCTACTTGTTCTCACGACCCATGTCAACGTTACCATTCCTACATAAATTGTTGCTTCAACGACATTGCGATAGATTTTGCGTGAGAAAAAAGCAAAAACAACCAACGCTCTTAAAAACAAATAAACCACTTCAAAGAAATATACAGGCCATCCCAATAAATTAATGTATGTGACCCTACTTTGAAAAACAGTAACAATAGAACACACCTATCACACATTATCTCTACCTGCTTTAATAGTGAGTAGGCGATCGAAAATCAATACGTAAAAACTTTGCCAACAGAATTATCATCGTGGGAACACATAAAAATCCGTACGTTATTGGGTTTAGGTTAGGTTAGGTTAAAAAAAGGCATTTAATCGTTGCCGCAGCAAAAAACGCATAAAAATTTTTTTGCTCCGCAAAGGTGCCGGTGAGTGCCGCAGAAGCCGCAATCTACTAACTACTCCTATAATTTGATTATATTTAAAATTTTTAAGGTATCGTTAAGTATTTCTTCCGCGCTGGTCTGGGAGCAAAGGAAAAACATAGAATGTACCAGTTGCTTCTCGTCCCGCGCAGATGGTAAAATCCCATCGAGGGAATGGGCGAATTTATTAAGAATCACGTTGTAGGCGATGCAGCTAGAAACCTATCACAATTTTGATTCCCTTTGCCGCCTATACGTCTCCAATCACGCTAAATGTGGCCTTTAGGTCTAAGTTATGGAAACTGGGTTGACTACACGTGGAGACAGCACTAGCAAAGGAAAATCTACAAACAAAGATTTACATGCCAGAGCAGTGTCACTGCAGAGCTTTTTCCGGAGCTTTCAATATGTACTAAACGATACATACATAAGCCACGTCTTTATCCCTTACGGGGTAGACCGAGCCTAAGGTAACAACACCTAAAGACCACATTTACCATTATTGTGGGAGTATGGATGGAAAGGGGAATCAAAACATGGGTTTCATCCATTCCCTCACACAAAGTGAGCACAAAATTTGGCATACAATATCGCCTATTTGCATAAATGTCAGGACCAAATGTTTTGCCGTTGAGTATATTTTGTGGCACAATGTGCAAGGGCTTTAAGCAACGCCTGTACGTATGTACTTAGGCGTTTAGGGCAGGTGCCCATTCAGTTTGTGGATTAAGCCGCGGACCGTAGAATTTCGCCTAAAATTATTTTCAGATAGTGGTCGAGGGGACTGTTAATTTTTCGGAGTCCCACAGCCGACATTATATTAATCTGCGTTCTACGCCCTTGTGAATTAAGATTATGTTAATGATTGAATTCCTGAATTTGTTGAAGATTTCTCACTTGTAATATTACAATAATTGTAACGCTACCCTCCTTCCATGCTGGTCTGGCAGCAAAGAAAAAACATGGAATGTACCAGTTGCTTCTCTTCCCGCGCGGGTAAACCTCATCGAGGGAATCGGCGAAAATGTTGAGACCCATGTCTCCATGTCATGTCATAGGCGGATAGCAACCCATAGCTTGATTCCCTTTTCCACCTATACGCCCATAATCATGCTAAACGTCACCTTTTGGTCTTGTCACCTTGGGCTCTGTCTACCGCGTAAGGGATAGACGTGATTTATGTAATGTATGTATGTATGTTCTTATCTCTTTAGGGCGTCACTTCTGTAACAGAGCCTAAAGTAACAAAACCTTAAGGCCACGTTTAGCATGATTAAGGCCGTAAAGGTGGAAAGGGAAATCAAAATAGTGATGGGTTGCTAGCCCCATCGCCTATGATACGATTCCTAAGACTTTCACCCATTCCCTCAATGGGCTTTTACTATGTGCGCGGGAAGAGAAGCAACTGCTAAATTCTGTTTTTTCTTTACTTCCAGACTAGCATTGGCTTGCTATCTTTTATTAAGGCGAAAGTTTGAATGTTTAGATGTTTGTTGCTCTTTCATGGCAAAACGGCTTTACCGATTTTATTCAAATTTAGTACAGTGATAGTTTCAATTCCAGGGAAGGACATAAGATAGTTTTAATTCCAGAAAATTGCATAGTTCCAGACGGAGTATAAAATAAAGATTAGTGTGCTTAATTATTAGGTACCTACTTGTTTTGATTTCGTAAATGAAAAATTGTAACAGACTTAACAAAAACTTTTCGAATATAATGATCACCAAATTTAACGACTGTTTTTTTGTTACAGGTACTTGGACCCAATTCAATGTAACGTAACGCCTCCAGACCAGATAACTGTAGGGCCCACTGGTAGGTGGGCTCAGGCCTCTTTACAGATTGACACATTGTGCTAGCTACCAAGAGGGTTAGTATCCATAATCAAATGTTACCAACAAATCTTTACTGATAATGAATAAATTATACCTCAATTACAGAAAATAGGCACCTCAGCAATCTTAACGAATTTTAATTAACAAATCGCTGATTAAAATACAAAAGCGACACATTTCTAAATGTCACTGAAAATTAGAACACGTAGAAAAATCCGAAAAGCAAAGCTATGGCCGGGAATCGAACCCGGATCCTCGTCATTCCATGACGCGTGCTATACCCCTACACCACCCATAACAGGTGGGTAGTCTTAGAATGTTTCTACCCTTTACTAGCTGTCACGTGACCTTATTATGTTTGAATGATGTTGTAGACTGTAGAAACTAGTAAAATTAAACAATTTAAATCATAATAAAAATTCAACACGCAGCGCTGACAAGAGCAATGACACGACTCTCTTTTGTTTTTGTTTTCTTTTAGCGCTGCGTGCAATTAACTTTATTTGTGGCCAGTGCCAAAATATAATAGTTTAATAAAAAGGTGGCTGCCTAAATAGGTGCGTCGCCTACAGATGTGTCTGTACGAAACAATTACAAACCACAGAAAGTCACAAAAAGGTTAGAAAAACAATTTGGAAACCTTAAAATCCATCTCGAAGAAGCTAATGATGAAAGTAAATTAAAAAAACCGACGTACACGCGCAGAAATAATCTTCAAAAGAGAAACTTTTTAAATAGATGAATAAGATAAAACGCTAGGTAATTCAGGAGGGCGATTAGATTCCCTTCATTTAATTAAAAAGAAGTTAAAGCAACCGGCCCTCGCGGATGGCGGATCGATTTGGAACTTTGACGAGCTCTCAACTGAACAATAAAAAATAAATTGAGATACTTGCACAAAGTGATTTGGAAGTTTATTTTGTTTGGAAAGAATGTGCTTGCCGCAGGAAGTATGAAGTTTTTTAACGAACAAGGCAACGGCTTGTCTTTAAACCCTCGGAAACAAAATGGTGTTCCGTTTTTATTTTTTGTTTATTATAAACTATTTAATCAATTTATGTAGTTTATTAGTTCCACATAAGTCGGGTTCTATCTATTTAATACTTTATTTACGTAAAAGCTTATGGATTATGTAGTATATTTTATCTGTGTATCTTTTCGTGAGTCACAGACGGTTCTGGCTGAAAATCAGTGCTGCAGGTGTCTAACACCTCGCTGGCAACAGCATGACATATATATAAACATGACAATATATACATATAAAAGAGTATCGTGACTGTCTGACTGATACACAACGCACCTTAACCACTATAACTCTGTACTTATAGTTTCGTGACTGTAAAGGTAGACAAATTCGTTGAATATCACAAAGGCACACTTGAAAAGGATTTTTCGGAATTCCCACGGGATATGGCATACCAAACGGGATTTATTTTCCGTCCGCGGATGTCGCGGATTTCAGAACACAGCAGCGGAAACACTGCTGCTTGGCAGGATTAAGATCCTTTCACCCACAAGCCCTTCCCTTTGTTATCAAAATCAAAGAAAACTTTGAGATCAAAAGCTGAAACCAACGTTCGTAGCGCTTTCCAGCAAAACTCGCCGAAATTGCAAACCTCTGAAACCTTTAAAAATCGAATCCATAAAAATGATCCATCGCCTCAAAACCGCATTCAAACCCCGACAGTTTTATGCAATGATAAATGAACCCGATAAAGGAGCGACTTGTGATCGATATCATAGCACAATGACTCGGTCACAATCGAGATATCCGAGATCTGGTGAGACACCCGCGCGAGATGCCGAGGTGCCCTTTGTGCTCGCGAGAACTCGTTAGAGCCAGCTTTATTGCGTACAATCTTATTCGGACTTTTTTGTGGGAGTGAGGTTTTGATTGACAGTGAGCCGGCACATGGTTCACTACGTATGTATGGCCGCCATAGAGGAAAAAGAGCAAATAGAGTGGCTAACATCAGTGGCGTAGCTAGGTAACCAAGGGCCCTGGTGCAAATAAAAAAATGGGGCCCCACTACTATCTAAACTGGTTACGTTTTAATAATAATAGTTCGATCGAGATTTTCTGGTAAGGATTCGAGGGCCCTCTGAGCTTTAGGGCCCCGGGGCACTGCCCCGCCTAGTCCCTAGGTAGCTACGCCACTGGCTAACATACCGGATAGCCTAGTGGTTAGTGACCCTGACTATGAAGCTAGAGAGGTCCTGGGTTCGAATCCCGGTAGGGGCAGACAGTTGTATGACGAATACGAATGTTTGTGCCCGTGTCACGGATGTTGTATGTATTTAAGTATGTATTTATCTAAATTATATAAGTATGTTTATCCGTTGCCAGGTACCCATAGCACAAGCTTTGCTTAGTTTGGGGCTGGGTCAATTGGTGTAATTTGTCCCAAGATATTTATATTTATATTTACATGTATCACGTCTTTATCCCTTAGAGCCTAAGGTAACAAAACCCTAAGGCGACGTTTGGCATGATTAAGGGCGTATAAGTGGAAAGGGAAATCAAAATAATGATGGGCTAGCCGCATCGCCTATAACATGAATCCTAAGACTTTCGCCCATTCCCTCGATGGGCTTTTACCACGCGCGGGAAGAAAAGCAACTGGTAAATTCTGTTTTTTCTTTACTCCCAGACCAGCATGGGAGAAACAACACAACAGTTTATTTGCACTAATATCACACTTATTTTGTAATTTGTCCTTTCACAATTTCATTAGCTGGAAGATACCTTTTCAGGGATAAAATTCGCTTTTGTTCTGTAATGATGTTGTGTTATTTTAAATTACCTAATATATTTTTTTATTTTATCTGTACTAATAATATTATAAAGAGGAAAGATTTGATTGTTTGTTTGTTTGAATTGAATAGGCTCCGAAGCTACTGGACCGATTTCAAAAATTCTTTTGCCGTTAGAAAGCTACATTATCACTGAGTGACATCCTGCTACTTTTTACCGCGGGAAAATACCTTTTCCTACGGGAAAATTAATTTATCGCGGGCGAAGCTGCGGACGGAAGGCTAGTGTTTATTAAAGGCCTTAGCCCAGCATTGGGTTTAGGTCACCATAAATAAAAAAATGTGTTTACATACAAACTTACTAGTTTTTCGTGATAGTTTTCTTTATCTCCTTAAGTTATTAGAATTTTGATTATATATTTAATGATTTTCATCCACTATCACAGAACGACTAAACATTAACTCTTCTATTCATATCGACCATTATTATAATAGCTGATTGATAGTGATCTTGAGCTAGCAAGTAAGAGAGTAGTAATGACCAATTTTTGCTTGGCCTAATTTTATTTCAATGACATTTCCACTCTATTAGGGTGTGTGCTCTATGTTAGCGGCTAACAAGCAATGTGCGGGGCTTTGTGAACCAAAGACGTCATTGTGTCACATTTTTTATTCCAATCTGGTGCTTCGACGTGTCGAGATACTTTGCTCGCTACTGTTTTAAGCTAGCTAAAGAATTTCTGTAAAGAATTCTCGAGGTTGGTATCTATATCTACTTCATTATAACCGTATCTCTGCAATGACCAAATGTTGGACATAAAACATCTCTGTTGGACTTGCGTCTTTTACATACAAAAATCACGTCTTTATCCCTTACGGGGTAGACAGAGCCTAAGGTAACAGGTACATACAGGCCACATTTAGCAAGATTGTGAGCGTATAGGTGGAAAATGGAATCAGTGATGGGTTGGTAGCCGCATCGCCTATACCATGATTCCTAAGATTTTCGCCAAATTCCCTCGATGGGCTTTTACCTCCCAAACCAGCATGGAAGAATCTTTATAATATTAGTGTAGATAAAGGTTAATGAACTTAATTTCTATTCAATGGCTTCTTAACACTTTCAGAGAGGATTATGTTTAACACTTTCATCAAAATGCCGTCCATTTGACTTGAGATGAATGAGAACCACTTTTCAGACTAGACTTGTCTTCATCTATATTGAAAACCAAAACTAGTGTTGAATGAAATGTTTGAAATCGGTTACGCCGAATACTTCAGTACCTATATTTATAGATGCTTCCATGCTGGGAGCAAAGAAAAAACATAGAATGTACCAGTTGCTTCTCTTCCCGCGCAAGTGAAAACCCATCGAGGGAATGGGCGAAAATCATAGGAATCATGTTATAGGCGATGCGGCTAGCAACCCATCACTATTTTGATTCCATTTTCCACCTGTATGCTCACAAGCTTGCTAAACGTGCATTATTTTCCCAGGACACTGTTGTGTTTAGATTACATTAACGAGGTCCTTAGATCTCGTTCCTTAGGCTCTGTCTACCCCGTAATTTATGTGTGTATGTATGTATAATGAAGAGCCTTGGTTCCTAATTAAACCCAACAATGGAATAGAGTAATGGAATATAATAGAGTAGGGAACTAAAATAATACGAGCCGTGGGCTGGCAGGAGTCGTCTGTCGCGTCACAGCACCATGTCAGACCGTCTACCTGCCAACCACCTTTTAAGGAGGTTGCTTTCCGACAGTATGTATAATTAGTTCACACTCATTTTGCAAATAGGAGACGTTTTGAAAAAAGGTCAGGTCAGGAGTACCCGAAACCAACGAGCATGTATGAAGAGATTGATGACTGTGGATGAAGCGAAAGAAACATGTCTGGATCGTAGCAAGTGGAACAAAGTAGTATCTGCCTACCGCTGTGGGAAAGAGGCGTGACGGTATGTATGTCATTTTGCGCAGACAAAGTCATGGTTCGCGTTGAAATTTCAATTCTGGTTACAGTTTTCGGCTAAAACTAAAACCGAGGCCGACGATTCGGTTTCGGCCTTCATTTCGTTTGGTACACTAACCAAAACCATCTCATTTTAATGTCTCAAAGGGCGGATTAGATTTACTCGAAAACACTGGATTTGTGCTAGGCGCGGGGTGAGCTAATTCAATCCATTAGGTCTCAGTTTATCCGTTCAGACAAGGGATTTTATCTTCTTTATTTCGAAAAGCTATTCAAATCAGAGAAGATTTTGTTCAATTTCGTTTTGATTTATTTGCTGCTTATTTTTGCGACGTGCTGAGTTTTCTATGCGTGGAGATATGTCGTTATATTTGCAGCCAATTGCCTCTAGTTGTCATAAAACATAGTCTTCCGCGTCTGTCTATTTGTTAACAATAAAGTCCAGAACTACTAACAGTTTTTCATGCAGTTTTCATCAAAATATAGAAAAAATCACGTAGAAACCCGTTAAACATGCAAAACTTGCGTTAACATTGCTGAAACTCACATATGGGGGCTTGTAAGTTTCATTTGCAAGGTTGCAACGTTCTAGCAACGTTTGAGAAATGTTGATGCAAAGCTCTAACGGCTCCGCTGTATATATACCCTGTAAGTTTCATAGACCTGATCACTAGAACTTTACACAACTTTCAAATGCAACTTTGCTCAAATGTTTCAATTGTAACTTTCAAGAAAGTTTTCACGAAAACTTTTAATAAATTATAATTTCTATATGTCTACAACGTCACATATGCAACTTGCAGAAAACTTTCATTTAATTAGTGGTGGCAAAGTTACATTTGTAACATAGAGGTAACTTGGGCAATTAATGTTGCTACAATAACGCACATGTAACTTGCAGGAAACTTTCATTCAATAAGTTGTGGCATTTACATTTGTAACATTAACGTAACTTGTGCAATTAATGTTGCTATAATAACGCACATGTGTAACGCTTGCGGGGAACAGTTGCGGGGAGGTCCGTCGGACGGAGTGTCGATACATGGTTGTTGTGTTCAGGAGTTATATTTAAGAAAAGATATAAAAGAACTTGCCCTTAACAGTGGGCTAACTATAAAGCGCAATAAAAACAGGGGTAATGGCCAGAGGAAGCGACCGCCACTGCGATACGGCAACCCGTGCACACACCTGCAAAGTCTGATAGACCGGGCCGGGCCCGTTAACGTCCTAACGAATTAGAAGCAGTAACGTGCACACTAGGCTACTCAAACTCGCTTCCTGTGTCTGTTACAAGATAATCATTCAAAATCATCTCGGGTATATATGGACGCTCGGTCAACCAAACGATAGCGCGATGTAACTTGCGCGCAGCGCCATCTGTTGGCGTATTTCGTAAGCTCAGTTGCTGTTGGCCTTAATACTTATCGTTTCTGTGTCGGCCATACGATACCGCGTTCTATTGCGCGCGGCGCCCTCTAGCGGGTTATCTTATAAATAATGACGTCATGCTACACATGTAATTTGTACGAAACTTTCATTCAATTAGTTATGGCAGTTACATTTGTAACATAAAGGTAACTTCTAGTGCAAAATATCTTTCAAATTTGTGGCAATAAAACGTTTTTTAGTACTCCTGGCTTTGTTTCATTTAGGAGAAGGTTTTGGTATTTTAACAGACTTCATGAAAATGATGTTCTCAGTTCCATTTTTCAGTTTAGAAAATATACATTCTAAGATGTAATTTAATTCAATGATGATATTGAATGTTTCAATAAGTTCAGTTTGCAAGGTACCTGCAGTGTCTATAGTGTTATTTCACAGCAACATTGAAACTGTGACGTTTATGATACCTCAAATTTTATATGTTGCAAAAAGAATATTGCTGCAATAATAACACCATAAGTTTCAGATAACTTTGACTGCAAATTGCCTGTAATGTTTTTTATGAAAGTTTCAACAACGTATAAAATGTGTCGTTGAAGCAACATTAAAATACTTATATTTCAAAATGTAAATTGCTGCAATAATATTGTAAAACATTTCAATAAGTTTAGTTTGCAACGTAATAGCAATGTTCCGTGATGCATGTTGTTAAATATAGATTGCTGCAACGTTTCATCTGCAATGTTATAAAATAACATTGTAGCAATTTAATAACTGAATATTATAATAAGTTAATACAGCAATGTTGTTTGAAAGTTAAGTAATAAACTTTCATATGTAATGTTGATATAACATCAATCGCAACATTTTTGAAAGTTTCAATGAACATGTTTAATTAAAATTACAGCAATGTTTACATGACCTTTCTTTAGAAACGTTCAAATGGTAAGTCTGTCAACTTGCTAGAAAGGTCCTGTAAGTTTCATGTTCAGTGGGAAGTTGAAGCGTATTCTGTGTCAACGTTTTCTTTGAATTTCTTAGATATGTGCAGGTTCCCTCACGATGTTGTCTCTCGCCGAAAAGCTCATGGTAAATTTCTTCCATGCTGGTCTGGGAGTAAAGAAAAAACATAGAATTTACCAGGTGCTTCTCTTCCCGCGCAAGTAAAAGCCCATCGAGGGAATGGGCGAAAATCTTAGGCATCATGTTATAGACGATACGGCTAGCAACCCATCACTATCTTGATTTCTCTTTCCAGCTACACGCCCTTAAGGTTTTCTTACCTTAGGCTCAGTCTACTCCGTAAGGGATAAAGACGTAATATAGGTACCTATGTATGTATGTGTATGTACATACATAAATTCCGAAATAGTCAAAGAAGCGAGAGGTTTATTGAAATTAGTGAATTAAGAACAAAAATACTTATTTAATTTATGTAGGTACAATAAGTCCTACTCCATTGTTATGACGAACGCTTCGTCCAAAGCCGGGTACTTCTTCTAGCAGCAACCGTAACTGTTGTGTTTCAGTAACCATAAACCCTGGACGTGGCTCGCGTGCCTCCCCTGGTTACAGCTCTAAGAGTACCCATCGCAAGTTGAGTTCAATAACTCATCCTTTCGCTCTAGTCGGCTAAAAATCCGACATGAGACAGCTCCATTTTTCAACACCGACTCGGAACAAATGGTCACGTAGCCAACAAAACCGTGGATTCGATTTAGATAGCAATCGCTTTGCCATCAAGTTAGCATTTCCAGTCTCTCTGACTCCGAACTCCTGAGGATGGCCGAGTCTAGGTTGATTTTGATCTGATTGGTCATCACGTCAAATTAAGCGGAATGTTTGCAAAATAAACATACATACACAAATCACGTCTTTATCCCTTACGGGGTAGACAGAGAAATCGTATCATTTCGTCTAAAAATCAGCTGGTCTAATTAGCAATTCGTCTAAAAAGCAGCCGGTCTAAATAGCAACTGGTCTAAAAAGCAACTGGTCTTATAATAACAAGTAGTAGTCTAAAAAGCAGCTGGTTTCAGGCCTGTCTTACCACTCTCTGTTTAGTTACAGTTATCTTAAGTGTCAGTTATCTATGTTGACGTCTCTGTCTGTTTCGTAGTAATAAATAGAGACAGTATTACTGGTAGGCCTAATGTAGGCTATCCGACAGTCTTTATGAAAACAATGTTTAATAAATACCGAATTTTACCATAACCGGTTAAAACACGTTGAATATTCGTAACTGACTGATTTTATTCAATAAAAAATATAACAAGGGTACATGTTTAGTTCCACATGCTGAGGATAGATGGCGCCACAAGTACCGAAATCTACCATAAACATTTTTTGATACCATCGTTCTAAGGATCATGTATAGATGTATGGTTGTGTGTTAATCTTTCACGCCAAAACGGCTAAACTAATCTGGATGAAATTTGGTACAGCGATAGAATACAGTCGGAAATAACACCATACTTTATTTTTATCCCGGAAAATTGCGTAGTTCCCGCAGTATAACGGTACCAAGACGAATTCTTCGTAGACAAAATCGCGGGTAATAGCTAGTTCATAATTTTATAATCTGAGCGCGTGTAATCAGTCCCAGAAATAGAATATAATATTTGTTTGTGGATCCGCCCCAGGCCTTTCGGGCAGCGCGTGCGCTGTAAAATGGATTGTTTTTGCTAAGACAGAGGAGTAGAGCGGACGAGAGCATTTTCCAAAAAAAAGAAAGAAAGAAAGAAAGAAAACATTTATTCATGATATATGTATAGTGACTGGGTTACAAAAACAAAAAGAATGAAAAAAAAAACAAAAAAATCAGTACATACATCACGAAATGGTCCCATCTCAGATAATGCTGGCCTTGCAGCCAGCGCTGGTCTTCCGATGGGACCATCAAGTGCTAACTAAGCACATATTAAAAAAATATATATGTATATTAAAAATGTGGAACCGGCATTATAACCTTTAGCCTGGCTGCATGGGCAATAATTCCTTTACTCATCCCACAAGGATGAATTTTATACGAGTAAAAAAATTGTAGGCTTTGGTTGGCCCTACCTGACAAGAGAGACAAATAAAAGGACAATGTTAACTATAACAAACATAGCACACATACAACATAAAAGTACACATGAACATCTTTTCCAGAATTTAAATACATACATACATATACACAAATCACGTCTTTATCCCTTACGGGGTAGCAAGACCTACACAGGCCACGTTTAGCAAGACACTGAGGGCGTATGGAAAGTGGAATCAAAATAGTGATGGCTAGCCGCATCGCCTATAACATGATTCCTATGGATTTCGCCCATTCCCATTGAGGTTTTTACCATTTACGCGGGAAGAGAAGCAACTGGTACATTCTATGTTTTTTCTTTGCTCCCAGACCAGCATGGAAGTAGTAGGAAGTAGGGGTATTATTAATTGGGTGAGAACCAAAAAGTTACATTGCGTTAGTAAGGTAATTACAATTCGCTAACTTTTTCCATACATTTGTATGAATAACTTTCGTGTCACAATGGAAAAAGTTAGCGAATTGTGACTACCTTACTACGCAACTTTAACGGTGTGTAACTTTTTCTTCACCCAATTACTACATCAATTTTGTTAGTTAACGTAGAAAATGAGATTGTTTTTCCGTATTCTGTTTCGGCTAAAAAATTAAATAATGTTACAAAAAACAGTGGGCCTAAGTAATTTAGCGCGGAGCTTTTCATTCAATTTTCTTTGCTTCGCGGAATAAGTATATTGGGTGGAAAACGTTTACAAGGATTTCCACTTTGGACAATTATAGTAAAATTGTATCTAGACTGATGGTTTGGAGACTTAAAATCCAGTATTACCAGAGCTCTGCTCCTAAGTAAAATGCAGTGTGAGGTCATTTTATAGACAAAAATATTATATGGTTTTAGTATTTTTTTTCTTCTTAACCTTTTAGGCGCTACGTCAAATACAAGAGACGTCAACATACGCCAGACGTCTTTATTGAAATGCCTTAAATTGAACCTAAACTCAATTGAACGAAGGCTGCTTTTGCATTGAAGTGATGGACATATATATAGGTCGTTGGCGTTGAAAAGGTTAAGCTTAGAACTTTTCAACCACCTCGTAATGTTACTTACAGGAGAATAAATTTATCGATATCTGAAAAAGTCGATACAATTTAACGTTCCAACTCTATGGATTTTTGTCACGAAAATTCCGCTTTCTGCTATGACAATCAAATTATAAATACTGTTAACTAAATATACAATACTTAAAACTAACTAAATATACCTAACTATAAAAAGAAAACTCCGTCTAAAACGCCCTTCTGCGGCATAGACCCCAACACACTGGCGGCATTACCTCTCTGTACAGCCAGAGAAATTCGCTGGGAGAAGTAAGCGCCAGCTCTGGGGTCTCCTGAGGTCTCTATTAGCCGGGACGACAAGACTCTCATGAAGGCTCTCATGTCAGCCGACCAGAGACCTATTGTCTCCACTGCGAGCGCCGCAAACTCATAGTCCTTTAAAAGAGAAGAGTATTTGCGGCGCTTGAGAACTTAAATACTGTTCGTTCATAACTTAGCCCGTTAAAGCGTAGCCATTTAAATATCGGAAAAATTAGCATCGCAATAACTCCTAACCTTTTACACGGCGCCGCCGGAATACTGATGCTTTGTCGCACTCGATAGCGCCGTGATTGGGTTACGAGAACTTTCCAAATCGATGGAATTATGTGATCAAAGTGGAACTGATCAAAGAGTCGAATATTTGAAACTAAAAATCATTTCAGTGTATAAACAAGATTGAGGGTGAAAATCGTAGGAAATATGTCATAATGCGGCGAGGAACTCATCGCTGTTCTGATTCCCCTTAACACCTATACGCCCACAATCATGCTCCATGAAATTTTCCAGGGGGCCGTTTCTAAGAGGCTGGCAGCATTACCTCTCTGGATGGCAAGGCTGATGCGCTATGGTAAGCACCAGCACGCAGATCCCCTGAGGCATGCCAGCCGAGAAGACAGCTCCTTGACGAGCTGTTTTGTCTCCGGCCCAAGGCCCTAAAGTTTTGACACCAAGAGGCGCAAAAACCGCTACCCCCACCAATTTTTTTACTAGCGCCCCATGATATTCTCTAGTTCTAAGGTTCATATAAACGTTCTGTTGACACTTTCGGGCGCGGATTCGAAACGCCCGTCGCTTCTCAAGTGACTCCTGATTTCCAAACGGCCAAGGAAATAACTTGAATTTCCGAAGTTAAATAATAACAAGGAACCGGAGGCAAAAGTTTACCTGGACGGTGTAAAGTTGGAGCGGTCAAGTTCCCGGGCTGCCGTCAGTTAAACTATTCAGCTGCCGCTAATTGGGTATGTTTGTTCAAAGAATCGATCTTTGACAGAGGACTGACCCGGGATCATGATTTGTGTTCTGTAATTATCCTTTTCTCAAACATGCAATGTAATTAAATTTCTAAATGTCACTGGAAATTAGAACACAGAAATCCGAAAAGTAAAGCTATGGCTGGAATCGAACCCGGATCCTCGTCATTTCGTGACGCGTGCTTTATATAATACTAGCTTCTGCCCGCGACTTCGTCTGCGTAGAATTATACATAAAAACCTTCCTCTTGAATCAGTCTATTTATTAAAAAAACCGCATCAAAATCCGTTGTGTAGATTTGAAGATATAAGCATACATAGGGACATAGGGACAGAGAAAGCGACTTCATTTTATACTATGTAGTGATAGTGATATGTATAATACAAACTCAAGTTCCTACAATTCATACATACATACATATTATAACTCACTCATTTAGGAATTGAATTTCAAAAGCGTGGAGTGAATAAATTTTTATTTGGCGCACGCCAAAATTTATCACACAATAAAACTTCGAAATGTGCGTGGTAAAAAAAACAGAACCCGCAAAACCTATTCGCGTCAGTTTAGTTCGCAAATCAAATGCGAAACGAAAACGAATTGCAACCAACCGCTAACTATTCCCTTGTAACCGATTTCCGTATTATTTTTGTTAATAAAACCGGCCATGCGCGTTCTGGGCCGCGAGTGTAGGGTTTCGCACTTTTTCCCAAACCTGCATTGCACAGGTGCGGCGAAGAGGGAACCCACCCCGGGGTGGTCGTGGGTCGCGGTGACACCGAGTGCCGTAACGCCTCACATACGACCGAATAGGGAATCCGTGTGGTTGGACCCCCTTATTCATAAACGCTCTATAGGCTTCTGCTAACTTAGCAATCGTTTGTCCTTATCTGTGAAAGGTGAATGTCAAAGAGACAGATAAGGACAAACGATCGCTAAGTTAGCAGAAGCCTACAGAGCGTTTATGAATAAGGGGGTTAGTGGGTATGCCTGCCACGGGAGAGCCCCACATAAAACCCGCCCGGCAAACCCGTACTAGGATGCAGAAAATTTCGTTGGCGTGAAAAAGGACACCTATGCCAAATTTCAGTGCATGAGCTCTTAGAATGCCATACGAGTAAGTATTTCTGTCTCACTCACTCTTATAGCTTTGATACTTGAATCAGCCGATGGTACCCGAAACTCGAATGTTCTGATCCGAATGCTGTTCACGGACTTGCAAAATAAATGTGTGCGTATTCTTAAAAGAATAAAGTCCAGTCGGGAATCATGCAGGAAATCCTTCAAGGAATTAGGATTACTTACTTTACCAGCACTCTATATTTTAGAGCTCTGTAAACTTGTACGGAGATTCGTAGACAAATTTCCGCGAAAAAACAATTTTTATAGTGGAAGACTTAATACTATTTTCGAGCATGACGTCAGAGCCCCTGTAGGTAAAACAGCATTGTACCGTAGATGCCATAGTCATGTCGCTGCTAAGGTATACAATGCCTTGCCATGTGCAATGAAGTGCCTACCGGATACCAAATTCTTTGTTTCTCTAAGGAAGTACCTCATTGATCGGTGTCCATACGACCTCAACGAATATTATGTATAATACAATGTCTTGTGTACAATAATGCATGAGTAGTTTTAAGTTTATGTTTTAATGTCATTAATTGCTACGCCGTAATGGTAAAAATGTGTAGAGACTTATTTATTCCTATAACACGCTTATGTATTGCAAATAAATAAAGAAAGAAAAGAAAGACTGTACCGCTTTCTAAAACAAGACGTCTCTGAGTTAAGCCGCGGACAGACAAATGGAGTGATGGTTCCACCAACGCCAATTTGGCAACGGCACCCTAAAAACAACAGGGAGTTAGAGGCAATAAAGCGGTATGTGAAATCAATTTTAATAACGCTCGACAATTTCGCGTGGAAATTGCAACGTATTCATTTCGGGCGTCTATTTCGGTCGGCAAAATTCGTTTCGTATCGGCCGTGTTGAGGCGTAATTTATAGGATGCAGCGAATTGTTAGGAGGATTTTGTAGAGATTTCAAAAACGTTGGGCCGTTGTTCGTGGACTGTGGACGTGGCATGTGAATTTATGATATTGTGCATGAATGAAATGAGGTGTTTTTGAGATTTTTTCATGCATTTTTTTTTTACCGATAAATGTGGTTTTATACTTAGAAGGAAACAGAAATCATTTTGGAAGCGATTTAGTTATGTTACATGCTTTTTTGAGTTCGTAGTTTTTTCGAATTGCGTGTTTGTTTGTTTAAATAATACGGTAAGATAAGTAATTTTGTGTATATTATGTCACAAAATATTATTATCGATCAAGGAAATAAAGCAATATTATATAAGGGGTTTTATTACCACGACACATTCATACAAACAAAAGTTTATTTTTTATTATTAGTTTAAGAGCAATAAAAAAACATAGAAATTTACATGAAATTACAGCTTTTTGCACAACGGACAAAGTGCAGTGTACAAAAACATATGACTAAAAATGTCTTTAAAACATTAGAAAGTAATTAACACGGATACCTTATGTCACTACTGCACTCAACTGAACTAAGATAACATGCCCTCCCAGTTTTTTTATGAAAACGCTACCGCTACCGCTTATAACTTACGCGGCACATCCAAGGGCCGGCCGGCACCCCGTCTGAATGTACAAATGGACATAAATTATGCTCGTTCATTACAAACGTACGAAAAACTGCGCCTTTGACAACATAATGTAATTGCCTGCTAACTACTCTCACTCGCACAGTAATTCAGACTTTATGCCTTTGCGTTTGGCGCCGTATTCGGTTGAAATAAAAACGAGGGTAGACTGAATTAGATGCTAATTGCTCTGACGTTGCAATTGTGTTCGCTTTGAGTTTCGGAGGGAAGTTACGCTTTCGTACATTGTGATCTGAAGTTTTTTTTGTAATTAACAGAATATGAATATTTATGACGATTATTCTGCTCGTTTTGTTTGATCGAGGATTATTACGAAAGTTTTTCAATAATAAGGAGATGGAATATGATTATGAAGTATTTACTTAAAAACAAACTGAGCTGGCGTATTATAGTTTAATACGTGCATGGTTGTAACAAAATTATCATCGCCATTTCTGTCTGTCAGACATTGTAAGACGAAAATAAAAAGAGATAGTAAATGCTATGATTCCAAGCACGTATGATAATAAGTGATAAATATGTCAGTATTTTGAAGCCCGAATAAGTGTGACGAATATTTTTTTTCATTATTATTTTATTATCAAATTTCGATCTTTACCGCTGTAAATTTAAAATTAAGTCAGTTACATACATTTAATTTTAGCTTTCCAAATTGAAAATGAAAATGAAAATGAAAATTTATTTTTGCAAATTGGCCGCCAAGGGCTCTTTTACATGTCTTTTTGAGTCTACCAGCACATTCGGAAAGACCATCATTGCCAAGAAGAACGCGCCGCAAGAAACTTGGCAGAAAGTCATTTTTTCAAAATAAAATACAGTAAGAATACTTAAATTCTACTTAAATTAAATACATTTATAAAAGGGATGTATAATGTCCCCGAGCCTTAAATTATTATTAATCTATAAATAGTAGAGATGTATAAAGTCTCTACTAGTCAAAATAAAAAAACAAAAAAAAATAAGTTCAGTGGAGGTGTAAAACGCCTCCACCGTCAATTTTTTCGGTTACACATTTACATAACCGTCTAATACCTTTACATGAGCAATTATTGTATTCATATTATAATCTGAATCTTGGAAACAGCTTCAATGATGTTTCGGGGGCGATAAATTGATCTAGTAAAGTTCATATTTAGAAAACAAACCAAAAAAATACCGGTGACATTCAGGTCATTAAAGTACTGACATAGTGACGACCGATTGGATAGTCTAGTGATGAGAGAAGGATACGAAGCTTAAGGTTGAAGATTCGATCGGATCGATTATCTTGGTTGAGTACTTTCGAGCCTTGGTTGATTAATTAAGCATTTTAGTTGTATTCGTTTAAATTTCAAATTAAGAAGACAGGCAAAGTCACCTGTCAAGATAATAATAAACAACATACAAAAAACATCTGAAAAATGACTATTCATTAACAAATCGCTGTCGCCTGTACCTTGTCCTCCGTGTGACTTGCCAGCTGTCCTCAGCTTTATCCCCATTACAGTACTGGCCGCTAATTAGGACGTGTTCTTAAGTCTGCATGTCTTTTAATGGTGGGGTATTTAGCAAAAAAAAAAATAGTAAGCGAGCATAGCAGTACCAAATATAGCCTCACAGTAACTTATCTATATTAAGCTGTAGCCATAATTGTTAATCAATTCAAATGTCAATTAATATACACACACACACACACACACACATACACACACAAATTACGTCTTTATTCCTTACGGGGTAAACAGAGCCTAAAGTAACAAGACCTGCAGGCCTCGTTTAGCAAGACTGTAAGCGTACTGGTGGAAAGGGGTATCAAAATCGTAATGGGTTGCCAGCCGCATCGCCCATAACATGATTCCTATGATGCTCGCCCATTCCCTCGATGGGCTTTTACCATCTGCGCGGGAAGAGAAGCAACTGGTACATCCTATGTTTTTTCTTTGCTCCCAGACCAGCATGGAAGTGCCAATAAATTAATTAAGTATTTATGTATTATCGCTATCGCCTGTAACTTTTTCCCTCAAGATAGTTCATTTTATTGTTCTATAATAAATAGAAGTAATAATAAGAAGTAAAGGTTTTTTTGACAATACTTTGATGTAGGTTTAATGACTATTTCTTCTTTTAATCTAACTGGGTACAAAAATACATTTATTACGTTTTTTAACCGTAAATTAACGCCAGTAGCATGCTGATTATTTAGTCAATTGTTGACAACATCATTAATTAAATTTCTAAACGACACTGAAAATTATAACACATCGAAAAATCCGAAAAGTAAAGCTATGGCTCCTCGTCATTCCGTGACGCGTGCTATACCCCTACACAACCCATAGCAGGCGGGTAAGCCTTCGAATTTTTCTATCTGTTACTAGCTGTCACGTGACCTTGTTACTATGCGATTTTTTGTCGCTAAGCGTCATCTATTACAAACTCCCGTGGAACATCTACTGCTCACCAGGAACGAGAGAAGGCGCTGTTTTTCATTAATTAATCCCTCATAAAATCTCCTTCAAACCTCTAACAAAGTCACCAAGTAGTAATTAGCTCCAACCGATTCCAAATAAAAAATAAAGCCGAGCCAACAAATAAACCGATCTCCACACACCAAATAGCAAAACAGGCTTAGAGAAATTGATTCCCGGATTACCGAGACAGACAATATGTAGGATTTACGTGTAAGAAACAGTATTGGTGAGGCCTAGCCAACATTGGCGCAATGTTTGGACCAACATTAAGCCGTACGTGTGCCTGAATTATCAGAATGTGGAAGTGTTGGCCAATATCTTGGCCAGCGTTAAGCCATCTTAGTACAATGATTAGGTTCTGTGATGGAATGTACACAATGTGTGATGGAATGTGCTCAAGATTGGCAACCGGTCAATCATACACACATAGCTAAATCACGTCTTTATCCCTTACGGTGTAGACAGTCTAAGGTAACAAGACCTGAAGGCCACGTTTAGCAAAACAGTGATTGGTGGCTCGCATCGCCTATAACATGATTCCTATTTCCGCCCGTGCCGCCCATACCCTGGACAGGCTTTTACCATCTGCGCAGGAAGAGAAGCAGCTGGTACATTCTATGTTTTTTTTGCTCCCAAACCAACATGGAAGTGATAGTGTTTTTAGCGTGATTGCGGGCGTATAAGAGGCAAATGTAATCAAAATAGTGATGGCCCGCATCGCCTATAAAATTATTCCTATTATCTCTGCTACGATGCTAAAACCTCATTCTCGATCGACACTTTGTAGACCGTTCTTTGGAGACGTTATATTCTAATCCGTACTCATAAAAGACACTTAAACATCCACTTAGTCCTGAGAGCTATCTCGGCGACTGGAATAACTAAGACTACGAGTACGACCTCATTAACTTGCTAATGAATGTCTTAGCGAACATTGTTTCTGCATCGCGTTATACTTTGATAGGGTGCTAAGACGTGGAGCGATTTTTGTACATGTTATAAAAGTTAGGAAATTGTTTAAGATTCAATACATAAAGAAACAAAGAAAGAAGACATTTATTCCTTTTTGCAAGACACACAAATATAAAATGATATACACAATTTTATAGAAAATAATCAAGACATGAAAAATAGATGCTCAGCGTTGTGTGTGTCTTCGCAAAAGTGAAACGGTCGCTGGCTCAGCATTACGCTGAGGTGTTAGACTGCAGCACTGATTTTCAGCCAGAACCGTCTGTGACTCACGAAACGATACACAGATAAAATATACTAAATAAACTTTTACGTAAACAAAGCAATAACTAGATAGAACCCGACTTATGTGTTATTAAAAAATACGATAATTGATTAAATAGTTAAATCACGTCCTTATCCCTTACGGGAAAGACAGAGCCTAAGGTAACAAGACCTAGCATGATTGTGAACGTATATTTGGAAAGGTGAATCAAAATAGTGATGCGTGTCTAACATCGCCTATAACATGATTCCTACGATTTTCGGCCGTTCTCTTAATCGGTTTTTGCCATAATATGCTCGGGAAGAGAAGCAACTGGTACATTCTGTGTTTTTTCTTTGCTCCCAGACCAGCTTTGAAGTTTAGATTAATGTATACAAATGTAGTTTTTTTTTAGTTTTGAATAAAATATATACAAAGATTTTTTCAAAGTGTACGGGTTCAAAGTAACGGGACCTTCTTTACAAGCTTAGATCAGACCACTAGACTACCGACCAAAGGAGTGAAATGAAAAAATTGATAGGTACGTGCTACATTAAGCAAATAATTGACAGGCATAATTACACATAACCGGATAACTCACGTATAAAAAGTCGAGTGATGCTCGACATGTTTCGGATTATTTCGTAGTCCTTTTTCCAAGAGCGCTCGCCCCGGCGGCAGCGACACGAACACTGCGCGCCAGCGCTATGCTCGCGCGGCTGTTCGACGCAACTGACAGCGGCGCACAACTACCCTCGTTTTCACCGTCATTTTTATTATTGTCAAATGTCGGGCAGCACACAACACTGATCACGTCACTCCGTAAAGGTTCGCTCACACTCACCGTTTGGTCAATATTTAAAACAGTTTTCCAACTCGGGGGCACCTACCATCCACTATCCCGGTTGAAATTGGGATACCGACTTATTTCAATGGCTTCACGTACTTTCCGCGGAATGAAAAACTTTTCTCTCTCTCTTTTTCTTTTTTTTCTCTTTCTTTTCTTTTTTTTTTTCTTTTTTGCGTTTTCATGTTGAAATTTACAGGCAGTTTAAAATAGGCCACTAAGCCTGCTCTGTTCCGTATTTAGGATCTCGGACAGGCTTTCGTTGTTTACGTAACTAAAAACATGCAAAAACTAACTCAAACGTTTCAAACCAAGCTTACCCAAAAAAATGAGCTTCCGCTTCCCGCCGGAAACTTATTAAAATTCAACTTATTTCAATAAAGCTGTAACAACCGAGAAACTTGACGGAAGAATCCGGCCAAGTTTCAGCAACAATATTGTCTTAATAAATACATAGTTAGAGGATTCTGCTGGAGATTTAGCATTTATTTGCACCCTTCATTATGTTCTTAATGGCTCTGATATATACGTCAAAACTATCTGTACACGTTTCAAATTTGATCCAAATCCGAGTAGTCCTTTCAGCGTGAAGAAGGGACATACATACACACTCGCACTCATATCCTTTCAAACATTCGCATCACTACATAGTATAAATCAAAGCCGCTTTCCGCTGTCAGTCTTATGTATGTAGTGATAGGTTGCTAGCCTCATCGCCTATTACATGATTCCTTTGATTTTCGCCTGTTCCCTCGATGGACTTTTACCATCTGCACGGGTAGAGAAGCAATGTACACAGCAAAGCTATTCGGTAAGCAGGATAGATACGGCGCGAGCGTGCGTAGGTGCTTACCTGATTATATTGGCCGTGTGTACATTCTATGTTTTTTCTTTGCTCCCAGACCAGCATGGAAGAAAGCATAAATGTACGGAAGTAAGATCGTACAACGATGATTGCGACCGTGTGAAGCCGCTAGCTAGTTTATTATATTAGTAGGTTTCACCAAAAACCTTCCGGCCTTAGCTCCGACTAGCCAAAGGATTAATTACTGCCCTTCCCAAGTCGGGTAACCCCTAATTTCATCCCCTTTGTAGTGAGAGTTGCACTTTGAAGATTCCGCGTCGAATTATAACGTTGTTGAAAGTTATGGCGAGTCGGTTTATCTGAACTGTTTGTTTCATTAAACGAGTTAAATCAATTTGTAAGCAATTTGCCTATTCGTAGTTCTGGGCGCTGTTTGTGAATTCTGGTGAGGGTCTTACCCTGTCTTTAAATAGATCAGGTATGTATTCTCATTTACGGTGCTCAAACTTGGTCTTTGACAGAGGCTCTTAAGTCCAAGATAGGGGTTTGGCAGCGAGCCAAGGAACGCAGCATGCTTGTTGTAAAAGCACCGCTCCATGACTCAAGTCACAGACGTTGATAAAAAGGCGGCAAAGCTGAAAAGGAACTAGGCTGGTCATGTTTGCCGTATGCTGGATGAGTTATGGGCCAAGACCACTAATTGGAGTCCCACTAACTCAAAGCGGCGGCAGACCTAGACGGCGATGGCGGGACGAGTTGGACACCTTAAGGGACTGGACATGTACCGCAGCAGACCGAGAGCAGAAGCGTTGGGGGGAGGCCTTTGCTCAGCAGTGAGACACGACAGGCTCAATAACGTATCAGCAAGTGGCTGACTTTTACTAAACACTTCGTTTTTTTTTATCGAAACTGATAAAATGATGATTTTGGCCGACGTTCAAAGTGTAGGTGAGCAATTCTCAAAATAAATACCCTCATTTAGTTTGATAGTAGTTATCATTTGAAAATCAGCGTCTCTCATCCCTGGTGAGCAGTAGATGTTCCACGGGAGTTTGTAATTGTATCGTACAGACACATCGTTCAAACAAATGACGCTTGCTTTTCAGTGTCGTTTAGATTTTTTTTTAAATGGATGTATAAGGTCCCGAAGTTGTAGCTACCTTAAATTATATTAGTCTATAATAGAGATATATACGCATGCTCGATTGCCCAGTAAGTATTAAGTAAAATAATGGTCATTTTGATAATATAACGGTTTTGACTCCGGTCTCATTTGAAGACGCTTGAAACATAAATTACATCTCTTTGGAAAGTTGGAATTGTGAATCCTAGTGCTTCATAATAAATGGCGCAAGTCTGAAACTGAATTGTAAATTATTCATCCCAGCACCGTTGTCTGGATTTTTAGACATATTCGGATGGGTCTAAGGAGATAATAAATTGATATTTGGATTAAACAAAATTCCCTTCGTGTCTGTAATTCAACCAGTTGTCTTACTTCATACTGGAACACACCAGTTGCACTGCTGCTTTGCGTCAGGATTAGCGTGTAAGACAGTGGTAGGTAGCGACCCAAACGGTCCCTAGACGAGGAACAATTGAGTTCAATAAACCACTCACACACACAAATCACGTATTTATCCCTTACGGGGTAGAACTTAAGGTAACAAGACCTAAAGGCCACGTTAAGCACGATTGCGGGCGTGTATGTGGAAAGGGGAATCAAAATAGTGATGGGTTGCTAGCCGCATCGCCTATAAAAGTTATTCCTATGCCCATTCCCTCGATGGGCATTAAGCATATGCACGGGAATAGAAGCATTTGGTACATTCTATGTTTAACAAATAAGCCATAAACCATAAATTACTATTTTTTCCACATCCATTTTCATCTTCGCATCCACCTCTGTTAACCTCCGCAACCGCGGAGGCGAGACTTGTCACCTCCGCAACCGCCTCCGTTGCGTACAACCCTACTAGAAAGCAGTAGAAAGTAAGAAGTAGTATCAGGGGCCCGATTTTTGAAAGCACATGCATGAAAATACCACTCGAAAGTAGTGAAATATTGTGCTGTATTTTAAATACGAGTAGCTTAAAAGATCTCTCGTTAATCTTGTGATCTAGTCAAAAATGTTATTAAAGCTGTAGTTTTGAAAATAAAAACAGATTTATACCACTTTCTACTTAACTCCTAGGTTAACTGGTAGAGATCCGTTATAGGGATAAGTTCGCCATTGTGCACATATTAATGTTATTTTTATTATTTTGTGAGTTGTATCTGTTTCTTTATATTTGTACAATAAAGCATTTACTTACTTACTTTCTTACTTTCGAGTGCTATGCTTTCAAAAATCGGGCCCTAGTGCCGAAAGGCGGGTCCGTTTCTAAAGCCAGGCAAAGGCTGGTCTAGCAAGAAAGATAAACCAGCGATGATAAAATAAAGATTCTCACAAATTCGAATAACACCTCATCCCCAAGAAAACTTCGAGAGCAAAATAAATTATGACTAATTTTTTCTTCAAGTTTAAGCACTTAAAACTTAAGATAAACCGCTTTGGGGCGAAAAAGGAAGCGTTGCCGCCCACTCTATTAAAAGATTCGCCAAGTTCTGTACTGCCGTTATTTACTGCGATCAGTAATTTAATTGTTACCCAAAAGGACCTTTTCATTTTTTTAAACACGTCTGCCAATTGTTTCATGGCATTGATTTTTTAAGTGTAACTAGCTGTTGCCCGCAACTTCGTCTGCATAGAATTCGTTTATCGCTATCCCGCAGGAATTAGGCAATTTTCAGGGATAAAAAGTAGCCTATGTGGTATTCCAGACTATAATCTATCTACGTTCCGAATTTTATCCAGATCTGTCCAGCCGTTCTGGCGTGAAAAAGTAACAAACATCCATTCATCCATCCATACTTACAAACTTTCGCGTTTATAATAGTAGGATTAAGCGTCTTGAGTGTGTGTGTGTGTGCTTGAATGAGTGAGACATTGCAAAGACAACTGTATTACGAGTGTGAGAAGATGTTTCCTGCAACTGCATCGGCGTTTTTCGGGAACTTCTCGCTTCCCTGGGATAAATGTATCAATCTATTGACATAATTGCAATAAAACAGACAAATATTTTGTAAAAAAAAATGGACGCTTGAATGTAAATCTTTAAGTACAATACATACGTATATCACGTGTTCATCCCTTACGGGGTGGACAGAGTCTAAGCTAACAAAACCTTAAGGCCACGTTTAGCATGATTAAGGGCGTATAGCTGGAAAAGGAAATCAAAATACTGGGGGGTTGCTAGCCGCATCGCCTATCACATGATTCCTAAGACTTTCGCTCATTCTCTCGATGGACTTTTACCATCAGCGCGGGAAGAGAAGCAACTGGTACATTCTATGTTTTTGTTTGCTCCCAGACCTGCATGGAAGCAACACAATTATAACTTGGCAAATTAAAGCTTTCGCGTATTATGCGACAATTCGCTTTCACCCACAATCATGCTAAACGTGGTCTGTAGGTCTTGTTATCTTAGGCTCTGTCTACCCCGTAAGGGATAAAGACGTGATTTGTGTATGTATGTATGTATGTATGTATGTATTCGCTTTCACCTAAATTTAAGTTTTCCTAACATACTCTCCTAAATCAGGTTCTTTGAGTTCAGCCTACCGTGCTTTTGAAGCTTTTCAACTATTCACCGGATCCCTCCACAGTAAACATGTATTGAGAACCGATTGGCCAATCACGAGCCTCCATTGGTTTGCTCGCCCCAGTACACACTAGTTGAGCGACTGAGGATTTATGCATGACTTGACCGGTATTTAGTGAAATGATTCAATTAGGTTTTAGGATAAGGGTTTGACAGTGATCAAAGTAAGGTATTCAGGTTCAGTGTAATTTTATGTTTAATTAAGTTTTGATCTAAAAATAAATCACGTCTTCCCTTACCGAGTAGACAGAGCATAAGGTAGCAAGACTTAAATACCACGTTTAGCATGATTGTGAGCGTATGGATGGAAATGGGAATCAAATCAGTTATAGGTTGCTAGCCGCATCGTCTATAAAATGATTCCTATGATGTTCGCCCATTCCCTTTCTTTGCTCTCAGACCCAGAAGGTAATATGTGATACACATGAAAATGATCATGCTTTTTTTTATATAAAATCTAATCTTGGTGCGTTGCTTTGGATAACGTGTTTACTCGACCATTTCGTTTATAAAACACCAGTTTAAAGATTCATTTTAAAAAAAGGACATTTCGAATTAAAAGACCGATTAAAATGTCTGTATTGCGCCCAAGGGGCTCGTATTGGCCGTTCGGTTGCGATTAGAATAACCGACCCAGGGCACTCTACCAAGGCAGCGTAATGGCTGGCTTTGTTTAATTTTATATACAGTTTATAACACGGAAGATTTTAGTGAGGGTGTTATGCTTTGTATTATACTGTGTGTAGTCTATGCAAGTCTGGGAGCAAACAAATACATAGAATGCACCTGCATCTCTTCCATGTCCATGTCTTCCAAGTCCATTATAGGCGATGCGGCTAGCCATCACAATTTTAATTCCCGTTTTCTACTATGTAGCCTCAAGGTATTGCTACCCTGGGCACTGTTTACTTCGTAAGGGATACGTGATTTATTTAAGTACTAGCGGTTGCCCGCGACTCCGTCTACGGAGAATTCGCTTATCGCCCTCCCGCAGGAACTATGCTATTTCCCGCTAAAAAGTAGCTTATCTTAATCCTCTAGGTCGGCAACGCATCTGCAATCCCTCCGGGGTTGCGGGTGTCTATGGGCAGTGGTGATCACTTACCATTAGGTGACCCACTTGCTCGTTTTGCCTTCCTATTAATATAATATAATATAATATATATATGTATATATATATATATCCGTCCCACTGCTGGGCACAGGCCTCCTTTCACATTACGAAGACTTGGATACATTTTTTTTTCAACGAAAAGCGGATTACTTTGAAATGTAATTTTGCACTTTAATTCTGAAAAACCCAAGACCCCCCCCCCCCCCCCTCCCCCCTGCTTGAGAGGCTCATAGGCTACCATGGCTTTTTTGGCAACTAAATGTTCCAGATATTTTACGGACAGAATCCCTTAAATATTAAGGATAACAAACATATATCTTTAAAAGGGCTCTTTAAAAGGGCTCTTTAAAAGGGCGCTTTACACAAATTAGGCATTCGCTTCAAAGGGCGAAGAACATAAATAACCTGCAAACACGGTAATCTAATAGCCGAGGGATAACCCTGAGGAGCGCAGATGGGGCGATCGGAAACCGTTGGAGATAGACAGACAAACATAACAAAGGTTTTTCTTCTAAACGTCAAGGAAGGCAAAGAAGCAATTGACCTGATGGTAAAGACCAACACCTGAAACACAAGAGGACTAAGAGAGAAATACAAATACACATCACGTCTTTATCCCTTTCGGGGTAGACAGACCTTAAGGTAACAAGAGGCCACGTTTAGCATGATTGTGGCCGTATAGATAGAAAGGGGAATCTAAATAGTGATGGGTTTCTAGCCGCATCGCCTATAACATGATTCCTAAGATTTTCGCCCATTCCCTCAATTGGCTTTTATCATCTGCGCGGGAAGAGAAGCAACTAGTACATTCTTATGTTTTTTGTTACTCCCAGACCAGCATGGAAGACCTAAGATAGAATACCTCGAGTATTAGAATAAAGTATGGTCTGATCACGTCGAGTGATGTATGAGAAAATATTTATTTTTAAAGAAAGCAAGTAAGAAAGAAAAAGCTTATTCGTTATTACAAGTTGAAAAAAAGAAACTCAAATCATTATCAGTGAAAAGAAAATAGACAAAGAAATAAAATTTATATTTTTACGAGTAGGTGCGTTGGAAGGGAAAAACCTAGACAGACGTCCCGTGACCAAATAGGGTCGTTTTGACAAAAACTCAGGTCAGAAGAACGAAGAGAATGAAGAGATTGATGAATGTGGGTGAAACGAAAATGGAATGTCAGGATCGTAGCAATTGGAGCAAAGTCTTTACCTAGTACCTACTCCCATGGGAAAAAGCCGTGACTCTTTATATGTATGTATGCTTAAATACCACACAATCTGTGTCATTAAAAATGAATTTCCATTTACCAAGTTGGTTACAGAGCGTTCGTTTTGTGGGGCGGCCGGTATAGAACCGCACCCTCTTAGCAGGACCAAATTATGTCACCCAGTTTCCTTGAACATTTAGGCTCAATTTGTACCTTTTGAGAGTACAAATGGACACCATGTTGTGACATTGAGTGATGCTATACGTTACTTCAGCACGCACAAGTGTTGGCAATTGTACCTAAAGCATTTGATTTAGTTCTTCGGTTCCGTACTCAAAGATTAAAAATGGGACACTATTTTGTCTCTACTCCTGTCTGTCTGTCACCAGGTTGTATCCCATGAACTTGAGCTAGACAGTTGAATTTTTCACGCTACAACAACAAATACTAACATACGTACATACAGTCACGCGTCTTTCCCATAGGGGTAGACAGAGACCACTTTGTTCCACTTGCTACGATTCTGACATACTTCGCTTCATCTATATTCGTCAATCTCTTCATACATGCTCGTCGGTTTCGGGTACTCCTGATCTGCCTTTTTTTCAAAACGTCTCCTATTTGGTCCAGGAACGTCCGTCTAGGCCTTTCCCTCCCAACGCAACCATTCACACTCCCCAAATAGATCTAAGCATACTTCTTTCTATCCTAGTCACTAATTATCTTCTTCCACACCAGTCTTATCACACTTTTCGTTATTCTGTCTTTTAGTGTCACCCCTTCCATACTTCTTTACGCTCTCGTTCTTACTGCATTTATTCTACTTTCTGCTCTAAAAAAACTGAAAAACTACGCGGGTTTGCGGGTGGTAGGGCCTTGTGCAAGGTCCGTCCGGATCGCTACCACCGTCTTACTCGCTAATCCTGCCGCTAAGTAGCAGTGCTTGCACTGCTGTGTTCCGGTGTGGAGAGTAAGACAGCCGGGGAAATTACGGGCACAAGAGGCATTTCATCTTAATCCTCTAGGTTGGCAACGCATCTGCAATGCCTCCGGGGTTGCGGGTGTCTATGGGCAGTGCTGATCACTTACCGTCAGGTGACCCACTTGCTCGTTTGCCTTCCTATTCATATAAAACTTGTAGAATTCTATGACTTCTGATATATTTTTATTCAGATTGTGTTGTTTTTTGTCCTTTTCGTTAATAACCGCGGAGACAATCTGTTAATTCGTCAACAAAAACGACGTTTAATTATTAAATCCCCTTTCAAATAAAACAAAGCCGAAAAAAACGTTTAATTTCCAAAATCCTTTTCCCGTTTCGTTTTCATAAATCTCTTGCAATCAAAACGTAAACTTGTAATCTTTGCAATGCCCGACCTCTTTCCCTTTACCCTTCTTTTGCGGAGAAAAAATACTCCACAAAAAGCATGAAAGATTTGAGACTACGTCAAGGACCGACAGAGATGATATCGCTGTGCCATTAATATCGCTCAGAAACATTGTTTGTGTGGGGTCGCGATTTATTGAACCCCTTGGGGTCGGGGCTTCTTACTTTCCAAGTATGTTAGTGATAATGTGTTTAAGGATCGAGTAGTTTGTTAGCAGTTTTTAAATGTTTCAAAAAGTTTTCATTTTTGTAACTGTGACAAAAAATAGATTTGAAAAATAAAAAGTTCCATTTTAACGTTCTTAAATTTTAGCTTTACATGTAACAGCGTGTTCAGATTTGTTTTCCAAAATGAAGAAATTTTGGCTTTTTTTGAAGCAAAAACACAATTCATAAAATTTCTAAACGATACTGAAAATTAAAACACAGAAAAATCCGAAAAGTAAAGCGTTTGAATGATGTGTCTGTACGACACAATTACAAATTCTATTCTAATTATAGTTTTTTTTAAACCGTAAAAGTAAACATAAAAAATCAACAAGTACTGTACATTATTCTTTATTGTGTCCCTTTGCATATATTTTTTTAGGTATTTCAAAAGATTAATTAATATTTCTTTTTAAACAGATATCCCTAATTTGTTTCCACCCAAAGATTATTAACGAGTAAAATGTTCTTGGCAAAAAATACAGTTAGTAATACTCGGCCCTTGGCAAACCTCGCTGCGAGCAATCTATCTTAACCTCTAATAAACTCAAAGAAATTAATTTCTCGTCGGGTTTTTCACTCCATCTTCAAGTTTCTTACTAAAATAACGGTCTTAATTATCGTCGCAAAATCTTCTGTTATAATTTTTTTACGCCTCAGTCGCTACGGAAATTATTAAACGGCCGCCTACGATTTTTCTGGCTTTATTTTGCTAGAAAAACAAAATTTCCCTTGACGTTAAACACATAATTTGTATTTACAAGAGTCAATGAAAAGGTCTTACGTTGTTTTAGAGACTGTACTTGCGATCCGCCCACGAGACCTGCAAATATCTTCGGCACGTGTATGTTGAAGTTTTTTTTCATTTATTTATTTTCCTTTCGAAAAAATGTAAAGGAACTGTGGTCCATGCAGTCATGTTTTTTGTATCAGGCAGCCAATTATGTCTGTTAGCCGCGCATTTTTTTTAATATACTGATTTTTTTAAAGTACACTCGTAATATGTGATAACAACCTTGTGTGCTTCTTTGTATGTTTTTTTTCGTTCCAAAACGTTGATCACATATGCTTCGTCGTTCATAAGATTAACCTATTGAACAAAATATCAGTCGTATAATACATTTTAGCGTTCCCCAAACCGTATGGCAACCATTTAAACGCGATTCTCTTACAAGTACCCCGAATATGTCGAATTCGAGCCAGGTTAAGCCTTTAGTAGTAAAAGAGCTGACGTCTCTGAAATCAGCTTCAATTTTTATTGCCAAAACGTTTTCGAGATGCATTCACTTAGATTTTTTGACCAGTGTGAATGGACGAAGAATAAGAAAAAGATACAGATAGTTTAAATAAAAAAAAATCTTAAACACTAACAGAGAGCAGTAATTGCCGAACAGTGCTATAAGGGTCACATTTAGAATGCTGCGTTGATTTTGAATATAAAATAGAATAGACTGCACTCTTGTCTTTGCCTTTAAAGAGCCATAAATAGCCATTGAGGTTTTTTCAAAATCGAAAACACCACCGTCGCGAAAGCACCTTCTTTATTTCTTTAAAAAATCACATGCCATATTTATGAAATGCCAGGATTCGCATTGAAAGAGACAAGTCATAAAACACAATAATTAATGTTTACTTACTTATTTTGCTGACTTTTACGAAATAAGTTTCATGTTTAAATTGAACTCGTTCCTCGTTTTTTATCGCCGTCTCTCAGTGTATGATAAAAATCAGAGTAATAAACGTAGAGAGATTTACGGCCGGTCCGGTGGCTGCTTAGATCCGGCTTAATCCGGTTTAGGGATGCCAAATCTTGTAAGCTCTGTAGATATTTCGAGTTCAGAGAATAAGGTACCTACTTATTTGGAGTACAAATTGGTAAATCTTTTAAAAGAATATTCGCCGAGAAACGTTTCCTATTTTGGCAACGAAATTGCTAAATTTAATTAAGTTTTTTTTTAGGAAGTGAGGCTAAAAAATGTAAAGTAAGGTATGTACTGGTGACACTCAAGACTTTGATGTAGCAAGTACGCAATTAAGCAATGTAAGTAGGTATCTTAACAAAAATGTATAATAATAATACAACTTGTTTCATTGACTTTGGTTGATTCCATACATCTATAACGTCGTTTTTGTCGTCAAAATATAGAAATAAAGTACCTAACTGACAAATGATACAATACAGAATGTTTTAAAATTGTCAAGTCTTCCATGCTGGTCTGGGAGCAAAGAAAAACATAGAATGTACCAGTTGCTTCTCTTCCCGCGCAAATGGTAAAAGCCCATCGAGGGAATGTGCGATTATATAGGAATCATGTTATAGGCGGTGAGGCTAGCAACCTTTTTTTTTTTATATAAGAGGGGGCAAACGAGCAGACGGTTCACCTGATGGAAAGCAATCACCGTCGCCCAGGGACACCTGCAATACCTGGGGAATCACAAGTGCGTTGCTGGCGTTTTGAGGAACAGGAAGGTCCCTGAATTGTACCGCTCAGGGAACCTATCACTATTTTGATTCCCTTTTCCACCTATACGCCCACAATCTTACTTAATGTGGCCTGAAGGTACCTGTTACCTTAGGCTCTGTCTGCCCGGGATGAAGACGTGATTTATGTGTGACAAATGATTTTGTGCATTTTAAAATTGCTAAATTTTCTGTGTGGTCACGCTTCTGCCCCGGATCGTTTCAATGTCTACCCCAAGGTCCGGTTGGCAGCCCTAATCCGGTGCGATCCGGTGGGAGCCGGCTGCCGTGCCGGGCCGTAATTGGCGCCACCGACGCGAGTTTAGCTCCGCGGCTTACGGCCGCCATTTTGGAATGACCACTTTGACGTTTAAAGTTGGAACGTTGGCGTTTAAATTATGTAGGTTATCTAAACGTGTCTTAACTATAAACAGCGATGGGGATGTTGATTAATTTAGTTTAATTTTTGTTTGGACCGTGTTCTTGAAATATCCTACTAAGATTATAATCGCGAAACTTTGTAAGTATGGATGGATGTTTGTTACTCTTTCACGCCAGAACGGCTGGACAGGTCTAGATGGAATTTGGAACATACATAAATTATAGTCTGGAATAACACATAGGCTACTTTTTACCCCGGAAAATTTCGTGATTCCTGCGGTAGTGATAAACGAATTCTATACAGACTAAGTTGCGGGCAACAGCTAGGTAGGAAATAAGCCACCAAGAAAAAGAATTGTCTTCGACTTTGAAACTTAGAAACAACAGGGACTAAATTGGCATCTTTTATTAATTTAGTCCCACATAAATCACGTCTTTATTTATGATTGTGGGCGTATTCAAAATAGTGATGGGTTGTCCGCATCGTCTAACATGATTCCTAAAATTTTCGCCCTCTCATGGGCTTTTACCATGCGCTGGTAGAGAAGCAACATACATTGTTTTTCTTTACGCCCAGACTAGGTAAAATTGTTTTTATTATTGTACATATTATAACTTACCTTCATAATATATTTAGAGTGCCTCCCCTCAGGGCCGTGTCTCGTAAACCGCTACACGGTGTACAATAGCAAAGCTATTCGGTAAGCAGGATAGATACGGCGCGAGCGTGCGTAGGTGCTTACCTGATTATACTGCCGTGTGTACATTGTTTACCCGCTACCTGCCGGTTGCCTAAATGAGCGCTTCTCCCTCTAGCGCCACAAAAGAGCTAGACAAGCGTTAAGCACCTTTGCAAGGCAAGCGCGGGAGCGGGGAAGGCTCTAAGCGGTTGTAAGGTTGCCTTCATTACCAAAAGTCACCCAAATCACTATCACTACATCCTTACTAATATTATAAATGCGAAAGTAACTCTGTCTGTCTGTCCTTTTTACGCTTAAACCGCTGGGCCGATTTAGTTGAAATTTGGTATACAGATAGTTTGAGTCCCGGGAAAGGACATAGGATAGTTTTTATTCCGGAAAATTGCATAGTTCCCGCGGGATAGGACAGCCCAAACCACTGGGATTTTTCAAATTTAAGGAGGAACAAAGTTCGCCGGTTCAGCTAGTATTATTATAAAACAAAGTCGCTTTCTCTGTCCTCATGTCCCTATGTCCCTATGTATGCTTATATCTTCAAAACTACAAAACGGATTTTGATGCGGCTTTTTTTAATAGATAGAGTGATTCAAGAGAAAGGTTTTTATGTATAATTCTACGCAGACGAAGTCGAGGGCAGAAGCTAGTAACCAATTAAGTAGTGATGACTTCTTCTTCTTATTTGTGGCGTATCAAGTCGTTATAGCGACAACTTCGCCAATGTCAAAGTAATCGCGAAAGTTTGTAAGTTTGATGGATGGATGTTTGTTTCTCTTTCACGTCAGAACGGCTGGACAGATCTGGATGAAATTGGGAACATAGACAGCTTTTAGTCTGGAATAACACATAGGCTACTTTTTATCGCGGAAAATTGCGTAATTCCTGCGGGATAGCGATAAACGATTAAAAATAAATTAACACCAATTAACCTAGTCCCAAACTAAGCAAAGCTTGTGTTATGGGTACTAGGCAACGGATAAACATACTTATATACAGATACATACACACTTAAATATATATTAAACATCCAAAACTCGAGAACAAACTATCGCATTTTTCATACAAATATCTGCCTTGACCGGATCGAACCCGGGACTGAGCCTCGTAGTCAGGCTCTCTAACCACAAGGCCGGTAGTCAAAATTACAAGATTATTTTGACGAATGTCCTTCACACATTGTTGTTCTTTCGTCTTAGGCTTGTGCCTCACCGTCTCCAGCTCAAGATCTCAATTAAAGTTCCTCTCGTAATTGCGGGGCACTACCGTTCCTTATCACACCCCGCGCGTCTCGTAGGGCTGAGATAACCAGAGATCGGACAAATTTGCGTCATTGCTCGCAATAATGTGGACATGACTCAAAAATTAATCAAATAATTAATCATTTAATTAATTTCTCGAAATAAAATTTGAACTCCCGGAGATAAAAATTTACACATGCATAAAATTATTAGCAAAATGTTAATTAAAGTGGCAGTTCTCAAATCTTTTTATATAATAAAGAAATCACGATCCTGCTAGATATGATTATTATTTCTGATAAAAAAGTTTTCTAGTTCTATATGTATAAAACCTCCGTGGATACTTACTCTTAATATATGTATTTTGACATATTTGATTAATTTTGGAGTCATGTCCACATTATTGCGAGCAATGACGCAAATTTGTCCGATCTCTGATGATAACCGAGCTTAACCGGCCAACGAATTAATTAACTAGTTAGCTGTGCCCCGCGACTTCGTTCGCGCAGAATTTAAGCCTAAACTCACAAATAATGAAGTAGAATTAATAATAGTACATTACTGCAGAGGCCGTGAAGTAAGGGATTGCTGGACGAGTTTGGGGTAGGTGGCCGAGTCGAAGACGAGGCCAGATAGAACGAGTCCTGCAATCCCTGTTCCGGCCAAAGCTTGTATAGTGCTTTTCTCAAACAATATGAGGAAATATTAAAATTAAAATAACTACTAGACAATCAAGTAAATCTCTTTACTTTTTTCCGGTAGCATATTTTGCATAGCTAAATTTGCCTCCTCTTTTAAATGAGGCGGAGTACAGTTCATAAGTTCCCCGTCACTTTCATCACTAGAAGTCATTTTTATTTCTGTTAAATTATAATAACAATCACTACGAAATACGCATAAGCAGAAAAAAAGATTTTCGATTTGCCACCTTTTTTATTTTTTAAATGTACTAATTTGATCCAGCTATTTGAGCACCATGTTTAACCGTACATAAATATAGTACCATAGATTTTTTTTTCGTGTCGCAATTATGCTTAGGTACAGATTGTGGTGGTGGTTGGCTGTATGTAATTTTTTCCTTTGCCAATTTAATTTTAGTATAGAAATTTAAAAAATTAGAGCAGCGGACAAAAATGGATTTTCATACTAACTTTTGTGGCCTAAGCCAAGAAGTAATGTAGGGAGCCATAAACGAGAAACTTCATGTCCTCATATCGGGACATTAACGCATACATTTCCGAGCATGTTTGAGAAAAATACATAACATACACAAATCACGTCTATAGTATGTAGACAGAGCCTGAGGTAACAAGAGCTAGGCCACGTTTAGCATGATTGTAGGCGTGCAGGTAGAAAGGAGAATCAAAGTAGTGATGGGTTGCTAGCCGCATCGCCTGTAACATGATTCCATGATTGATAATACTTTAAAAATCGATTCAATAGATCCAGAGATTACATTACGATCAGATTATTTTGGCGTGAAAGAGTAACAAACATCTATCCATCCATCCATACCTACAAACACGCGTTTATAATATTAGTAGGATAATAATTATAGCCAAAATACATGCAAAATTGATATCGTCGGTGGAAAGGAAGAACTGCTAAAGCGCCAAAATGGCATTCGTGGGAAATGAATTTTAAAGTTTTTTTTTTCGAAAAAAAAATCATATCTATTTTAATATTAATGTTACGTAGTTCCATGTAAGAAAGAAAACGTTGCGGGTTTTTTTTTCTTAATTTACAGATAATTTGTAGGTACCTAAGTATTATAGAAAGAGAAATAAGTGTTGCTTTAGCAAAAGTATTCTGATCAGAAAGAAAATGTTGGTAAGGACAAAATACTAATCTACATCAGATTGAACAATCCAATTCAACAAAATATGCTAATACATGGCCATGACATGTAATGTAGTTAACGAAAAATGCTAAGTTACTTTAGAATGTGTTAGTATCGTAAAGGAAAAACTGCTAACAAATGATCTTTCGCTACTTGCTATATAGAGTAAAACTGCTAAGGAATCAAAAACGCTGCCTATGCTCAGAGGAAAATTTGCTTACACGTGCAAATTGAATTAAAAAATTCAAAAATAATACTAACAGTTAAGAATAATGATACTTTCTTACGTTCAAACTACTAACAAAGGGAAAAGAACATTAAGTTCGTGTTAGAAAAGAATGCTTATTTACCCTAATGACATAAATAAAAGTCGTAGAATGACACTAACGTGGTATCTAAGACTATAAAATCAAGGCTCTTATACAGGTACACCACTGTTATTACGTTACTACGTTATGAATCAAACACGTTTATCAATGAATAAGTTTAAGTTTAGTGAGTCAGGGGGTACTCATCTCAAGTGCCTGTCCGGTAAGTGGAGTTTAGTATACGGGTATGCAAATGCAACCCCGGCCTCCCCTAGCTGCTACAGTTGCTTCATCAGTCTTCCATTGCTGTAGTATCCTTTCAAACCCTGTCCTACCTCAATTTTTCATCCTTCTCCACCTTTCTATCCTACCTCTTCCCTTTTCAAGCCCTCTCTGCCAATCTAAGGTCTGCCGTGCCGAGAGATGCGTGACTAAGGGCGTGCCCAGTCTTAAGCGTGCCAATTCGCCTGGGGGACCAGGCGATTCCCTAATAATGGATTGCCTTATCCTGGTATGCGGGGCTCTGCCAGGACCGACCTTTAGCCCTTGCTACTCGTGGGAACGACATGACACCATTTCATTTAGTTCAAAATGATGATCAAGATGGCGGTGACGAGGTTTGCAACACGTCACGTCGCGCTCACCACAGGGGTGAGAAGTGGGCTTTGGAGAGCCGCTTCGCTACTTTGAATGTAAGAGGAGGAATGCAAGACAAAGTTGATGAAGTGTGTCAGATGATGAATGTTAGGCATATTGATGTTTTGTGTGTGAATGAAACGAAGCGGAAAGGATGTGACACCACCAAACATGGAACCTATATGGCATATTGGTCTGGCGCCAATCAAGGAAGGAGTTGGTGTCATACTTTCCGCAAGAGTGGCTGAGTGTGTGATTGAGTTTGAGTGTGTGAGGCCCAGGCTTGTGTGGGTGAGGCTGAAAGTTGGACCCACTCGTATCTTCGTTCTCGGTGCATATGCACCGACGGATGTGGGGTCGAGTGGGTCTATAAAAGACAGCTGAACGTGAAGTGTTCTAAGATAGTGTGAGACATATTGCGAGTAAAAGCAAGGAGAATGAGATGATCATCATGCTAGGTGATTTAACGGATGGGTAGGTAAAAAGCGTAACGGATATGAAAGAGTGCTTGGTGCGTTTGGTGATGAACGAGTGAATGAAAACGGGAAAAGTGTGCTTGAGGTGTGTTTGGAGTGGAATCTTTGCGTGACAAATACAATGTTTTCAAACAAAAAGATCCATATATACACAAAGGAAGAAGGAAGTGCGAAGAGTAAGATTGATTTTGTGATCGTGGATGAAAGATTGAGAAATAAAGTCAGTGACACTCGTGCATACCGCGAAGTCGGCACCCATACAGACCACCACCTGGTGATATGCCGAATTAGTGGTCTGTTTAAACATTGGCGGCACCGGGTCAAAAAAACCACTAGTGTCCTTGAGCGAATAAAAGTGGCTGTATGTAAGCTGTATCACTGAAAGATAGAATAATGAAGAGTGTTATAAGGGAACGTGCTGATGTGAAAGAGGATATAGTGACTAGGATAGAAAAAAGTATGCTTAGTTGGGTTGGTCACGTAGAGCGGATGGATGAAAGTAGACTAACTAAACAGATCTATAGGGGGAGTAAGAATGGTTACGTTGGGAGGGGAAGGCCTAGACGGACCAAATAGGAGACGTTTTAGAAAAAGGTCAGGTTAGGAGTATCGGAAACCGACGAGCATGTAAGTATGAAGAGATTGATGAGTGTGGATGAAGAGAAAGAAGTATGTCACGATCGTAGCAAGTGGAACAAAGTAGTCTCTGCCTACCCCTGTGAGAACGAGGCGTGATGGATCAATTAAAACAATCTACAGAATAAAAAAAATACTTTCGCATTAAACGAATTGTGAATTGAAAGTGAAAACAGTCGTAGCTTTAATCTAAACCAAAATAACTGTTTAAACCCCTAAACGTTAACCAATTTTGACCAATTTTTGATAGCTATTTATGTTGTCAGCTAAACCCAAATTATGCCTGTACGTTTAGTTAATATGGCATTGATGTTGTGTTCGCTAACAGGATATTAAAAATTACGAGTACTTAGTTAAAATTAGTTAATGTTTCGAGGGTGGCAAAAGTTATTGTAACTTGTATGAATAGGTCTCATTTTAGTTTGTATCTTAAGTAGGTATACACGTATCTTTAGTATCAGTATTACAAAAGATACTATAAAGATGCCCATTAATAAACTAATTTAAGTTAGCTTGACACCTAAAACTAAAATCCTACATCTAACATCATTAACACTTTTTAAGTTATTAGGAACTTAAAAGTAATACCTCTTTATTAAATGTATTAATATCACTTTAACAGAAACCTGCTTTAAATAATTATCTTTTATCACAACAATTTGTATGAGATCCTAATATTTACTATATTTGCTGCGGCTAAACGAAGAAACTCGACTTCTCCCGACTGGATCTGAGTGCGCCGGAGTGTGCTTAAATCGCGCGAATGTTAAATGCATGTTCGTATTTAATGCTTAAACAACCATAGGCCTTCAATATGCCATGGTATAAAATTGCTAAAGTTGATTAATTGATTAGTTGATTAGTTGAAATAATTTCTAATACAGATTATAACATAAAACTTCAAGATGTTATTTTAACTAAACTCTTAGAGTAATAAAACATTTAGTAAACGAGAAATTGCTTAAGTGCATTCGTAATAATATTTTGAATGACGTCGTTTTGCTAAAGCGCCAACCAGTTTCAAACAACAGTAGTCAAAAATTACTAACTGACCAGTGAAACATAAAAATCGATAAGCTTAAACTACTAAAGTAGCAATTCGACTAAAATCGAAACCAAGGAAAATTGCTTAAGTAATGTTAATGTAAATAATGTGTTACTAAACCGACTTGTGCTCAAAAAAGGCCGAAAACACGTTGCTTTAGTAGAAGTAAAAGCCGGATTTTAATCAAAATCCCCACATTTTCAGAATGCTTAAGCGCCAAAAAAGTGCTCTGATTGCTACGAAACCTACATAGATCGACGCAGAAAAAAAAATCCAAACGAACTGCATATAAAACTCATTTTGACCAAAATGGCGCTTTAGCAGTTCTTCCTTTCCACCGACGATATTATTTACAACAATTTTTACATAATATCTCCGTTATCTTGTTATCTCATGCGGTTTGATAGGTAAAACATAAAATGCTATTAGCTGCATCTCTTTCCGTGCAGATGGTAAAAGCCCATCGAAGGAATGAGCGAAAATAGGAATCATGTTATAGGCGATGCGGCTTTAGCCATTACTATTTTGATTCCCATTTCTACCTATACGCCTACAATCACACTAAACGTACCTTTAGGTCTTGTTATCTAGACTGTCTACCCCTGTAAGGGATAAAGACGTGATCTAGTATGTATGTAACATTGTAATCGTAGCATTTTCAACAGCAAAAATCAACCATTTTCTCCACTTCCTTAACACCAGTAGCAGATCACTACATAGTATAACATTAAGTCGCTTTCTCTGTGTCCCTTTGTCCCCATGTATGCTTAAATCTTTAAAACTACGCAACGGATTTTGATGCGGTTTTTTTTAATAGATAGAGTGATTCAAGAGGAAGGTTTATAATGTATAATACATGCATAATATACTGTGCGAAGCCGGGGCGGGTCGCTAGTCAACAATAATGGGGGATGCTCCGTAGTTTTCTCCTCACTACAACCCTGCTTTGATAGTCCGGACGATTGCGTAGGGAAATAGGCAGTAGAGGTGGGCCAAATTATGACCCGGGGTAAACCGAGCAGACATTGCCCGGGTACATCCGGGCGTGTGATCCTACTAATATCATATATGCGAAAGTTTGTGAGGATGGATGGATGTGACGATGTGAGTGTGTATGTTTGTATCTTATTCACACTGTATCAACAAGCACCCCTCTGTGGACAGCCAGACGCGCCTTCTTCGACACCTTTTTAACAACTTAGGGATGAAAAAACGAGTCAATTGTTATCTTAAAAGGCCGGCAAGCGTAACCTCGTCAGTCATCAGGCCCACTGGTTTGCCCCTTATCTCAGAAAAATTACAATAGTCATCGCCGTGCGTCACGACTTTCGGTAGAGTGCAAAACGAGGTACCACCTCCTGTAATAAGTGGTTGATGGCACGAATTCTAGCAATTTACAAGCAGCCAGACAGACTGCCGGCAAATAAACAAAACACTCAAGAAAAGCCAGACGCATCCGCCAACTTAGTGCCTGCGCTCAAGACCGCCGTATAACAAAGGACTCAAGGCATACTTTCACGAACTAAAGCACTATTGGCTTTGCGAATTACACTCGCGATCAAACAAAACGGGACACAGGGATAAAATAAACTTCGTTAAAGGAAATTTTTTATCTGTCCACTTTTTGGTTTGTATTGGGAATCTATTAATTAGTTGGCCTTTGTTTTCAGACTGTGATGAAAGCGTTATTTTTATTAAGAGCAAAGCTTTTAATTGTTGAATGAATGTTTAATTGATTTCGAGACGCTATTACAACTTGGCAGCTTCGATGTTCGAATGATGTCGTCTCGCTCACAGTAATAGTGTTTAGTATGAGAGTGCGGTCGGAATGATACGAACTCCGAATGTCGAGTTTCGGAGTAGACCCGTTTTCGGAGTCAGTCTAGTGTAATAATTTAATGGGAATACTTTGACACAAGTTTTTGTGTGTTCGCTCAGCGGAGTTGCTAAGTCTAATTGACAGACTTTGCGGTTTTAAAACACTTAGGTGTGTTTAATAGAAGTTGGTTGGCGGCAGACGGTGCTCAAAGTTTGGTTGGAAAATTGTACAGCGAGTTATTCAAACTGTGACCGAAACTAAAGTGTTAAAACTACTTTTAATAAAACGTGAATTTAAAAAAAGGCTTGGTAAGTTGATTTTGAAACGGTAAAAAAAAAATTGATACAATTTTATTCTGTACTTTTTGCTGACTGTACGTGCACTGCCATGATTAGATTAAATTAGATATATTTATCACCCTTTTAAAAATACAATTAAATGTCAAACATAAGTAATTCACAAATGGATCGTCAATTGTAATACTAATTATAATAACTGAAACTAAATAAAAAACAAAATAACAACAAACAAAAATAAAGCTTAATGAAATGTCAATGTAAATTCACAAAAAGATCGTCATGGGTACATAAAAAGAGAAAATAATAATAATTTAAATAAAACCTCTTTAAAAGCAATTTAAAATGTCAAATAATAAATATAAAACCACAAAATGTGAGACCCTTTTTCTCAGGAACGCGTGGAGGTATGAAGCTGAAATTTATATCAATTACTCAGGTCTACTGTCCCTTGAAGCAGTGAAAAAATCAAACTTCTAAGCCAACGCAATCAAAAGATACAGCCGTTTATGCCGCAAATTTCCGCAAATTTTCAACTCTCAAGGGAATCAAAACCTACAAGGTAGTTCCCGTGAACGCAGAATCTTGAAATTTGGTATGAAGGTAGGTCTTATAGCACAGATTAAAGAATAATTGCAAAAACCGTAAATGTGTATGTATGTCTGTATATAGCAGTGACCAATATAAAGTAACCCCACACTGCGTACATTTTGCTTTGGAACAGGGCTCTGCTTACACTGGTTTTAGATATTTATAGATAATGATACGGAACCCTCGGTGCGCGAGTCCGACTCGCACTTGACCGGTTTTTCTTTTCCCAGACCAGCATGGAACTACTATGGTACTTGTTCCAAGATTCTATTATGTTGCTCCTATAGGCTAAAGATTTTGATGATGATGATAATGATAACGTGGTCTGGTTACCTAAGGCTCGTCTACTCCTTGAAGAACTGAAGTGATCTGTCTACCATGATGACATTTCAAACTAAGCTCTGTGAGGCTTTATTAACAATGGCATCACATACAATGGCATTGGGACAGGTTCCAGCCTAAGTATTTAATGCTCCTACATAAACACCTACAACAATTCACCATACACTTGTTAATGCGGCATTAGGCACGTCAGTTATATGCCATCCCAATTATATGTTAACGAGGTGTCAACGTTTGCGCGATTATCGACAATGTACAGACAGATGCGCATAGTAAAGTCTCGCAGCTATACCACTACAAATAACAGTTTCAGTGTTATCAGTCCTTCCACGCTGGTCTGGGAGTAAAGGAATAACATGGAATGTACCAGTTGCTTCTCGTCCCGCGCAGATGGTAAAAGCCCATCGAGGGAATGGGCCAAAATGCTTAGAAATCATGTTATAGGCAATGCGGTTACAATCCCTCACTATTTTGATTCCTTTTTCCACCTATACGCCTACTAGAGTACTAATGATATTATTTCAGTACAAAAATGCTATTCTATCTGAAAATGAAAAATGAAAATGAAAAAAAAAATTCTATTTTTAGGTTTATTATTATGTGCGTAGATAAAACTTTCGAAACGTCACCGATAACTAGGACACAGAACACTCTGAAAAGTAAAGCTACAGCCGGGAATTGAACCCGGATCCTCATCATTTCGTGATGCGTGCACTGTTGCACCACCCAGCAGGTATAAGCCTTCCATTTTTCCATCACCATCGCCTATAACATGATTCTTATGATTTACCATCTGCGGAAGAGAAGCAACTGTAAGTCTAGCACGAAAGCGTACAGAAGTCACGTCGCGCGCGAGTCAGATTGCCCGTCTTTTTCTTACTATTCGTTTTAGAAAGAGATGGGTAATCGCGACTTTCGTTTGCTTTCGTGCTAGGCATACTGATACATTCTATTTTTTTTCTTTGCACCCAGACCAGCATGGAAGTTCGTTTCGTTTGTTCTATAATGAACTCTCATGGACTTAGTCAAGCACTTATGAATATTGTGATATCATTATTTCGTAAAATATAATTTGGACGTATTCTACTGCAGTGATATAGCTGACAGACAGTACGCTATGTGCGATGGCGAGGGTATTGTGCTGGATTATGTCCGCGGGTACACTCGGTGGCAATAATGTGCAATCAGTTAGTTAGTATATGAGTTGATAGTAATAAACCATTCGGTTGCATGCTGGTCTGGGAGTAAAGAAAAAACAGAATGCACCAGTTGTTTCTCTTTCGATGGTAAAAGTGCATCGAGGGAAAATCAAGTGAGCGAAATTAGGAATCATTATAGGCGATGCGGCTGGCAAACCATCACTATTTTGATTTCCCTTGCTAAACGTGGCTTTAAGGTTTTGTTACTTTAGACCTTGTTATTATAAAATGGATGTGATGTAAGGTCTCCAAGTTACCGAATGTTAAGATGATCAGATGATTTTAAGTTCAATTTGAATATCTCATTCTGAAAGCAACAGTGGGACGTATATAGATTGGAGATGACGATGGTGATGGTTATTGATCCAACGCCGATCATAGAAAGAAAGAAAGAAACAAGACATTTATTCCTTTTTGCAAGACACACAAATATAAGAGAATTATACACAATTTTATAGAAAACTAGCTGTTGCCCGCGACTCCGTCCGCGCAGAATTCGCTTATCCGCTATCCCGCTATCATGCAAAGTCTCAGCCCAATCGGTTTAAAATGGACAAAGTTTCATACAAACTTTCATACCCTATTTTATCCTTTTGGGGGTACAATTGATCAAAATCCTTTCTTAGCGGTTGCCTACGTTATAACATCTACCTGCATGCCAAATTTCAGCCCGATCCGTCCAGTGGTTTGGGCTGTGCGTTGACAGATCACTATGTCAGTCAGTCAGTCAGTCACCTTTGAGTTATAATATCTTCACTACATAGTCACTACATAGTATAAAATAAAGTCGCTTTCTCTGTCCCTATGTCCCTATGTATGCTTATATCTTCAAAACTACACAACGGATTTTGATGCCGTTTTTTTTAATAGATAGAGTGATTCAAGAGGAAGGTTTTTATGTATAATTCTACGCAGACGAAGTCGCGGGCACTAGTATATTTAGAAGAAGAAGATAATCAAGACATGAAAAATAGATCATGAGTGTTGTGTGTGTCATCATCGAATGTAGTCCTAAATAATCATCGGATGGCAAACTATTGGATTCTCGAGCTACGCCGGGTGTGCCCGGGTAGCGGGCTATAATAGGATTAGCAGCCAGATTATATTATATTGCACGGGATCGTTTATCTTAGGCAAATAATATCGGGCATTATTCCGATCCGATTATCGGCGGGGGGATCGCTTATGTGATCTCCGCCGGATGCCGGAAGTGTGGATGCGGCATTATAATACAATTTTGTACAAAATTTAGAATGTTTAATTTTTTTAGCCGGTAAAATTTTTGAAAATGTAGTTTGTAGTTTTCATTTTTTGCACTAGATTTTGCCATTTTGCCCCGTTCCAGCTTTCCTTTATTTTAAATATTTTTGCGTTACCTATCGAGCTACAACACCACAGACACGCAGACACCCACAGAGAGAGATAGCATCGACGTCAATTTTATAACACTACATGCTTCTGCCCGCGACTTCGTCTGCGTAGAATTATACATAAAAACCTTCCTCTTGAATCACAATATCTATTAAAAAAAACCGCATTAAAATCCGTTGTGTACTTTTGAATCTATAAGCAGATATAGGGACATAGGGACATGAGGACATAGGGACATAGGGACAGAGAAAGCGACTTTATTTTATACTATGTAGTGATGTCTCTAGTTAAAAAACCAATCGTCAAAGTACTCACGCAATAAAACATTCATAAGTATCTACCCTCAGAACCTCGTTTTCTTGAAGTCTGTTAAAAGTATTTGCTGTATTTTCGCCTGTATTCGTGCCTCCTTGCGGCTCATCTATCTAAGTTTGGCGCGCGCCCAGCCCCCTACACATCATGATTGTCGATTATTTTTATTTGTATTCGCCTTCCACGATACCGTGGGTCGTTTACTTACATGGATTATACCGAAGAAGAAATATGTAGGGCTAGCTGTTGCCCACAACTTCGTCTGCATAGAATTCGTTTATAGCTATCCCGCAGGAATTACGCAAGTTTCCGGGATAGGAAGTAGCCTATGTGTTATTCTAGACTATAATCTATCGTGAAAGAGTAACAAACATCCATCCATACTTACAAACTTTCACGTTTATAATATTAGTAGGATTTTAGACTCCGTGTAACATCTTTAATTATATTTTTTAACCCTCGACACAAAAAGAGGGTTATTTTAAGTTAGATGTCAATGTCTGTGTGCGTGTGTGTCTATCCGTGGCATCGTAGCTCTCAAACTGATGGATTTGGATGCGATTTTTTTCATTAAAAGCTAGTTTCCTTGCGCTTCTTCTTAGCCGTGTTTGGTGTAAATCGGTTAAGCAGTTTGAAGAGCATAACATGATGATGTAATACATTTTTGGGTGAAATTGTTTATTTTTTTAATTTTATGGATTACTAGCTTTCCTTACTAGCGTCCGCGCAGATAACGTCAGAGTGACGACATAAGAAATATATTTTTTTAATAAAAAGCATCCTATGTTACTTCTTATACCTCCAAGAACATGTCTACAAAATTTCATGATTATCGGTTGAGTAGTTTTCGCGTGAAACCGTAACAAACAAACTTACATTCGCATTTATAATATTTGTAGGATTTCGTTATACGTCAGGGGTGGGGGGGGGGGTTAATTTTTAATAGCCATTAATTAGGTACTTATAATTACCGTTATATCACCGCAAAGGAAGCAAAAATTCGAGGGCAAGTTCTTTAAAGGTTATATTTAAAAACTTAATTATCCGAGTCGTTAAAAAGAGACGTTTCGTTTTCACAGAAAGCGAATATGTATTTTAAATTTAACTCACGCTAGTTATGGTTAAATAGTAAATAATGTTTGTAAGTTAAACTAAATTAAATGCTAAGTTATAGCGCTTTGCAACCTCACTTTATCTCATTTTGTAAACATGCAAATTATGCGGGAGCGGAAAATTACATGCAAACTGAACTATAAAATACTATGTGAAATGTTTCTCTCCTAGCAAATGTACGAGTATTTATTACAAGCCTTTTACTAACTACATACACATACACAAATCACGTCTTTATCCCTTACGGGGTAGACAGAGCCTAAGGTAACAGGTACCTACAGGCCACATTTAGCAAGATTGTGGGCGTATAGGTGGAAAATGGAATTAAAAATGTGATGGGTGGCTAGCTTCTTCGCGTATAACATGATTCCTATTTTCGCCCATTCCCTTGATGGGCTTCTACCATCTGCGCGGGTAGAGAAGCAACTGGTACATTCTATGTTTATTCTTTGCTCCCAGACCAGCATGGAAGATGTATAATGTATGTATGTATGTTTGTCCGGGTGGAATCTTGCAACTTAATTTTGAAGCCGTTATCTTCAACCGATTGACCTGAAATTTTGCGTACCTGTGGAAATCGGATGACGGTAAAATAATCTGGTACCTAGTTGAATTCTGGTGGAAAAGTCAGGACCGTCTCCGCAGGAGGGAACTCTTCAACGGTTGGTCCGATTGACTTGAAATTTGGTACACATTATATAGGACGGATAGCAATGCAAGTACAGTCAGCTAAAAAAGCTTGTATCAAAAATGAAATTTTTAGGTTAGGTTAATTTTATTTTAAGTATTTGATAACGGTTTAATCTGACGCTATTCCAAATGTTTTTCAAATGTTTGTTTTGTTTTAACTTTCATCTGCAACTGCTAGCGGGCGATTTGGTTTTACCAACACATGAGTTAAATTATGCTTCATAATTATAACAGAATTTATGACAATTCAACTGAAATACTTTAAGTTTCTAAACGACACTGAAAATTAGAACAGAAAAATCCGAAAAGTAAAGCTATGGCCGGCAATCGAACGGATCCTCGTCATTCGGCGATGCGTGCTATACCTACACCATTCAACCATCAATCATTAACCGTTGCCCAGGGTGCACCGGACCAAGCACTGTGGAGGTAACCCGACTCGCACCCCGTCACTGCGACTCAATCACATACTCCTGAATTGACAAACAATTGAACTATATACGGGTTCAACGTCACGATGTTCCTCGCGTCATTGATCACACACACACACACACACAGACACACCCACACAGCCCAACAAGCGATCAATCAATCAAAGTTGTAACTACGCGTGGGATGAATGACACAGCATCCTGGCATGAGGGGAGACGTCTGAAAAAGGACAAAAGATTATTTTTCGGTCTACTGAGATTTTGTAGCTTTTTAGGGCCCCGTATCTAAAGAAGAACCCTTATAAGATCACTTTGTTGTCCGTCTGTCTAACTGTCAAGACCTTTTTTTCTCAGACCTTCATAAATACATACATATATCACGTCTTTATCCCTTACGGGGTGGACAGAGACTAAGGTAACAAAACCTTAATCCCACGTTTTGCATGATTAAGGGCGTATAGGTGGAAAGGGAAATCAAAATAATGATGGGTTGCTAGCCGAATCGCCTATATAAAATGATTCCTAAGACTTTGATTCCTAAGAAGGAAATACTGTCTGATTACCTTGCTGCATTCTATTGGAACAGTGGGGTCTTCTGTTACCGGTATCTTGCATACCTACTAGGAGGTCCCTAACCTTCTCATTATGTACTCGTGATTGTTAAAAAAATACATATTTATTTTCATTTTCATGTTATAGGCGATGCGGCTAGCAACCCATCACTATTTTGATTCTCCTTTCCACCTAATCATAATCATGCTAAGGCCTTAAGGTTATGTTACCTTGGCTCTTTCTACACGTGTATGTATGTACAATGAAATTCAGCATGTCGTATATCGCTTGTACACCCACTGGGCTTTGCGGTTAAAGTTGCCCCGTTATTTGAATGATTAGCCAATCGCGATCACGCGCTTCGCTGAGCGGACTGAGCGAGCGGTGCGGGCGCACGCTCCGCCGCATTTGCAGGCTCATTTGCATTTGTCAACAAAATTGATAATTATGCCTCAGTTAACTAGCCATCATCAGTCTGAAGAAGTCCACTGACTCCACTGTTGAACAAAGGTACATAGCACACCATAATGAACGACAACTCGCCACCTGCATCCACCGGTTCCCGCAACTTTCACCATGTCGTCGGTGTACAGTCGCCACTCGAGAAGTTTTCTCCCCTCAACGGTTGTCTCTTCTAGGAGCGCTGTGGCTGGCTCATTGCCACTAAGCCAGTTAAGCCAGTTCAGTTGTAGATGCAGTCAACAGCAAAAGGAACTGATTCCATGTTGGTCTGGGAGCAAAGAAAAAGCGTAATGTACCTGTAGCCACACGTCTATTTAGATAGCTACGTGTTACAATCTTTTTAATTATCCTATTTTGGCACTGGCCGCAAATAAACATAATTGCACGCAACGCTGAAAGAAAGAAAACCAAAAGAAAGTAGTCGTGTCATTGCTCTTGTCAGCGCTGGGTGTTGAATTTTCAATATAATTTGAATTGTTTTATTTTAATAGTTTCTACAGTCTACTGTACAGTTGTCTCGTCCCACGCAGCTGGTAAAAAAACCATCGAGGGAATGGGCGAAAATCGTAGGAACCATGGTATAGGCGATGCGTCTGGCAACCCCTCACTATTTTGATTCCCCTTTCCTATACGCCTATAATCATGCTAAACGTGGCCTAGGTCTTTACCTTAGGCTCCGTTTACTCCGTAAGGGATAAAGACGTGATTTATGTATGTAAAGTTCTAAATCAGGCTTAGAAGTAGCTAACTAGAATCACGATCCGAAAAACAATCTTCATAAAGGAAAAAGGTTTCAGCCAACATGGCCGACAGCGATGGCTCTCTCCATGGTCACGCCTCGCGGGCCGTCCTGCCTGTTTACAAGGCAAAAAGGGTTCTTACTCTTTATAGCATTATTTTCTCGAGTGCGAGCAAACGGGGAAAAACATAGCAATAAAAGCTAGGAAATAACCGAGGCTATTCTAAGATATCGCCGACGAGCAAGTTTTTCCGACGATAACTGGATAAAAAGTCTTATTTATCAAACATAATGTGTGTGTGTGAATATAAGCATTAAATTTACTTATCTAATCTTATATAAATCTAAGGGGTCCTTACGTATACACTTGGACCCATTCGTGGATCTTTTGTGTAACTTCAATCCCATCAAAAACATTCTTTAAAAAACTAGCCAAGTCTCGATGGAGCTTGTTTATCTCTGAAAAGTAATAAAATCTAGACAAAGTCGTGCCAAGCCTAAGGTTCCTTACTGCGATTTCTTTATTGTTATAGTTAATGTTGTGTGACATGGCCGTTGAAGGGTACACAAGGGTACAAAAAGGTGCTCCATGACACCATTGCACCAATCTGCAATTGTCAATGGGTAGCAGTTCTGGCGACAGATTGGTGCAATGGTGTCATGGAGCACCTGGTTTTGTACCCTTGTGTACCCTTCAACGGCCAAGTCACACAACATTAACTATAATAATCGTTATAACATGAATCCTAAGATTATCGCCCGTTCCCTCGATGGGCTTTTATCTGCACGGGAAGAGAATATATTTTCCATTCATTAATTAACTTGCAGCAAAACTAAAGATCAAGAGAACTAGTTTGTGTCGTCAACCATTACAATGACTTGATTAATGACATTGACAATAACAATAACATTATCAATTTGGTCTATCAATTTTTCTCTAAAATTCCACTGAATTGTTCTAGTCAAGACATCAATTTGTCTTGTCAGAGTAGCGTGTCTGCAATAACTAATTATTGCGCCATTCATTTGTTACAGTCACCAAAAGATAGTACCCTGTCGCTGTGAAATGTACGTGATACAACATGAATTGTACGATAGGTTGGTGTGACAAGGTAGTAAATAACGGTTAAGGGTTGAGTTAAATAACTTCGGGCGTTCTTTGATTTGTTGTTAAAATTTTGTTTTGTTAATTACGGAACTGACGTTTTCATTATTAGTTCGGAGTTTAGAATTGAATTTTATTAATAACAGTATCAGGAGTACCAAATAATTACACCCTCTTGCAAAAAAAACGGGCACCCATGGTTTTTATATTTAACGTGCATAAGAGCTTACTTTGATTCTTTAATGCCTAAAAATCTGAAAGTGCCCGATTTTTTGCAAGGGGGTGTATTTCACTGAAAATCCAAATTAGAAAGAAAGAAAGAAAGAAAGAAGAAATTTATTCCTTTTTGTAAGACACACAAATATAAGATAATATACACAATTTTATAGAAAATCAGCAAAATTTCAATTAATAATAATTTTTAGTTGACCATGGTCTACTTTGAATTTAAATTTATTTTCTATTTGTGAATTCTGTTTGTTTTTTATATTAAATTTGTACAATAATTATTAAAACTCATGAAATGAAATAAAAATTTAAGTATCTGATTATTCCATTTTAATTCAAACGAAATAGTATTGCACAAACTTTGAATAAACACTGTATTGTTTTTTATTATTCACTCGCGTACGTTAACACCTGAAGGTTGAATTTTGCTCGAATTGACTTGAAATTTAATACGTATAGTCGTTCATAAAATGATAACTGCAATTTTTTTTACATAGAATGTCTTATAAAAACAAAAGCGAATAAAACGCAATTTGGCCGTTAGCACCCGCAGTTGTAACAACCATTCTAACCTAAAATCATACATAATTCCCAGGCAGGCTCAGAATACACAGGCATTTCTACAACATTGCTGTAATGTAGCAAATAATCCACAGACGCCTGTCAGCTGTCATCCGCAGGTGTTGCCAACCTGCGGGAGAAAACTCCTTTGTTGCGCTAGTTATGTTTGCGTTGAAGACCCCTGAAAATCGGGTACATGGTTTTAGAGTAAGCAAAGCTTAGGTTTAGACTCTGTTCTAGTTTATAGAATAACTAGCTTCTGCCCGCGACTTCGTCTGCGTAGAATTATACATAAAAACCTTCCTCTTGAATCACTCTATCTTTTAAAAGAAACCGCATCAAAATCTGTTGTGTAGTTCTGTTTTGAAGTTTTTTTTATTTATTTTTTATTTTATATAAATAGGAAGGCAAACGAGCAAGTGGGTCACCTGATAGTAAGTGATCACCACTGCCCATAGACACCCGCAACCCCGGAGGGATTGCAGATGCGTTGCCAACCTAGAGGACTAAGATGAAATGCCTCTTGTGCCCGTAATTTCCCCGGCTATCTTACTCTCCACACCGGAACACAGCAGTGCAAGCACTGCTACTTAGCGGCAGGATTAGCGAGTAAGATGGTGATAGCGATCCGGATGGACCTTGCACAAGGCCCTACCGCCCGCAAAAAAGGGGTATACCCGAACTAAAAACTCCGGCGTTGCCTCAATCCGGTGTGATGGGGGCGCTGTGGGATGCCACTAGATTACGTTCTCCCCTCACTCAATACCTCTTAAGGCTGTTTGTCCAACAACACCTATCATAACACAGTTGACATAACATAAGTAAGCAATGACATTGTTAACAACGGTCAAATGATAGTCTTAAATCAAGATGCCGTGGCTGTAAATTAAAAAAGCGGTATTCATTACGCTCTGACAAACAGGAGGGAAACGAATCGCATTTATTATTTAATTTGGTATGCAAATTAGCATTAAACAGTCGTTCAAATTTGACACGATAAGGCAAACAGGGAATCAGTGAGTTGGTAATCAAGTATTCAAATAAATTATGGGTGGGAATTTTAATATAATTTTTAGGTTATCCTTTTTATTTTTTGTTCGTTAACACTTGGTTTCAAGATGTCTCTTTTGCTCATACCAAGACTCACGTTTTAAGTCGGTCTTTCAAAGGGCCTGCATCTTTTGATTCTACATTCGTTGTTTCTTGTATCTGACGTTTATATGTCAGAAAATATATTTAAACTAGTTTTAAAGCAAGCTGAGCCAGAAACTTCCATGTTGGTCTGGGAGCAAAGAAAAAACATAGAATGTACCAGTTGCTTCTCTTCCCGCGCAGAAGGTAAAAGCCCATCGAGGGAATGGGCAAAAATCATAGGAATCATGTTATAGGCCATGCGACTAGCAACCAATCACTATTTTGATTACATTTTTTGCCATCTATCACGCCTACAATCTTGCTAATCGTGGCCTAGGTCTTGAAATCTTAGGCTGTATCTACCCCGTAAGGGATAAAGACGTGATTTGTGTATGTATGTCTCCCCGAAATTCCTCACCCCTTTTACGCAACCTACTTACTCAACATATACAAGTCGTTACAAGTTCTGACAGTCGAAACTAAGTAATACCAGCTTGTTTCTTACAAAATCGACGAGAACGCAATCACCAAAAGAAGAATCTCTTGCAATTCATTCCATGCCATTTATATTCACCACACACAAATCTATTTACTAATTCACCCGAATAATTATCCCGGATCCCCACCTTCAACTCCCTAATCCGTAGACAAAACTTGTTTCTATTAGACCCTTTTTCCTCTGAGACTCAACCGATGAGTTCCAAGTTTGCGAATACATTAGCCACCCAAGCGGAGTGACAAATTCGAGTAGACATGTTTCGCTTATCTCGAACACGTACGAACCGCGTTTACGCCGTCCATTAACCCGCCACAAAGATATAGACTACGGCTCCTCTTCCACGAGCTTCAATGAACGTCTCGCGCCAAGTTTGCGTCGTAAGCCTTTGATGTAGTGGTTAAGTTCCCCTGCTTTGACACGAAACTCCTAGAGAGGTTTTGTAATTGTGGCTTGCTGCGAATTAAACGGCACCGAGGAATGTTCATTGATTTTTTGCCAACAATAGTATTTGGCTTTGTAGCGTTTGATGTTACAGGTTTTCTGAATTAGAAGAATTCTTTTGTGGCTATTGTTGTGACAGAACTAGGGCCTTTCCATGAAGTCTAAATGCGATGCAGTTCAGGCTTTAGATGTCATGTTTTACGAGCTTATTTACTTGGAACGTATGTTTGTCTGGGTGGAATTTTGTGACTCAATTTTGAAGCAGATAATCTTCGTCCGATTGAGCTGAAATTTTGCATACGTGTGTAAGTCAAACAATATTATAATCTGGTTGTAGAATTCTGGGGGTCCAGTCAGGACTCCGCAGGAGGGAACTCTTCAACGGTTGGTCCGATTGACTTGAAACTTGGTTCACATATGTAGGACGGAAGACAATGCAAGTACAGTCAACAAAAAGTGCAATCAGCAAAAAAGCTTGTATCTAAAATGAAAGGTTAGGTTATATTACGAACTTGACACCGAGCGAACGTGACGGTAAAGCCTCTGGTCGCGAATCGATCACGGCTTGAAACACTGCCCTGAATCTCCTTAACGACTAGATCATGAAATCATTCGTAGTAGTTTATAGAATATGCCATAATTATCTCTGGCAGGAGACGGCACATTAAGAAGAAGAACTCCGGTAGTTGAAGTTGTATCACGGAGCTTCATAAATATAAATTTTACTACTAATTTTATTTACTGTCTTCAATAAAACCCCTTAACCTATTTCTGGTCTAATGCGACTCATTCACGGAAATGTAATTCCAGTGATTCAAGGCATTGATAAAAGTCCTTTCATGGGACTGGAGTTGCCAGATGAAAATAATAAAAATCCGTAGTGCAAAGAGAATTCTGTAAAATGTTTTATTTTTTATGTTTTAATAAGGTCCGGATCGTATTGGTATAATTTTAGTCGCTAATACTGCTGTCAAGTAGCATCGCTTGCGTTGCTGTGTGCGTGGAGAGTAAGACAGTTGGTGACATTACAAGCATTTTAGGTATTCAATCTTAACTCTCTGCATTGGTGGAGTTTTCTTACCATTAAATGCTTGTTTGCCTTGCCACTCCATTAAGTAAAAAAGTAACTTTATAGTTTTAATCTATTTAATTAACAAGTTCCCGCAAAAGCCATATTGTTTTAAAACAATCGATACCTAAGTGATTTTCTAATTATTTTCGCATTGTACGAGAGCTCAACTATTTTGCTTTTACCTGTGTGCGTGCCACTATGTGATGCGTAGTTAAAACCAGCCTCACTTTGTTTTTCGCACAACTCTTATTTACTTTTTATTTAGTCTCATTGACACTCCTAATAGTTCCCCCTGAATTGTACCAAACACTTTCGGATCTTCGTCACAAACGAAATTTACTTCGAGTATGTATGCATGTCTATATAACTCTTTATTATTGTATATAAAACACAAGAAAAAGAAAAAATACAGGACAACACAAATACACAAAGGTGAACTTATCCCTAAAAGATCTCTTCCAGTTAACATTTGAACGATTGACAGGACATTAAGTATCGAGTTCTCTAAGATTGCCGAAAAAACCTTATATTTACGGATTTATCCACGACCCTGGCAATTTGCCGCAGCACTGCAGTCCACGAACTGTCGCCAAGCAGCAATTTGACGTATTTATGTGACGTCGCATTTCGTACGTTTGCTCGCGCATTACCTGATTCCTTTTTAAAGTCCCGAAATGAATGTACGGAAGGTATTCGCTTTGAAATCGATGTTTTAGAAAAGTTCTATTGCGACATTGGAAAATGTTCTGGTGTGAAAGTTCTTGCGAGAATTGGATGCTATGTTTTGATGTGAAAGTTTATAGATTATGTAGTATATTTTATCTGTGTATCGTTTCGTGAGTCATAGACGGTTCTGGCTGAAAATCAGTGCTGCAGGTGTCTAACACCACCCAGCCACCGATCACCCAGACACCGAGCCAGCGACCGTTTCACTTTTGCGAAGACACACAACGCTGAATGATCTATTTTTTATGTCGTATGTTTTTTTTTTTTGTTTTACCTTGTTTATTTTCTATAAAATTGTGTGTAGGTATTATCTTATACCTTATACCAAAGTGATCCTAAAAGTTATCCCTTTTTTTGCCAAAAGAGATACAAAAAGAAAACGAATAAAAATAAAAATGAAAATGAAAATTTATTTTTGCTAATTGGCCGCCAAGGGCTCTTTTACGGGCATTTTCAAAAAAACATGTACCTACCCTTGACTTTTTTTTTCAAAATGATGACATTTTGGGTTTTTCTGAATCAGAATTATTAACACTATTTATTTTCGTAAAGAAAAAAAGTGTCCATTGGTTTTTTGTCAGTTTTGTGACACTATTTTCATACGATTCATAATGGGGCGTCACAAAACTGACACGAAAAAGTTGTATGGGAAATTAAGGTTATCTTGTTGGAAAAAGGGTACACGTTTTTTCAAAAATGCCCTTACATGTCTTTTTGAAACTACCAGCGCATTCGGAAAGACCATCATTGCCAAGAAGAATGCGCCGCATAAAACTTGGCAGAAAGTCATTTTTTCAAAATAAAATACAGGAACCCGAAACTGACGCGTCCCCAAAAATCCTGTATTGTTAGCGAGCCAACGAAGCTTAAAATTCGTGACGTGATCGAAAGAACATTATTTTCAATCTAGTCGACTTTAAACAGCGTTTCTCCGGCAAATTTGATCGTGCATTAATCTCGTGTCGTGACGGATCGTTCGACACACATACGATGACGCGACGATTTTATACGTGACCGAAAAGCGCGTAGGCAGAATAATGTGGATATTACTGAGGGTGAATAGACGATGGAAATAGCAGACATGTTCAATAAAAATATGGAGTTGAGTTAATTCTCAGTGTCTTTATCCCTTACGATACAGAGCCCAAGGTAACAAGACCTAAAGGCCACGTTTAGCATGATTGTTGGCAACTGGCTGCAGTGTGGCCTTTTTATAATCTTTTTGTCACGTTTATTCTTCTATATCTTGTTTTTTACGTTTTAATGTCAGTTGTCAAGTGTCTGATCCTGTCCTTGTCCTGTTATTGTGAACTAGATATTAAACCCGTGTTTCTACTAACATTTACGCCTTTCATTCATACAGTCCACTCAATAGCGTATATGGAAAGGGAAATCAAAATAGGGATGGGTTGCTAGCCGCATCGCTTATAATGTGATTCCTAAGATTTTCGCCCATTCCCTCGATGGGCTTTTACCATCGCGGGAAGAGAAGCAACTGGTACATTCTGTTTTTTATTTACTCCTGAACCAGCTTTGAAGAAATGAGTTTATTGACTGTTCTAAAATGAGCGCAGTATTTGCCAAAAATTATGAAAAAACAAAACCATTTTTTTGAGAATATTGATAAATAAATAAAGCCCTGCCTACATTTTTGGTTATAGTCGTAGAAACCTTTTTTTTTTAATTTTAACTGGGTATTAGGATGGATTTTGCGAATATTCAATTGTAATTCGGGAATTTCGCAAATTCTCCAATGGAGAAGAAAAACGCAAGCCAGTAGATATTTTTGTTTTATTTGAAAATTTACCAATGTGATCTTCTAAAAAAGTCCGCCTGAAATATTTCATCCTAAAAAACTTTTTGTTCGATTGGTCTAGTGAAGAAAATTGAACAAACAGACAGACAGAAGTCTTTACAAGGACACGCGTTATTTAAAATGTAAAATACCGTCTGCCGTCGTTTTTGTCTAATACTGAATTAGCAATTTATCAAAGATTTGCTCAAAGTTAATAAAGAAAATGGGACCCGAAGCTGTTAAACTTAAGTGCAATGCCAAGTCTTTGCTCGAAGCGAAGGATAAATGAAAAATCATCCAAGTACAAGTCGAGGTTATTCAACGAGGGTTCCGAGCCACACAGTACATTAGTTGGATAAGTTCATAGACTATCAAAGCTCCAAACTTAGATCCAATAGTCATCATAACTTTAAAAAAATCCCTAATACAACCCTAGCGCCACCTAGTTGTCGTACATTAACTACTCGCACGCGGTTAACAGCACACGACAGACGACAGATGGTCGAAGGCGGTCACAGAGTGGTGGCCAAGACTGGGTCGAAGGTCAGCTCGTTGGTCAGATGACATCTGTCATTCGGCTGGAAAACTGTGGATGAGACTGGCACGGGATGAGAGTGGCGTGGCCTTTACTCAGCAGTGGTGATGTGGGCTGATCAGATAGACGCTGTTAACGCTAGTGACGTCACGATGATGTACATCGCACCAGCGTTGATCTACATGGATGAATAAATACAACTTCCAACTCTTCCTTGGACTTCGGTCTCCAGCCATAACGTCTACCTGGACAAGGGCCCGATTTTTGAAAGCACATGTGTGAAAATACCACTCGAAAATGGTGAAAAATTGTGCTGAATTTTAAATACGAGTAGCTTAGAAGATACTAACGGCTCTCATAAATCTTGTGAACTAGTCAAAAATTTGATTGCACCTGTAGGGTGACTGCACCAGTAGTGGACATGGACCCAATAATGGACCATAACTCTTATTTAAAAAAACACTAAGGCATAGTCATCTATTTTACAACAGTCAATTTTAAACTGTGTTATCTTTAAATTAAGAATGAAGTGTTCATTACTGGTGCTTGTCAGCTTAAAGTGTCCAACACTGGTGCCGTCACTTTTGAAGATATAATCAGATTAATATCACTTTCGAGTGGTACTTTCGAGTGATGTGCTTTCAAATAAATAATCCGGAATAATTTTAAGGGACCCCGTATAAGCGAGGAACCTTAAAAACTAGTATTTTAGTAACCAGTTTAAAACTAAACTTATTAACCTCGATTAAATCAGCGTTTAGCGGTGCAGTTAGCTCGAACCGCAGGTCCAACTTTGTACCCCAATCAAATCCAAAGTTCGAATGAGTGAGGCCACAGCTTTTTGATTTGAGCTGAAAATAGTTCCATTATCGTCTGGTTAGTCAAAGCTTTCGGATTAGTTTAGTTTGATGAAGTTTGTGCTGAGAGCTTCTGGGTTTAATCTTATGTTGGAACGCTAGTTGGGTAATGATTTTAAATGCTCTATTTGTACGTGTGATTCCAGCTCAAGTTTAATTGAATGAGGTTTTAAAGCGCTCGGAGTAGCTTAAAAATGAGCTTCGAACACAAAAGAAACAAGACGAGAGGAAAGTTACTAACAGTTCATTTATATGAAACGTATTTATTATACCTATTTTAGTAACTGGCCAGTCATAAAAACAAATATTCAGTGAAAACTTTATCTCTCTTTAACTAGGTACGTCAGAAATTGCAAATGGGAACGTTCCTGGATTTAAGTTATGAAGAAAAACATTTCATTTAATAAAGCGTTAACTTTGCGGAGGTCCATTACAATGGCGACTGATAAATGTATTTCTAAATCCTGTCACTTATTTATTATTGTTGCGTATGCTTCATATATGTTGGATTTTATCACTACATAGTATAAAATAAAGTCGATTTCTCTGTCCCCATGTCCCTATGTCCCTATGTATGCTTATATCTTCAAAACTACACAACAGATTTTGATGCGGTTTTTTTAACAGATAGAGTGATCCAAGAGGAAGGTTTTTAAATATACCGTGCGAAGCCGGGGCGGGTCGCTAGTTATGAATAACTTTTATTTCTTCCAAATTTCTCCCGTGCCCTTGATTGCCACGCCGTCGTTTTCCTGTAGGACTAATCGAATCAAATGGAGCCAGCGGTAATTGGGTGTCTGCCCTCCATTATATGAGCCGCTAACCGATATTTCACCGGGATCAAACCGGGGAAATGGCGAGGAAAGGAACTGAATACGATGTTACTGTCGATTAATTGGCCGAAGAGTTGAATGTTATTAACGGACGAAGAGAAATGTAATGTGTCAGAAATTTTTAGAGTAACTTACAATAGTAATCTTCTAGTTGTTACTCGTTGTTTTATTCTATTAAAAATCATGGGACAATTTAACCTCAAGTATAATACCAAATCTCAAACCAAGACAACCGTTGGAGCAAAAGTATCCTAGAATGGAGACCACGTTTGGGAAAGCGTAGTGTGGGACGCCCTGCGACGCGTTGGACGGACGACCTTAGGAGGACAGCTGGCAGCGGCTGGATGAGGGAAGCCCAGGATCGCGAAAGTTGGCGCAATATGAAGGAGGCTTACGTCCAGCAGTGGACGGGCAATGGCTGTAGATAGATAGATAGATAGACCAAATCTCAAACCAAGAAAAGCTTGTTCTATTAAATATATCCAAGAATAAAGAACAGAATATTTGTACGCATCTGTTATATTATTATATCCTGTCGGAACCGGACAATAAGCTTCAGTATTCAGATTCTCTAAACATTAACTATTCAGTTATCTTAATTTTTGACATGTTCTTTGATTTTTTGAGTGGAGACTAGCTAGATGTATTCATAATTTGCGGAAGGTAGCAGAGTCTGCATTTTAGGAGAGGCCTATGTCCAGCAGTGGACTACTATAGGCTGGTGATGATGATAATGAATCTTCGACATTGCTTTTCAGTACTCACCAAATTAATTTGCTAACTCTCAAATTCAAATTCAAATTCAAATTGAAATTGGTGATGGTTTCTGAAACAACGTAGGCAACTTTACTTTACGCCCTCTTCAATCAGTTTTTCTTCTTCCTCAGATTGCCTCCATCTCCAACTCTACCGCGACCCCAAAGACCGCTTCAAGAAGGGGCAGACGAAGGCATCTCTGTCCTTGCAGCAGTTCCTTGGATTCGAGTCAGGCTTCACCTTGGACAAGGAGTCGAACACCATCGCCATCATCTGCCAAGATGTTATCGTCGTGCTCGCATTTGAGACTAGAGAGAGGCTGATCGCCTGGCAGGTAAGGACAATATACAACGATCCATCGCGTTTCTTCCGTTCATTGCGCATTCAAGACATGTACCGCTCAGTGGTTACCTGGCAAACACGCAATGAACAGAGAAAATGCTTATTCATCAATATCCGTGCGAAGCCGTGGTCGATCCGCAAGAACATTAAACTCGACAATAAAATTCACTCCAATTATTATCCGACTTTTCCATTTAGGTAGGTAAGTATAAGTCTTCCGCTTGTCTAGGGTCTTCAACGCTAAAGAATACTTACAACAAAGTTATATTATATCCTTAGTAACTTTTACTTTGTTTGTGGCAGTAAATTATTGTTTTATCCTGGTAAGGGGCCGTCCATTAATCACGTGAGGCTCCAAAAGGGGGGGGGGGGGGGTTCGGCAAAAATCACGAAATATCACAAGAGGGGCGGGGGGGGGGGGGGTGTAGTTAGATATCACGTGTATTTATTTATTCGTAAAACGCGCGATTTTTAAACCGAGAAGCGGCGTGTAGTGTGACCTTGACTGTCTGTCTAGACATTTCTTAATTTTCTAGAATAAAAATAGATTATACTTTTATACCTGTATTTAAAGAAAATATTCTAAAAATCACTATTTTGATTCCATTTTCCACCTATACGCCCACAATCTTGCTAAATGTGGCCTGTAGGTACCTGTTACCTTAGGCTCTGTCTATCCCGTAAGGGATAAAGACGTGATTTGTGTATGTGTGCATGTATATATATGTGTGTATTCTAAAAATTTTAAAAATACACGTGATTTTGGAAGGGAGGGGGGTACCAAGGGGAGGGGGGGATTAAAAGTGCTAAAAAAAACATCACATGATTAATGAACGGCCCCTAACTTGACACGTGCACATGTTTAGGTAAAAGTCGGCGGCCAGCTGGGCTCCTCCAAGGAATGGCTGGTGATGATCGGGGGAGGCTCGCGGAAGCTGCCGGCGGGGCCAGCTCGACTGCATCTCCAAGGTCGAAGGTTCGCGCTGGCCAGCGGGGTGCCGCCACGCCTGCTGGGGCTCTGGGAGCTGGCGCACTTGAGGTAAGCTCTGACGATCTGACGCACAGGGTCTGGCAGGCCTTTTTTTTTAACGTGTGTAAATCGCGCCTTATGCATCCCCGCGCTCGGGGCAGCAACGGGGGTATGACGGACTCTCCAGCTCGCCGCTGCCTTCCCTGTGGAAGGAGGGGAGAGGCCTACCGTCTAAAGACACACACGTTCCCTCCTGGCCATGAACTGTGGGCGTTGCGGGAGCACTACGGTGTCACCGCTGTGCCCACTGGCCGCCCCGGGATGGGGCAGATGGCAACGGCACCGTTGACTGTGGGTTCCGGATTAGAGTCTGGCAGGCCTACCACTGCCTTCCCTGATCACCCCATACTGGTCGCCACAAATAGTATATTTATAATGTAAAAAAAAATGTTTTTGTTAAACCTGTGTTGCGGTACCCGGCCATGAAGATAACTCTTCGGTCTTTGGAAAGAGACAATTTAGCTTCACGTAAGTTAGAGCGAGACAACGCTCTTATAAGCAGAAATCAGCCGAAAAGACCTACGCGAAATCTTTATACTGGTACTGTAGTTCTATTGTTTATTCTGAGTCTATTATTTTGCACAAATAGACTACAAGCCCATGGAAAAAAACATGTGAAATGAACCAGCGTGAATGAAGCTTAGAAGGCTGTTACTATATCATAAAATAACTCTGAGCGCTATGCCGTCATTTCTGAGCGGTACAGACTTCCGGCACCACCACTTTAAAGCGGCACTAGGTTTTTCGACATTTATTTTTAATCATCTATAAGCTATAAAAACGCCGTAAATTAATAATTAGTCGTAATTCCTCACTTGTACCTGAGAAATTCCATAAATGTACCGCTCAGAAGTGACGGCATAGCGCTCAGTTATTTTATGATATAGTAACAGCCTTCTAAGCTTCGTTCACGCTGGTTCATTTCACATGTTTTTTTTTCCATGAGCTTGTAGTTTAAAAATGTTATTATAAATTGAAAATCTGCATAAAACACTACGAAATTCTCATTTAAACGGACTGTCGTACGCTTAATCTCATTACGAGGACTAAACTTCTGATGCGAGCGAGTTTCGAAACCAAACGCAATAAACTAAACTAAAACCATACGAGTTAGCTTAACGTAGAATTTGTCACAAAGTAACATTCACGCCAATAAAACTTGCAGTTTCTGCCGGCGTTGCGTACTTTATTATGTGGCTACAACTTTGCTACTATCTCTTTCGCACTCTAGCCTAAATTATGTTATCTTGCTCGCGCTTGCGGTTTCAAACTCATATGCAGTCAGCTCGCACTGTAAAAGCATTTGGTCATTTAGATTATAAATTGTTTTATGCAAACGTTCCGAGATAAACATTTTGGAATGTAAATTTTATTTTCTATAACATGTGATACAAGCATTATGTATATTGCAATAACAATAGCTTACGACTTGTGGGCTTAATTTGGTTTTCAAATGAGATAAAGGTTTATGAAGGTTTCATAATACGGGGTTTACTAAAAAAGTTGCGGTTAAAGACTTAACGCACAATGAGACAATTATTTTGTGTAAAATTATACATTTAGCTGCAAAAGTAGCTTAAAAAGGCAGGTAAGTGAAACGTAGTAAGAAGTTTCTTCCCATAGGTAGGTACCTATAAAAATCCTACTAATACTATAAACGCGAAAGTTTGTAAGTATGGATGGATGGATGTTTGTTACTCTTTCACGCCAGAACGGCTGGACAGATCTAGATGAAATTTGGAACATAGATGGATTATAGTCTCGAATAACATATAGGCTACTTTTTATCCCGGAAAATTGCGTAATTCCAGACGAAGTTGCGGGCAACAGCTAGTTAAACCATATTTAGGTACTACAACTAAATCTGACAGCTATTCATTAACAAATAATTTATAATCCAATAAGTCAGCACATTTCATTGAATTCCATGCGAATTCCGCAATGACGTCAAAAGATCAAACCTTATTTATTATCCCCAAACTAATAAAAGAGTGGTTACAACATTAGCTCGCTGCTCGCTTGCCAAGACGCGCACAAGATGGCTGCCGAGACAAAATGGCGGCGAAGGAAGCAACGGCCATTAGCGATGCGCTGGCGACACGACTCGTAAAATAGAGGTGGCCTGGTTTTTTGCATTTCTTGCAAGGCTTATGTTAACTTGTTATAATTGCTATTTGATACACGAAAAAAGTTTTTGGTCCAATATCGAGTAAGACAGCTTTGAATCATATTGTTAAAATACTCTATCCTTACCTACCTAACTCCTAATATCTGGATATTCGTTAACCGTTGTTGCCTAGCGTGTGCCGTTAACCCAGGTGACTTTAAAAAGTAGTTATAATAACGAAATAATTAAGTTTTATTTGCGTTTATTGCTTGCAATCAATGTCTTCATCGATCGCCTTTGCGTCTACATGCCAAGCATTCACCGCATTATGGACAACATCGATCTTATAGCAATTTAGAAACGATCAAAGTAGCTCCAAAATTATCAAAGTCAACCCGGTTAACGGTACGGTACCCACCAAACTCTAGTCTTCCCCACAACGAGGAGCCTTCTCCACTTTGTACCGCATTTGCATGCTAAACGTGGCCTTTAGGTCTTGTTACCTTAGGCTCTGTCCGTAAGGGATAAAGACGTGATTTGTGTGTGTGTGTGCTAAAACAATTTTTACCAAACATGGCTAAGAACCTCCGCAAGGAAACTGGCGTTCGAATGCTACAACTACATCCAAATCAATCCATCGACACACTTACACAGACATCAAAGTCAAACTTAACTCTCTTTCTGCATCGGGGGTTAAAGCATAATCTAGCCTCACAAAACCAGGCAATACCATCTGTTATTTTTACACCCCGCATTTTCCTCGAGACGCTTCGTCCTTTACGGCTGCCGGGTCCGGTTTTATTACCGTATACGGGCAGATGGGATACGTTTGCTTTTAGTTTTGCGTTTATGGCGTCGTGGTCTAGTGGTTGCTGGCTGGGTGACTTTAAAATTAACTGGATGGGCAGTTAAACGCGTTAGAGATGAGGTTAAAGGGATCAAGTGGGAGACAGAGAGAAAACAATAAGGCTGTTCTTCGCAAGTTCGAGGCAGATAAAACAACTGACAATGGACTGACATTTACATTTTTATCTCAAATTCTAAGAGTATTAGAGAGAGATTTTATTATATACTAGCTTCTGCCCGCGACTTCGTCTGCGTAGATTATACATAAAAACCTTCCTCTTGAATCACTATATCTATCAAAATCCGTTGTGTAGTTTTGAAGATATAAGCATACATAGGGACATAAGGACATGGGGACAGAGAAAGCGACTTTATTTTATACTATGTAGTGAAGATGTTTGAAAGTAATTTTGTTTTGAGACTAGGCCTAACTTCGTTCCGCTAAGTATATTAAGAGATCCGCATTTTTGCCGTGACTTCGTTTCGCATAGGACCGGTTCCTTCTTGTATTTCCCTTACTCCGTGTAACGAGTATCAAAAGTACCCCCAACACCTTATTTACGGGTTGACCCAAATCCTGGTCACACCATGCCCATTGAGACGTGCCAATTACGAAGGCCAGCTGGCAACAATGTAAGGTACCAGGGAATGCTATTGTTATTCTTTTAATTAACAACGGGGATATTAAAGTAAGATTGCCTGTTTTGCATTATCAAGATTTTTGATTAGTGTGATGTGATGTTGATGGGTGAGAAAACATAGATTATCGTACAAACAAACCACGTCTATATCCCTCACGGGGTAGACGGAGCTACAGGCCACGTTTAGCAAGATTGTGGGCCTGTAACATGATTCAACGATGATCTGCGGGGGGCGAACAGCTACTGGTACGTTCTAAATTTTTTCTTTGCTCCCAGACCAGTAGTTTTGACAGTTATTGTTTGAATGTGACAGCTAGTTGGTTCCGATGCCAATTGTCAGCTCATACATGAACTGTCAAAATGAACACGATGGCGATTGCGAGCGAGTTAGATAATAAGCCTTGGATGGAAGTTACATTGCAGAAGAACATTGATTTTATACTAAATTATTTGATAGGGTTAAATAACATTTAAGTCGTCATTCTGATTAAGCTAAGACAGTCCACTGTTGGACATAGGCTTCCCCCATAGACCTCCAATTACCTCCCGCAACTTTAACTAGGTCATCCATCCACCTCGTTGGTGGACGTCCTACGCTGCGCTTGCCGATCCGCGGTCTCCACCAGAGAACCTTTCGGCCCCAACGACAATCTGTCAAGATCATTGCGTATTAAATTATCTTTATTAATTAATTAATAATAGTTTCTGTCTTCCCAGGCGCTATGGTGTGGTGGAGGGACGTTTCTGCTTCGAGGGAGGCTCGCACTGCGGCAAAGGCGAGGGTCTTCACGTACTGATCACTGACCAGGCTCAAGACATTGCTGATGGGTTTGATGCCGCTGCCCACGGCAACCCTAGAGCACCAGCTTCGAGGAAAAGTGGAGGTAATAAGAAATTTAGTCATTTTAACGACGGAAGCTTTGTGGTTGGTGGCCCTGAGTTACCCTGAGCCACGGATACACTAGAGGACAAATATCCCACAACGTGAGTCGGTGATATATCAAGTGTTGTTGGCCAATGTAATCAGAATGTATCAGTTGCTTCTCTTCCCGCGCAGATGGTAAAAGCCCATCGAGGGATTGGGCGAAAATCTTAGGGATCATGGTTATATAGGCGATGTGGCTAGCAACCCATCACTGTTTTGATTCCCCTACCCATCCATGCGCCTAACAATCATGCTAAACGTGGTCTTTAGGCCTTGTTACGTTAGGCTTTGTCTACCCCGTAAGGGATAAAGACGTGATTTATGTATGTATGTATGCTGGCCAATTTCACTTGACATATCTGACGACATCACGCGTCTTGTGTAAATAGCAACGTAAGGCGAAGTCGTGCGACTTCGCGAAACTGCACCTGCCATATCTGGCGACGCGCGACCTGTCCGGCGATGGCGAAACGTGTCGCGTGATGTCGCTTGTCAGTCAAGTCGAGCAAAGTCTGGCAACGGCGCGCCACTTCACCTGACATCGCTGGCCGAGCTGCTCTGGCCTGCTAGGCTGAAGGGTCGTAGGACATTTTGTTCCCTAGTTCAAATCCCTGTAGAGACAGAGGTTTATATGAAATACCAATATCTGAATTCAAGTCCTAAAGGATATCATTATATTTATCTGTATGTATAAGTATGTATATATCCGTTGCCTGGTATAGTATAAGTTTGACTCAGTAAAAGTTGCACCAAGCCACTTTAACGATAACTTTAAGTAGAACTGACATTTTGACGTAATATTTCAAAGGTTTTCTGTCTAAAATCGTCGGTTATGGTTAAAGTTATTGTTGAAGTAACTTGAGGCAACTCACGGGGTATAAGATAAGGTTAATAGGTACAAGCCTTTTCATAACAATTACCTCAGTTTCACGTTATTTCGTCAGTCAAATGTAATATTTGAACAAACATAACCTACTTTTCGATACCATTTCGTTTGGGGTTGAACTGATCAGAATAATAGAATAATAAAAACACGGAACTAGCTGGAGGCAAAACAAAGCTTCCAGTCGAACAAATAAATTCATAGAAAGCAATAAAATATGAAAGCTCAAATTCTTATACGGTCAGTAAAATATTAACGACTTCGTTTTTATACTCCCAGGGGCAGACAGGAACCGTCCTGATACGAGGCTGTCTGACTTCAACCCGGGTGATCAATCAATACCAGATACCGGTTTATACGAGGAAAATTTCTTCGGAGAAGATTGCGGCGGTGTCTCGCCTTTCTGGCCTTCTGATGAGAGAAGAGGCTTTGACGAACATGATTGCAAAGAATGCGAAGAACCAGGAACGAGACCACCGTGGAGCGGAGCTGATCATGTAACCTTAGAACGATGCAGCAACTGCGTCACCAAACTGGGCACTATGACACGGTCTTCAACTGTTGCCCTGACTCCTGCAACTCAATTCAACCCAGCATGGACAATGGAAGCTGTTCCTGAAAGCAGCTCTGACAATTCTTCAAATAGCACAGAATATTTGACTCCTAGAGCGATAAAAAAGAGCCTTGAAGCAAGTCAATGCGATTGGGCACCGCAGAGACCACCGAAACCAGCTAGATTGGACGAAAAGAAACCACCAGCCACTTTGCCAGCTTCGGTGTGTGCATGTTCTAATGACAGGAACTATTCTGGTAATGCCAATAATCCTAAAGTTGGACCATACGAAAACTACGATGTTCCTAAAGCGACTCATGTAGAGGTAAGTATACTTATCGATTTGCATATATTTTTTAATCTTAAATTTGACATAACTAAAAATAATCATGGTTCAAACTTCATCGTAATTTGAAAGTCTTAAAAATTCCATGTTAAAAATACAATAAGATATTTTTTTAGAGCATGACTGTCCACTATAGTGTACATTGTCAGATTAAGGGTCGAATTTATTGAAGTTATAAATTGGATTTTGTTACAGGTAGAGAGCACTAATATGTACTACGATACACCTAAAAGAATAAAACAAGCGCTAACAGAAGATCTATTTCAAGTGACAAAAACTTCTGCCCCCGGTAATTTAGTTTTGAAGAAAAATTGCGGATGCATTTTGAAATTTGGATCCAAAAAGAAACCAGTCATTGTTGAATGCGATGAAAATATACAGCCCGTTGAGTGTCCGTGTCAAAAGGTTACTAACTGGGCCAATAACCTCATTAGTCTTCCGTACTGCAAGAGAAATGTTAACTATGACAAAGTGAATACAGAAGTTTTGACCAGTCAGAAATCCGAAGATATGGCTTTATACGCTACTGTTGATGTAACTCGTAAAACGAATAGGCAAAGTTCTATAAATGAAAAAGAGATGTCGCATGATTGCAGTGAACCATTTATGAACTATGAAAACCTTGGACCAAAGGGTGACAATGAATTCGAAGATCCTTACGCAAACTACGAAAATCTTGAGTTCGCTTTGTCTCTGGAATACTATGAAAATGCCAAAGACTTGTTAAAAAAGGCTGGTGTTACACAAAAAGAATTAGACGCGCTGAGTGCTAATGTTGATTTTGCTGAAATTGCGCTTCCCACAAAACCGAAAAATTGTGCTAAATGCGGTCATTCAGCTAAACACCAGTTGATGAAGAAGAACAAAAGCGATGAGTATTTGTTAATGGAACCTGCGAGAGAGATTAAACGAGATTTATGTCGAACGACTGGTCCTAATCCAGGCTACACTCCCATGTCGCCTAACCCTAACTGGTCCCAAAGTTTAAGGCATCCATTACAAAAACTTCACAGAGTAGATATTGAAAAATCACACAGCATACCAACACTAAACGGTACCGCAAGCCGGGCGCAGAGTTTTGACGTCTCAACGTCAAGTAATAACAATAAAGAGGCAATTCAAAAACGATCTAGTTCAGTAGACTCGGCCAGATTACTAGAAGATTTGAAAGAATTCGATAGTAGCATCGGAAGCCATGCCACTTCATCCTCATTAGAGACTTTAAGAAACTTGGCAATCGAAAATAGAAGAACATCTTCACCTTGCAACAATGAGAGAGGCTGTTGCGACCACGATTGCTGTAAGTCATCTGATTCAGAGAACAAGACGTCAGAAGGTAGCTGCACGAAAGACATGCCGCATTTGCGGAACAAACACATGGATAATGCTCAAATCAAAAGGTCATCCAGTGTTCCTTGTAAATCTGGGGGCAATAGAGACTCTTCGAGCTCAAACGATTCAGGTGTGTCCAGTTGCTCAATGAAACAGGGTCCTGAGTTCAATGAATTTGAAATGCCTCTCACATCAGGCCATTCTCGGTATCAGTACATGGCACATAGAAGGATGAGGGGGAACGCTACTGGATGCATTCATTCTTCGCTGCCCAGGAAGTCAAAGTCCTCTGATCTGCTTAAGGACATGACCATGCAGATACATAAAACGAATGTACCGGCGAAGTCTTCGTCAGCAGAGGCCGAAGTGCCTGTGCTGCCGCCAAAGCAATTCAAAGGTACGCTTTAGCTCTTTTTATACCCCGTCGCAGGTTAAAGCGTTTATCATAGTGTTACTGTTTTTTAGCTTTGTATCAGATCCATTGATTTCAAGATTGTTTGCTTTCTCAAATAACTGTTGTAATATTGAATTTATCTTAGCCTTACTTTTCAAGCTTTGCGAGTCTCAAATCTTTGTACTTTGTAGGTGTTATGGACACGCATAGCACGTCAAGCGGAACTTCGGATATGTCGGACTACATTGAAACACTTTCTTTGACTTCATCACACTCCTCTTCGGACAATCCCAATATCAGGTATTTATTTACCTATTTATGTATTTATGGTTTTTCAAAAAGCTTCCATGTTGGTCTGGGAGCAAAGATAAAACATAGAATGTACCAACTGAGTCTCGTCCCATGCAGATGATAAAGGCCCATCGAGGGAATGGGCGAGAATCTTAGGAATCATGTTTTAGGCGATGTGGCTAGCAATCCATCACTATTTTGATTCCCCTTTTCACTTCCACCTATGCGCCCACGATCATGCAAGCGTGGCCTTTGGGTCTTGTTACCCTGGGCTCATAAAGACGTGATTTATGTATGTGTATGTAAAAAACAAACAACCATCATTTAAATGACTCCTTGACGATCTCCTTTCATCCACTCAAAGGTTGACTGGAAAAGATCCCTTAAAGGGGATAAGGACACAGTAAAGAGTTTACATACATACTCCGTATTTAACTTTCAAGTAAAACTGCTCCCCGGACTTACAAGTGGACAAACGGGAATTTTACGCCGTTCTAAATTGATCTTGTCAACCACCTTCAAGAGTCCACTACAAAATGGGCATTATTACAATAGAACAGTGATTTTCAAAGTGGGGGGCGCGCCACCCTAGGGGGGCGCAGTGACCTGCAAAGGGGGGCATGGGGTACGATACAAGACCTTATAGAACCTTATTAACAAAATCCTTGTGTTTATACCTAACAGCTTACGGCTGAAATAGGGGGGGCACAGAGTTTTACCTTTTTAGAGAGGGGGCGCGTAATGAATAAGTTTGGGAACCCCTGCAATAGAATGATGACTTCATTGTTGTCTGTCTTACTCAATGCCTTAGTGTCTCACTGTAATGTTGTGTAAGATATTTCATAAATAAATAAATAAATAAATAATTGTTCCCAGGATGGCAAGGCAGCCCACAATGACCCTGCGACCGAGGTCCGGCAAGGAGTACCACAATCTGGACCCCATCATCACCTCCATGTACAAGAATGGGAAGGAACTCTCAAACTACACCAATCTACCTTAGAAATAGTTGTCGTGAATTTGTTACTATACGAGAAGATACTATAAATAGGTTAAGACAGAACGAGTTTCAGTTACAGTATAGTGTTTACCTTAAAATGCTCATTGTTCAAGTGACGAGAAAAAAGTATTGATTAGTATTTAATTTTTATCTTAATCAGATCAAGAGCACGACGGCATTCTGCTGATCGCTCTCTTAAACGATTTGTTTAATTTGTAACTTTACGTCGGGTCGTGGGGAAATATTTTATTGTTCTAATGTAATGTTTGGTAGAATAAACGTTTCATATTTATAATTTCAATAATAAAATTTCTAAATGTCAGTTAAAATTAGAACACAGAAAAATCCGAAAAGTAAAGCTATGGCCGGGATTCGAACCCGGATCCTAGTCATTCCGTGACGCGTGCTATAGGGGTATAGCAAGCAAGCGGGTAGTCTTCGAATTTTTTACCTGTGTTACTAGCGTGTCACGTGACCTTTTGTTGGGTTTTGTTGGCTTTTGTTGGTTTCGTTTTGTTTTTTGTTGGCCATAGCTTCACTTTTCGGATTTTTCTATGTGTTCTAGTTTTCACTGACATTTAGAAATTTAATTTCTAACGGTAAAACCGTAAAATTAAAACATAAAAATCAAGAAATAAAAATTCTTGATTCATTTGATAGTAGTTTAAATTATACTTAACTAAGCTTATCACAGAAGTTAGAAACGAAATTACTTCTAAACTATTCTTTTTTCCTCTAATTTTTTTTTTCGAAATTATTCTTTTAGGAGGTAGCCCTCGTAAAAGAGGTTCTGATATAATTTTCAATTTGAAACTGTTGGGCAAGCAACCAATGACCCCTTATACTAATCACGCGAAACGTGAATGGGCTTATTATACATATAATATACCGGCTTTATTTGACCAAATATTACATTATGACAATTAATATTCTTCTTATAAAGGACACCAAATTTTTATGATCTTTATAACAGTAGCAGTAAAATTTTATTATTTTATTTGACGTTTGTTTTAACTTATTACAATGTTTTGAATATAGCATAAATAGATTATTATATTGTGACGATGAAAAGATATGAGATAGTTACGAGTATTTATCTAGGTTGTGTTTTGTTTTTTGTAACTGTAGTATTTTTGAAACATGTGAAAATGCTGTAGTTTTTTGTTGTTTGGTCAGTAATTTGATTTTTCAATGAATCGAGTTTCATTTGTTGAACGGACAAGACTGATTTTTATTAAACATTTTCTTATCGTTCTTTGTTTTAGTTATTATGAAGCGTAACTAGTCAAAGATTGTATGATAAATTATAATTATGTACTCTTAAGTATTACATAGACGGTTGTATAGCTGTAAAAATGGGGTATTAAGATAAACAACGATTAACTATCAGTAGTTGTAAAAATACATTTTATACATTTTTCTTACAGTACGATTATATCCTTGTAAAATATATCCCTTTCAATATAACTTATGTTAACATTACACATAGAAATCTGACGATATAATATTGTATCCTTAATTACGAAAAAGCATAATTCCTAAGCATAAGGAAACAAAATATTCGAATAAAATGTCAAACAGAAAAACGAGTGTTTTCCAAAAAAAAACGTCTACAAGATCTTTTTTCTAGAATTTAATTATTTGGATTTTTCATACTCATGATCGTTTACCCTATTGATCCTTATACTAGAAAAAATGTTTCCCAAAACTTTCATTCCAGTTCGACACTTTTTTGTTCGTCGTTTTTTTATCAACAGGAAACAAAAATCCGTAGTTAAATCAGTAAATCAATCCTAACCGATAGCGAAAACGCTTCTGAGAAACAAAAACCCAAAATAGGTACCTAATTAATTTCAGGAAAAAAATTTTTTTTGTGCACTTTTTTTGGAAAACGTTCTAACACGAAATTACATGTGGCTATTTTCCCACGGTCAGTGTAAATCAGAAAAATCTTACCAAAAGTTCCAAAAAAAATATGTTTGTTATGTTCTTCTATTAGCTACACAAATATAGTATGTCAGTTTATTGAAAACTTAGGTAATAACCTTTTTTTAAGGATATTCGATTCGTAACGAATTGAATGCAGATTATAATTTCATATTATTTATTTGCGAGATCCTATTAAATTGATTGTGGATAAAAATAATTTAATTTCATAAAAAAATATAATCCAATCTTGAAGAAATTAGGATCGACGTTGTAGCGATCTCATATTTACAACTAAACAGTTAAACACCAATGTTCGACCTTATTATATACTAGACAGAGTTTAATTTAAGCCGTTACGACAGCCTCATTGTTATTTCAGTTGGGTACACTGAGCACTTTTGACAGGAGTTGACTTTGCATTTATCGCAAATAGCGCCATCTGTGGCACCACTGCGTACCTCGCTTAGAGGGTCGATAGGTTGTAAGTACTTTGGCCAAGCGCCAATAGATGGCGTTATTTTGGGACTGCTTCTAAAATGGCGTCTTATAAAAGGGACCTTCATTCAAGCATTTATGTTTTTCCGGCATTTTATGAGAAACAAGAAATACACAAAGCACATGCTCTAGTCTATATAAATTCTAGGCAAAATTTTTTGCGTCCCTGCAAACTGTTATCAAAACTTCACGGCATTTTTACTCTATGAATTCGATACACACGAGTACATTTTCCCTGACCAATTTGGTCATTATTTGTTATAATACGGAATATGCACGATTAATTTATCGTTTTTCTTATTAACAATATTATATGAAATATCGTAAAAAAGATGTCAAAAGTAATATCGGTGAAGAAATACGAAAAATATAAGAATTGTAAATTACTAAGTAGACGATAATAAACTATTAAATGGGGAACGTGACGTCACAAAACACTACTCCCATACAAGCTCCATGTGAAATTCTGTTTTTTTATAAAGAGAAAAAGATTAAAAAATAATAATCTAAAAACTCTTTTTTTAATATAAGAGGGGGAAAACGAGCAGACGGGTCACCTGATAGAAAGTGATCACCGTCGCCCACGGGCGCCTGCAAGGCTTGGGGAATCACAGGTGCATTGCCGGCCCTTTCAGAAACAGGCCGGCTTGCTTCTTAAACATCCCTAATATAAGTGGTATTAAAGCATTTTATAAAATCTAGCATATTCTTTATTGTTGGCAGGAACGTACCTATGCGTTGCCATCTCCTGTTGTAGGTGCTCTATGATTAATTGATCTCATTAACTATAATTAACTTGTAATAAAAGGCATGGGAATTATTTGTGCAATATTGATACATAGCAATAGTAAATGAATTTTGTAATTACTTTTGTAGACACTCGCTAGCCCGTTTATACCAAACCGGTAATGTATCCTCTATGTATACCTACCTACTTATACATAATAAATACTTATAGTGATTTGTAAACTGGCATTTCATTTTAATAATTACATAAATACGTACATACCGTCACGCTTCTTTCCCACAGGGGTAGGCAGAGACTACAGTTTCACATTTATGACACTCACTCATGATCACCAAAATAGAACTAGTACTTCCCATAAACTCAGAGAGCTGAAATTTGGTACAGAGTTAGGGTTTAATGGCCACATGAAGGGAAAACTATAAAAACTAGGATAATCGAAGAAAAAAAAAGTGTCAAATAAGAAAATCTAATAAAATAAATCAATATCACGTTTCTACAAAAAGAAGTGAATCCCACCAAAAACATTCTGTAAAAAACTAGCCAAGTCTCGATAGAGCTGCTTGTTTATCTCTAAAAAGTAATGAAATCTAGACAAAGTCGTGCCAAGTTTAAGGTTCCTTACTTCGACTTATAATAATAAAGATATTATTATAGTTAATGTTGTGTGACTTGGCCGTTGAAGGGTACACAAGGGTACAAAACCAGGTGCTCCATGACATCATTGCACCAATCTGCAATCGTCAATGGGTAGCGGTTCTGGCGACAGGGTAATATACAAAAATAAAGCAGTCGCCACAATATCAACGAATTCTGCGCAGACAGAGTCGCGGGTAGCCGCTAGTATTCCATATCTATGCCCGATCCGGTAATGCAATCTATCCCTCGGATTGCTTACTAAATTGTCCCTTGTGACCTATTTATAAGGCTTGTCAGCAGTCCCCGCACGTACAAGTCTAGCCCCGACTAATTGGATATTAGCAAGCTAAGGCAATAAACAATTAGTTCCACAAACATGACAAAGTATTAGAGTAAGAGTTAGTTGGTTAATTAACAATCACGCTGTTGATAAACAAGTTGGCCTACAAGTTGATTAACGTGTCAAACAACTTCATAAACATTTGTGCACAACTTGACAAAGATCATATTAAACTTAAAAACTTGATGTGAAAGTTAGTGAGCAAACTATTGAGTTCACAAACAACTTCTTGACAAAAACTTCATCAATAACTAGAAAAAAATTGACTGGTTGACTAAATAGTTAAATTTCTAAACGACACTGAAAATTAGAACACAGAAAAATCAGAAAATTAAAGCTATGGCCGGGAATCGAATCCGGATCCTCGTCATTCCGTGACGCGTGCTATACCTACACTCATAGCAGGTGGAGGTTTCACCGGAAAGCTCATGGTAACTTTCAAATATGATGTCGCACATAAGTGAAAAACTCAGAGGTGCCCGGAATTCGAACCGACGACCCTCTTGCGGGGGCGCAGGTTAAACCACGAGGCTACCACGGCTTTTTTAAACCTCATATAGATAGCTGTAATTATAACATTATCTCCTCAAGCAAATCTTGGATTCCGATAAATCCTACCCGAATCCTAATTCAGCTCAATTGATAAACTTCATCATCAGATAACTCTACATTAATCCGGCGAATTCGATAATCAAACGTCTGCTAATAACCGTAATTGAGGACCACGGAACTATCGATGATTCTCGAACCTTCGCGAATGTTCGAGAACGTTCGAGAACCGACGGAACATTAAGTAGAGGGCTATTGAACCTAATTGGTGCTTAGTTACAGACATCGAATGAATGCAACTGTTGAAGTCGATAGGCTAAGTTTGATCCTTGGCGTTTTTGTGAAAAGATTTTTTATCGGTAATTATTTTTTTTAGGATTCCGTACCGCATTTGCAGAGAGCGAAACTTATTTATGACTAGCTGCTGACCGCGACTTCGTCTGCAATAAAATAGTTTTTCGCTATCCCACGGGTACTATGCAATTTTCCGGGATAAGAAATAGCCTATATGTTAATCTAGGGCATCAGCTATCTCCGATCAAATTTTTTTCCAAATCCATTCAGTAGTTTTTACATGAAAGAGTAACAAACATCCATCCATCCATACTTACTAACTTTTTACTAAGTAGAAGACAACAAAACAAGTAAACATTGAGAAAAACGTGGAAAGTAAACGATCCATCCTTATTATTCTCTGTCGGCTACAAAAAGTAAAAAAACTGAACCAGTTGTAATATATTATCGTTTTGTACAAACCCGGCGAAGAATTGTAATGTTAATGGTATGCAAACTCGCTTCCGACTAGCTTTTGTTCGCGGCTCCGTTTGTTGTGATCACAATTTACATTCTCTGATTCATGGTGCTGTTCGTTCCACAATCGGAATTCGTTACGAGTTCCGCATAAAACTGCTTTATGATATTACTAGCTTCTGCCCGCGACTTGGTCTGCGTAGAATGATACATAAAAACCTTCCTCTTGAATCACTCTATCTATTAAAAAAACCGCATCAAAATCCGTTGTGTAGTTTTGAAGATATAACCATACATAGGAACATAGGGACAGAGAAGGCGACTTTATTTTATACTATGTAGTGATGCGTAATGAATTCCGACTATGCAAGGCAGCGTCATACACCAAAGGCCTAGAAAGTGCATTAGTAGCATTAGTTTAACGGTATTCCAATTAATTTATAATTGACTGTCGAATAAGAGCGCATTGTAACAGTTTCATCATAAACGATTAGTTAAAAGGTGTGGCGAAATTTCGACCATTTTGCAAATTAAGGCATAATGATAATGACGACAGTTAAAATAACATTAAATTAAAAACTGTTGAGAGAGATTGTGCGTGAATAAAAATTAATTCAATTTCATTTCAAAATTGCCTTACGTTATTGTAAAGAGCTGATGCTCAAACTGCTCAGATTTTTACAAAACATGGCAGAGACCATCGCAAGGAAACTGCCGAATGAAAAAAAATGCATCTACTCTTAAATCACACACACACACAAAGGTTGACGTCAAACTTCACTACATAGTATAAAATAAAGTCGCTTTCTCTGTCCCTGTGTCCTTATGTCCCCATGTCCCTATGTATGCTTGTATCTTCAAAACCACACAACGGATTTTGATGCGGTTTTTTGAAGTGATTCAAGAGGAAGGTTTATAGGTATAAATACATGCATAATATGCGTGCAAAGCCGGGGCGGGTCGCTAGTAATATTATGAAGACGTGATTTCAATTTTTCTTCGTGTAAACTGAATGGCCTGAATGCTAAAAGTATTATGGCAAAATTATCTGACATCGATAAATTTTATAACGACCTTTGAAACGCAAACGGACAAGTCGCACCTTTAGGACGAAAACGACACATCTCAAAAAACACGGTTTTTGTGTTAGGGTCGTAAAAAGACTTTATACGGCCATATCTATCGTTCCATAAATAATAAAACGCCACATTCAGGCTGGAATGGGACAAAGCTGCAATATCGGTCTCTTTCTTGCGCGGAGAATTCCGTGCTCATGACGGTGCGGGAGGGGCGCATTCAGTGTTAGGTCGAAGCACCTGTGGGATAGACGTCACATGGACAGAACAGTAGTGACGGAAAACCTATTGAGTCGTTTTCATTCTGACTGAAACGGTATATTTCACTTTAATTTTTAATTTTAAACCGACGTATTTATTATTGTGACTATTTGTGACCATTTATTTCTGGTATAATTTATATAATTTGATGAATTATTCAGATTTGTGTCGTTTTAATATAGAAATACTCAAAGAGTTTAAGGACTTATTTTTAATAGTGTCATCTAATTATTAAATAAAAACATCTATCTGGCGTACTATGTGACTGATGAGATAAAAACCTTTATTTATCCACATATTACTCACAATTTATTTCGTTTTTTTAAACTGATTTATAGGTAAATTAATCCTTTACAATTTTATGCCCAAAATTTAGCTGTCACTTCAATAGTAAAAAAAATAATCACGACGAAGTACAATGGTGCCACAATCTCCATTCTTTTATTTCAATTTCCCAAAAAGTTGCTTTTTTGAGTTGAGGCGTTTTCATCCTAAAGGTGCGAAGTATTAAAATACGCGAAATTATGATGCAAATTTAAATTTTAAACCGCTGAAATATAAAACTCGCTGAATTTACGAGACTTGGCGAGTAATAAAAGGGAGGTATCCGCTTCGCCCGGTCTGACCGGGTGAAACTACCGGCTTTGAGATGCCTTGCATCTTCCGATCTAAATACAATATGGCGGAAGCCATAATATGATAGACTGGTATGTTCTAACGTGCGATAATGTAAACATCATAATCGGTCTTACACGAAGATCGCTAAAGTAACTAAGGGAGATTGAAACGGACTGCAAAATCAATAAATATCCTCTTCCCTTTATTCATAACTAACTTCTGCCCGCAACATCGTCTGCGTATAATTATACACAAAAACCTTCCTCTTGCATCACTCTATCTAATAAAAAAAACGCATCAAAATCCGTTGTGTAGTTTCGAAGATATAAGCATACATAGGGACATAGGGACAGAGAAAGCGACTTTGTTTTATACTATGTAGTGACTATGTAGTGATAAATACATACATACATACACAAATCACGTCTTTATCCCTCACGGGGTAGACAAAGTCTGAGGTAACAAAACCTCAAGGCCACATTTAGAATGATCGTGTGAAGGTGAATCAAAAAAGTGATGGGTTGCTAGCATGGTTCCTAAGAATTTCGCCCATTCCCTCGATGGGCTACGGCTTGTCCGTTCCATCCGTCGTCATAAATTAACCTTTTGTTTCAAGTTATGTAGAATTGCCCGGTTAATTCTAACCTCGCGTTTATCTGAATATTATGTTAACTTGTTACCTTTTCATGGCAACTTGGTAATTTTTGTTAGGAAATATTTTTCGGCGCTTTTTATTGGGATCAAGTGACGTTCCCTGTCCGAGCTTATTTTATCTTCTGTTGTAGCTAAAATTTCACTTTGTTCGTTGAATATAGCCTACTAGCAACCTGACCCGGCTTTGCACGGGTGCAATCAGTGTTTCTCAACTGTATTGTGGATACCTTACTCTTGAATCACTCTATCTATTAAAAAAACCGCATCAAAGTCCGTTGCGTAGTTTTAAAGATCTAAGCATACATAGGGACAGATAGACAGCGGAAAGCAACTGCGTTTTATACTATGTAGTGATAGTGATGTTATGTGGTTTTCTGTTGATAAGAAAATTTTCAAAATCTATTCAGTAGATCTAGAGATTAACTACAAATTCACTTTTTTGATTCCATTTTCCACCTATACGCTCTCAATAGTAGTGAACGTGGCCTTTCTTGCTACCTTAGGCTCTGTCTACCCGGTAAGGAATAAAGACGTGATTGATTTATGTATGTATGAATGTATAGATTATCTTACGGTTATTTTTTACTGCAAAAATATCGACTCAAAAAACAGTCAAATAAACCTCTTTTTTTTTAAGTCGGTTTTAAAAAACCTTGTAGGTACAGCCCGTGAGCTCTTAGAATGGCATTTGGGTTTGTCTCGTCGTCTCACTTACTCTTATCAGAAAGAGAGAGAGAAATATTTATTTACGCACATTTGATACTATACTTAATGGGTTTGGTACTTGAATCGGCCGGGCGAGGGAGACGGCAAGACAATCCCCAATGGCATTCTAAGAGCTCACGACTATACCTACTTGTAAGTGCACTAAGAGCTGCAGCGGAACGTATTTAATAATGCACCAGGCACTCGACTTAAACTTCTAAGGCTTTGAATAATTCCTTACCAGGAAATAACAGTCTCCAGTACGCTTTAAATCCAGTAATTCAAACGCAAAAAACCGACCTAGCGCGAGTCGACGCGCGCACTGCGGGTCCCGCATAAATTCGCCAAGTAATATAAATCCAGTGTTAGTAGACTGCTGTAATAGACTACAAGCCCATGGAAAAAAATAACCTGTGAAATGAACCAGCGTGAACAACGCTTAGAAGGCTGTTACTATATCATATAACTCTCTAAGCTATAAAAAAGCCGTACATTAATAATTAGTCGTAATTCCTCACTTGTACCTGAGAAATTCCATAAATGTACCGCTCAGAAATGACGGCATAGCGCTCAGTTATTTTATGATATAGTAACAGCCTTCTAAGCTTCATTCACGCTGGTTCATTTTACATGTTTTTCTTCCATGAGCTTGCAGTCTATAAGCAAACTGTAGCCAATGTGAAGTCATTTTATATTGAATAACGTAACAGACATACATAAAAATATTCTGTTTTTTTTTATTTAACTTTGTTTGTTTGTTTATTAGATTGACGAAGGTGGTTCACAAGCGGGGTCTTAGGCCAAAAATTAAAAAAAAAGTTAGACTAAGTTTTTTTAATAAATTATTTTTATAATATATTAATAAATTAAACACTACTATAAAATGAAGATATACCTAACACTAGAAATCAAACTAAAATACTTATATAGAAACTTTAAACGAAAAACATTCGGCCATGTTGAAGCAAGTTGTCGCTCACGCGCAGCCTCTGCGGCGATTGCTCCAAACTTTGAAGATCAAACTTCTCGCCACTGAAAAAAAAAAATTAATCATTTCAAAATCTATCCTGATATTGCAGTAGAGGTGGAAGAAGTAACGATAGGAGAGAGAGAGAAAGAGAGAGAGAGAGAGTTTCACGTCAAACTTGTAACAGTTATAAAGGAGCGAACACACCGCCGCGTATACGCAGTGACGTTTCGTAGGTATTTTGTTACGTAAAAGCACTGTCAACAACTTTTACGCACCGGTGTGGTCCTTTACGCCCCAATTTTTGCGTCGGGGGTTAAAAATTAGTGACCGACCGAAATTTCGGTTTCGGTTTCAGTTTCGGCCAAAAAATCTACTTTCGGCCTTAGTTTCGGTTTTGGCCAAAATATAGCCGAAATTTTCGACCCCGCCGAAACTCGAGTGTTCGTGAATTTTCGTGCGTCGTTCGGTAAACTTCGCAGCTAACTCGTGCTTGCTCGCCGGTGGGGCCCCGGCTCAGTTAATCGTGAGTTGAGGTTATATTTTGCAATTGAGTGATTTGTTAAGTATAATATGTGTTAATAAATGTTAAAAAAACAGTAAATTTCAGTAAATAATCGTAATTTTAAACGTTTTAAATAAGTTCCGGTTTCGGTTTCGGTTTCGGTTTCGGCTGAAACATTGGTTTCATCGGTTTTCGGTGGAACAAAGTAGTCTCTGCCTACCCCTGTGGGAAAGAGGCGTGACGGTATGTATGTATGTATGTACTATTAAAAATGATGTAGAAAATAACTGAGTCTTACTGTATCAGAGTGCGCGCGCGCTTGCAGGCGAGGCGAGCGTAGAGCGCAGGCGCAGGGTACGGCACGGAGCGAGGACAGCGCCCGCACAAGTAGCAGAGATAGTACGTCATCAACTTCAGTTCAACCGGGGGTATACTTCTGTTGTACCGAGCGTAGCAGTTCGTTGGCTTCACTAAGCCTGAGGCAAGATGCGACACCTGAAAATTATACTTTATAGCAAACCAGGCAGTAACACAAGCACACTCGTCCCACAGGCGGTTGCTAGCCCGATACAGAGCAGAGAGAGTAAGCGAGATATGTCTGTCACGCTCTGGCGGCGGTGGAGCTTGCTGCACACGGGCGTTGAGTTGTTCGCCGATGCCGGCCGATGTTACCCTTGTTTGTGTCTTTTTTATTTAAGCGCGCGCGCTATATCCGTACCTTTATGGAATCGACCTTGTCAATTAATATAAAGGCTTAACCCGAATTAAAGTGATTTGTAACCTAAACCTATACATATATATATTTTTTTTTTATTACGAACTGACCAGTGATTGACCTCTATCTCACTTGGTGGAAGGTGCAGATGAGGCCAAAGGTGTAACTCACTGGTTCAGTAATAGCCTGTTCACTCTAGCCTTGAAGAGCCCTAGGTCTCTCCATGAGGCGACGTCCTCATAACTTAAAAAAACAAGCCAAATGCATCTCGCGCACCAAGTTAGCAGAGCAATCCTACATTATGTGTACCAAATTTCAAGTCAATCAGACCAACCGTTGAAGAGTTCTTCCTTATGGAGACGGTCCTGGCCGGGCTGCCCAAATTCATCATCCGACTTACACAAGTATGCAAAATTTTAGCTCTATTCAAAATTCAGTTTTAAGATTCCACTCGGACCACCATGCTTGCATAGCAAGTTAAAACAAAGCTTGCATTAAAAAATGTGATACGAGTAAACACTAGTTTCCTTACCAAAAGAAACTGCTTCGAATTGCAGTCTATGTGGGCGCCGGGCAAGAACCCGTCTGCTTTTAACAATCTGCAAAAGAAAGCATTTTTAAGTATTACTTGTAGTTTTAACATTGGTATGTACAGCTCCCGGCAAACATCTTAAGCCAGACCTTGAATGGCAGAAGCGCATGTAACGTTTTTTTTGGTGCAAAAATACATGCGCGAACTTACCCCTTGCACGTCGAATTAGCTCAAAAGAGTTAGCCGTAAGCAGTATTTTGATTTATTCAAAATCATGACATTCATTAGCAAATATAAGCACTTTGTAGAAATAGGAAGTACAAATTAAACGTAATATGAAACAATAATAATATCTACAAGACAGAGGGACTAAGAGCTGGAGATGAAGGTCAAACTCATTAAATCAATGACTTACGTGACCGGAGCGGGGTTCTGCAAGAACAGGACAGACACCTGGTAGCTGTAGGTCCTTGGAACACCCGATACGCGCTCGTACGCTCGACGTATTGCTGATAGCTCGCTACTTAAGACCTGGAAAGCAAAAGATACTTTACAACCCAGCATTGACAGCTTACATAGCAAAAAAAACTATCATTACTGCACTCTATCAATCTAATCAGCCCACATCCACCCACTGCTGAGTAAATGCCTCTTCATTTTCACGCCACTTTGCCCGGTCCCGTGCCAGTCTCATTCACAGTTTTCCAGCCCAAGGACAGATGTCAGCTGACCAACGGGCTGATAGTCTGCCCACTGACCTTCGACCCAGTCTTGGCCACCACTCTATGACCGCCCAGCTGTGCTATCCTAGTTCCGACATCCACAACTCTAGACAGTTTCCGAATTTCGGAATTTAATTTGGTGCACTCATGTTGTTACAAATTACTTCAACATTATTAACGCAAGTGTACAAAGCTAGGCTTTTGTCCGGCTTTTAATCAGCATTTTAAGAGTAAATTTAAATAAAACGAAATTAAAGCTTCCAAGAGAACACAGCTTCATTGTCACTATTTGTAAAACTTCCTGGGGCTTACCATGACGTCTCACTTCAGGTTTTAGCTGTCATTTTTAGTATGGATCCGACAGCGAGCGAACCTAACTCAATCGGAATTGAATCGCATTAAGACGTCACGGTAACACCCCTGGTCCTAGATGGAAGGTGATCTGTACTTGAAGAAGTCAGTCGAATTCAAAGTCAAATTGTTTTTATCGTAAACATACTTCGTGTCTCAGGCTCAGGGGCATGAGAGCTCGGAGATAAAGAATCTTCGTAGGCAAAGCTTTATTACGTTGGACATAGAGCGTCAGATGCTCTAGCATTATATCTTCAAAGTCCGCAATCACTTGTTTCTGTAAAGGAAGAAGTAACTATGAAATAGACTGACAAGAAATTGAACGCAATTAATTGTATAACATGCTAAGATGCTATGTGTATAAGCTAGTTCAAATATTTTTTGTTTTCTTCCATGATGGTCTGGGAGTAAACAAAAAAGAAAGAATGTACAACTTCCAAACAAAGAACAGATAATATAGACAAAATTCATTTAACGCATCAGCCAAAACAGTTATTAACTACTAACAAACAAACTATGACTCTTTTGAGAAATAGAGAAATAGAACAGATGCCTGAACATCAAATAATCGACTATTTATCTACACAGATTATAAAAGCTCATCAAGGAAATGGGGGAATCTTAGGACTCATACTATAGGCGATGCGGGGCGACCCATCATTATTTTGATTCCCCTTTCCACGTATACGCCCACAATCATGTTAAACGTGGCCTGGCTTTTTACCTTTAGCTCTGTCTACCCAGTAAGGGATAAAGACGTGATTTATGTATGCATGTGTGTGTGATTTTAATTACCTTTGGCGCCTGAATACTCATGGCTACGTTATACTCGACGTATTTAGGGTCGAGTGTCGCAGCGACCGCCACAACGCTAGGCATGTCCTTCTAAAACAAAACGGTTATAGCATCTTCAGCTTTTCCAAACATTTCAAGTATCTTATTCAGTGTAAAATTAAAAGTATTTGTTACCTGATTGGAAGAGGGATGGATCATTTCCATGCCCACGACCATAACGTTTCCCATTCCGAAGGTGGACGGGACAGACTCGCTGTAAAGAGCATGGTTTACGCCCATCAACTTAGTATTGACCTGCAAATGAACGAATGTGTTAGTATTCTTCCTCTATATGACCACATACGCTTCCTTTGGTTGTTTTTGGTTTCACATGCAACAGTGTGTAATATGTGTGTTGCCAGTGATGAAATATGAATCAGAGACGTGGTGCTTCAGCGAGCTGAGGGAGCTGTGCTTGGAGTTTCTCTGAGGCATCGAATCAGATATGAAGAGATACATAGAAACAGAAGGGTTACTGACAGCCAAGTACATTAGCTCGTTGAACTGAACAGAATAGTCATTGGGGCCAAAAGCTTTTTCACCAGCGAGGTGGACGGATGACCTGGTTAAAGTAGGGTTCACGGTAGATGCAAGCCACTCTCAACCTAGGCAACTGGGGGCCTATGGTGGAGGCCTATGTTTAACAGTGGACGTCCTATGGATGGTATGATGAGTAACAAAGAATATGAATTATTTATTCCAAGATTACAACATTATCGTTACCTTCAGCATTACGTTTTTCACAGTTCTCAAGTTTATGCGCCGAGCAGTCCGATTTTTGATGCACTGGGTGAGTATCCCCACTTCACACTCCGCTATTTTTTTGACCTGAAAAATTTGATTAGCATCATCGCTGCTTCAAAACCAAAGAACTAATAACTTAACCTTGTAAAACCTAGGTCTGGAATTGAAGTAACTGATGTAACAAGAAGTCAGTGACTTCTTCTGCGAGGAATTTGGTTCACTGTACCACAAGAAGTGAGCAATTTCTCGGGATCAAAAGTATTCTATTTTATTATAAAAGCTATCATTTAACTTGCAATGTAAGTATTGTATGTCCAGGTGGAATTATTTGACGACTGAATTTTGTAGCAGATATCTTCAACCGATTAAGCGATCGGTAATGCAGTTCTGGCGACCGCGCCAGTATCGTCTCCGCAGGAGGGAACCCTTCAGCGGTTGGTCCGATTGACTTGTATTTGGTACACAATGTTGGACAGATGACAACGCAAGTACAGTCAACAAAAACCATGTATTATTTATTATAATTTAAGTTATACGGCTGTTATACAGTCAGCGTCATATAGTTAGACGCAAGTCGGCCAAATATTTCGGCACACCATGGATACAGTATGGTCTTTTTGGTCACTCTGGATGTGTCAAACAGGTAGAAAACCGGCCAATGGAGTAATTTTCGGATTTGTAATACTAGTGTGAATTTCGTTCTGACCTTTTGGTAACAGTCGCGACCGCTGGCAGGTAGTATTATGAAGAGGAACTTGATTTCTTTGTCCAAGCTTTTAAGCAGCAAGTTCTTCAGATCCTGCATCTTCACATTGAAGTGCTGCTCCATCGGCTCCGCCACGGCCATGCCCATTTCACTCCCACTGCTTTTGATCTATAACAATAGTTATATAATACTTAAAGGGATAAAGCAAAAAAGTCCAAAGGACCAAGTGTGAATGTACATTTGATGCGATTAGTAAAGAAAAACCGAATGCGTCAATCATCACTACATCACTATCACTACATAGTCACTACATAGTATAAAACAAAGTCGCTTTTTCTGTCCCCAAATCCGTATGTATATGCTTATAATCTTCAAAACTACACAACGGATTTTGATGCAGTTTTTTTAATAGATAGAGTGATTCAAGAGGAAGGTTTATAATGTATAATACATGCATGATATACCGTGCGAAGCCGGGGCGGGTCGCTAGTATTCAATAATTTTGTGTGTCACAAAACTTTTCTCGATTTACCCTCAAAAAAGCTAAAGAGTTTTGCCACTAAATAGATATTTTTGCACCGTTTGGCGTTGAGACCTTGACACCGTGGGGCCCAAGCGCGTGAGATCTCTCCAGGGAAATATCTACGCGCCTGATAGATGCTTCTGTTGACCAGCGGGCTGGCAGCTATGTTGGGCAAAGAATTAGCCTCGCAGTTCAACGGCAATGCTGCCAGCCTTCTGGGCACAATGAGCAGTGACAGTGACCGAGGAGGGGTGTTTTATAATAGTTAAAGTAAGGCTAGGTTAAGATTAATTTTGTACATAGCATTAAGCTATTTTTTTAATTATTAATGTACAGATATTTGAAAAATGTTGTTGTCGCTACGTGAATAAAAGTGTTGATTAGCCCAAATAATTTAAAAAACTTACCAATGAAATAATTCTTGCGTAGTCGGGTTGATTGTTCATGTCGGGTTCCAGGGCAATAAAGCCCCATCTTTCCAGGGTCTTCGGTTCCAGCATCTTTTCCGCTTCCCAAGAACCATTGCTAAACAAATAAAAGAAGAGCTAGTAAAAACAATTGATGGAAACGAAGTTAATTCAACTGTATAAATATTTCAGAGTAAACATCAAAGCGTACGAGAGGATAAAATAAACGTCAATGAAATATAAGAAACACAGGAAAAGATAATCAATTACGTACTTTGGCTGGAATACCCTGCTACCAGTCTCTATTTTGGGTGTAGGCATCCCAAACATGTTGAACCAACGAGACATCTAAAACAAAATACAAAACTTCATTTAAGTAAATTGACACTATAAAGGAATGAACGTCGTGGGAATGGGCGAAAATGTCAGCAACCCATTCCTATTTTGATTCACCTTTCTGCTAAACGTGATCTTTAGGTCTTGTTACGTTGGGTTCTGCCTATCCCGTAAGGGATAAAGACCACGGGCATAGCCAAGTTTTAGTACCAGGTACCAAAACGACTAAAAGTTCATTAAACAACCCTTATTTAATTAAGAAATTTATTTAAATTCTATGAATGTTAATATGTGAACTTTACGGGGGGTGTGAACCCCCCCCCCCCTGGCTACGCTCGTGATAAAGACGTGATTTAAGTATGTATGATTGTATTAAAGTTTCTAAACACTCAGCTGGTTTCGAGCGTGGTTCGGACCCTCCATTCTCCCTTTGTTCATCACAGATAACCATAACCAAGTTAGATAACCAGTAGCCAAGAAAGAAAAAAAATCTTCCGACATTCCTGGTTTTTTAACAGGAAGGATGTCTTCCTGTTTGTAAACCATCAGAGATGCGGTAGCCAAGAAAGAAAAAAAAATCTTCCCAGATTACTGGTTTTTTAACAGGAAGGATTTTTTCCTGATAGCAAACCATCAGATATTCGGTAGTCTACTCGGAATAAATCCTTCGGGTCACCGATTTACATATGTGTAAATTTACTATGGAAATTGTACCGCTGTTCTTGTGCTTTGTGGCTGTCAATTTGTACACATTTGACGTCATTTTTGACAACGATTTTGGGGCGACGCTTCTTTCACATTTTTCTGAATATTTTCAAAACTAACGGGTATATTAATTACTGCTGTTTTCTTAGAGTGTTTTGCCACTTACGTTTATCAGTTTAGTTAGGTATTATAATAGGATACTGATAATACGTTAATAAGGATACAAATATGAGTGAACCACCAGCAGACGGTTCTTCACGTGAGACAGGAGTCACGTTCCTCACGTCTAGGAAGGGAGGAGAGATACTGCTGCTCGGCGGTCATCAGTACCATAAAAGGAAGTCATATGTGAATGGTTCTCAATTTTGGAAATGCACGAATAAGAAGTGTTACGGGAATATTACGTTATCTCCAGAAAAAACAATCGGGAAAGCAGCTCGCTACGATGAGCAATGTCTTCCAAACCAGAAAAAAAAATACGGAAGGAAATGGACGTATTACGAAAAAATGTGAGGGAAGATTTGAGACCTATACCGCAGCAATTCAACGAGGCGATATGCCGCCTAAATGACGTTGACTAAAGGACGAAATTCCTAAATTTCAGAATGTGAAGACTGGTCTGTACAATAAGAAAAATAGCGATTCAAAAGTTCGAAAATCGGTATACAAAGACCTAATTGTTACAATAACATCAACGGGGGTCGGACAAAAAGTGCGGATGACGTAAAAACGAATGAGTACCTATTTAAACTTCCGTGTGACATGTAGTAACGAAGTAGTATTAATGAAGAAACAAAATAATCGTAAATAAATCAATGGAATTCAGTGAATAAAATAAATTTCACGAAACTTGTTACCATAAGGTACGATTATTTGAAATTAATTAGGAGAAAAGCAAAAAGTAAGATTAGTAGGTAAAGATAAAAAAAGATAATTTGTTTTTAATATACTTATTATTTAATGAAACTATGCAATACCTAGATTAATTAATGACTATTTTTCTAACAAGTCTATTATTGTTGTCACAGACTTAAAATATGCTGCTATGAATTTTTTTTCCTCAGTTGATTGACCGGGGAAAAAATGTTTAGCCAACAATTTCGCAGTGTCCATGACAATAGCAGTACTTGTTTGGTCAGTTTGTGTAGATACATCTTTGCCGTGCCCTGTAGTCTGCGTTCCTACGGATATTAAAATATCAGGTGTACTATCGCTACTCCTGAGTTCACTTTGACCCTCCGGTAGCTTTACAAAATACTCTTGAGTATAGGGCATGTCGATTTCATCGTCGGACGTGCATGTAAATTTACAAGCATGTAAGATCGATTGGCTTTCCATCTCTACACATTTTCCTGCAATATAAAAATCTTTGTTTAGAATTTAAATGCGCAAACTATGACTTACAAACGTCAATATCGGTCATACGTACTTTTAGATGTCATTGTAATGGAAATAAGATCTGGAATAGGATCTTTCTTCTCCCTTTTTTTGTTCAAATAATATTTTCGTGATGTAAAAGCCCAAAAACTGTAAAAGTGGAATAGAGTAAATAAAGATTGCGAACTTCATACGCTATAAAAAATAAAACTTAATGCATGTATTGTTTTTTTGAATAAATACTGTCTATGTCTACGAGTATCTATTTAACTATCTTATATAAAATGATTCGTTTATTTATTATACTTAAGCCCGCAATTTGAATTTTGAAGCAAAACAATAACGAAGTCAATTTATTGTTCATCTGATTGACAATGTGTCAGTCAAAAACGTACTTACCCATTTCAAGTAGTGATATCGTTTAATAAAGAGGTTTATGAAAATCGAAAATACTATTTCAAATCATCCTATAAGTGATTTGAAGTCATCCGCACTTTTTGTCCGACCCCTGAACATCAATTTTCAGTACCAGATCTAAACTGGTTTGCTAACAGGAAGAAATCCTTCCTGTTAAAACACCAGTAATCTGGGAAGAAGTATTTATTCCTAGTAGACTACCGAATATCTGATGGTTTGCTATCAGGAAGAAATCCTTCCTGTTAAAAAACCAGTTATCTGTAAAAGATTTTTTTTCTTTCTTGGCTACCGCATCTCTGATGGTTTAATAACAGGAAGAAATCCTTCCTGTTAAAAACCAGTAATCTGGGAAGATTTTTTTTTCTTTCTTAGCTACCGCATCTCTGATGGTTTACTATCAGGAAGAAATCCTTCCTGTTAAAAAACCAGTAATATGGGAAGTTTTTTTTTTCTTTCTTGGCTACTGGTTATCTAACTTGGTTATCTGTGAGTAACAAAGGCCATTCTCTGCCTAATAGGCAGTTCTTAACCAAATTTCTAAACGACACTAAGAACTTGAACACATAGAAAAATCCGAAAAAAAGCTAGGGCTAAAGGTAAAGTAAGTTAAGTTAATTACCTTGTATGTACAATAGTTTCTTCTATTTAACAGTTGCTTTCGAAGAGGCTACGGGCTTATACCAGTTGATGCGACCGACCACAATTAACAACTGAATGCTGCCATACTAAGACACCCTCTTTTTATACCAAGCGGCTCGACCCGGCTTCGTGCGGGTAGGTTTAAGTATTTGAATAGATAGATAGATAAAACGTTTATTTGGTACTGCCAACACACACAATCAAGATTACATAAAATGTCAACATATCAAGCAGAAACTTAAAACTAGAACATTATCTTTGTTTGTGTGCGCTACAGTAGCACAAAAGGGCCATGGCTCAGTGGTCGACATTGCTCGTAGGAGCAAAACACTGGTATTCTGCCACAACCCACGGAACAAACAAATGAACACTTATTTAACAGTTACTTAAAACTTCAAATTTAAATGAACAGCGTAAAAACTAATAAAAGCATGCACAGTTTTTTAATAATAATTTGAAAAAACCTGACAGTGGAGTCTTAGTAATACATAGATAAATACATCCTACTAATATTATAAACGCGAAAGTTTGTAAGTATGGATGGATGGATGGATGTTTGTAAATCTTTCACGCCAGAACGGCTATACAGATGTGGATGAAATTTAGAACATAGATAGAATATATTCTGGAATAACACATAAGCTACTTTTTATCCCAAAAAATTGCGTAATTGCTGCGGGATAGCGATAAACAAATTCTACGCAGACGAAATTGCGGGCAACAGTTAGTACACACAGCAAAATAATGCGGTTAGCACAGCCACGCACACGTCTATGCGTGTTGAGTATCGACATGAACGTTAAGTAGAATCTATGACATGTGAATGTGTGAGTGAGTTCGATCATAAATTCTACCCCCTAAGTACAGATTTTTTAGCAACAAGATGAATGAGCAATGTCGCTGTAAATTACCTGTTTATTGAATAAACAAGAACTAACTATAAAATAACAATGAAAAAAGTTACAACTATTTAAGTTAGTTTATAATAAATTAAGTAAAAAATAATTACAAATTAAATGAAAATAATCCCCCCCGGTATCGTGTCACACTCAAAGGCTGAAAATGCAATATCTCCGGTTTCAGTTACTTCTACGAAAATAATGTAAAAGTATTTTTTTTATTTAGACTGTCCTAAAAATATTTTACCTAATCTTACATTGGATATTGTCATCCCCAGTGTAAGCGAGAGAACCGAATCGAAGCTTCCTTCGACCTTGAATCTTCAAATTTATGCAATCCCACGCATTGAACTATTATTACTAGCGAAGAGTAGTTACCATCTCACTGATGCGACGATGTTATATTATTATTTCTCAACAAGTCTGAGATTCCAATTCCAAAGCAATATTCCTCACAACCAGCATGGCCATTGAAATAACATCCAAAAATGTCATTTTATTATTATTACTATTTTATATTCCGTTTTCTTCGGATACGAACCCGGTTCACTATAGCACAAGTCAAATCTTCGACCTGTCTTTGACCGCTAGGCCACCGAGGTATGCAAGTTACATGGTGAATTTATGAATTATATGTTCAATCTGCGACTACTGTATTGCAATTTGTGTAAATAGCTGTTTTATGAGCTTTGAAATAAGGTTGAAATTATAACTTATTTTTTTCCGTAACTATTTAATTTTATGGTGGTTGCAGTCTGTTGTATGTTTAATTATACTCTTATATAATATGTTAAAAACGCAAACGCATTGTGTTTTCTTTTAATATAATTATTAATAGGTATGACTCTTTTTACTGGAGTTTAAAAGTTGCTAGCTGATGGCTATTTTGGTCGTTATCGTCTTAAACAATATAAAGTGTTTTCTACCCTCAAATTTCTAATAATATGATTTTGTGAACAAACAACCTGTCACCGCTGGCAGCCATTATTAGCTGCGGGATGAACCGTGTGTTATACTTACGAACTGTTTAATTTTGCCTTTCGAATACCTTGTGATTTGCAAAACATGGAAGATAAATGTATCTTTGTTAAAAAGAGCAAAACAATATAACTATTTATATAAGGAATCGCTAGGCGTTTTTTGATATGGGTAAGTAGACAAACGGTGTTAAAAACAATGACTTATTATTTTATCGGTAATGTTTTAAACAACTTTCTTTGACGAAAAAGGTTTTTATTTAAACTTCATTTATTTTGCAGCGGAAGACTGTGCCATTATGGATTCACCCTTACGCAGACTTCGGACACGATAAAAATATTCGTTCTGGGCCTAAACCTGAAGCCTCATCTCCTGCCATTTGATTTGGACATTATGTAGTTGCCGCACCCGCTAGTGACCCATTTCACAGCAACAAGACACAATGCTACGTTGCAACCTGTGCGAAACCATCTGCATGCTGCAGGATTGCATTGCCGTAGACCAGCAAAAAACATGCTTTAACGGACCAGCATAGAAGAAACCTTTGCTCGTGAATATCTTGACTTTGATTATTACATCAATCAAAGTCAAATGTAGTGATTTTTAGTGATGAAGACGAAATATATTAACTTAATTAAATATATAAACACAGTAATGTTTCACAGTGCAGAACGAGTGGCAGTGTTACTTTAGGCTATGGGGTTGGATGTCATCGATGGGCCCTGGTGTCCAAATCCAAACCAAATCGAGATAGGTAGCTTAGTCGCTTCAAAGTGGAGATTATAACCCAGTGTGAAATGATGTTATTGTTAATGGCTGTCATTTAACATGTCTATTCATTTCACCACTGACTTACACGTCCGCAAATAAAACGTTTCGTTCATCTTTATCAAACTTAAACCTAATAAACCAGAATTTAAGATATTAATTATGTGTCATCTTAAAAATAGCCCTATTATGGTTGTGTATTCAATTTGCAAGATAATTATTATGTTAGTGACATAAGACTTTTTAGTAAACATAAAATCATACTGGCCTCTAAAGTGTGTGTTATTTTATGAATATTATTCTATAAGGAAAAGTGTGCAGTTTTATTTAGCTAATTTAATTACTTTTGGTAAGAATAATAATAACACAAATAGAGGCTAATACAATAAAAATTAAAAGTTGCAATAAACAATTTGAACCAATAATTGCATTTTATTGTTTTATTCTTTTACGTCCTTTTTTTCTTGTTTTAGGTAAACATGAGTTTATTTTGAGATTAGTAATTTAAAATTGAAAACAAAAAAGATACACTTGTGCAGGATTCGAACCCGGTTCTTTAGGTTTCATAACTCTAAGTCAATACACCTGAGCCACCACGCTTATAAAACTGGTGGCAAAATTATGCTTCCATTGAACAAAATACCAGCAGGTTTGAATAACTATGCGTGAAGGTAGTCAGAAAACACAATTAGCACAGATAGGGCATTTTGTTGTGTGCGTAATAAGGCAGCGGATAAGTGCGGATGTGTGTATAGAATGACACACGTGGATAACTAGGGTGCCCACCGATTCGCTTTGCTGTGTGTACATACATAAATCGCGTCCTTATGCCTTACGAGGTGGACAGAGCCTAAGATTGCAAGACTTAAAGGCCACGTTTTGCATGATTGTAGGCGTATGGGTTGACAGGGGAATCAAAATAGTGATGGGTTGCCAGCAGCATCGCCTATAACATGATTTCTAAGATTTTCGCTCACTTGATTTTTCCTCGATGGACTTTTAACATCTGCACGGGAAGAGAAGGAACTGATACATTCTATGTTTTTTCTTTACTCCCAGACCAGCATGAAAGCTTCTAAGTAATAGGGTTCCTTTTTAAGCCTATGGGTACGGAACTCTAAAAAACAACTATGTAAGTTTATTATTTTCCTAGTGCTCATAGAATAGGCCTAAAATTGTTTTGGGACTCAGTCAATTGGTCTGAATCTTTCTGTATTTATTATTTGGCCTGCATTTACTTACATAAGCACCTACACATACAAAAACCACGTCTATATCCTTTACGAGGTAGACGGAGCCTAAGATAACAAGACCTAAACGCCACGTTTAGGATGATTGTAGGCGTATGGTTTGACAGGGGAATCAAAATAGTGATGGGTTGCGGGCCGCATCGCCTTTATCATGATTCCTAAGAATTTTGCTCATTTCCTCGATGAGCACCATACATTCTGTTTTATTTTTGCTTCCAGACCAGCATAGAAGTATTTTTTTTATTGAATACTTAATTTGTTTTTCCCAACTTTCGATAAACAACTAAGCAATTACTAATTAGCTAGCTCTTTGATGTGGTTCATTTATCTAAACCATTAGCAATTCAATGGCCATTAACAAATAGCATCATTAATATTGTTTAATGTATTAGGCCCTAATTTTGACCTGCGGCTTCACAAATTATGTCTTATTGAGGCGTGATCGTGACACAACATTTTCTACAGACAAGCAACGACAATTTTTTGTGACGTTATTCCCTGGTTTTGCAACAAAATCTACGATTACGGAAAATTTAGGGTCACTACGCTGAGTCAGCATTTATACAGCGACATATTGCTAATGCGACTTACTTTTGACACGCTTTTATTATACATAAATTACTCTTTTATCCCTTACGGGATAGACGGGGCCTATAACAAGACCTAAAGGCCACATTTAGCATAATTTTAGGCGTATGGGTTGACAGGGGAATCAAAAAAGTGATGGGTTGCGAGACGCATCGCCTATAACATGATTCCTTAACTCGTCACAAAATAAAAGGCCCGTTTTGACAGTTCACGCCCATGAAATTCTCTATATTTTACTCATCGAAATGTTCCGAAGGTATTTACATTTTCATTGATGAGTACCGCTCACTCGGCTTAATGCTGTGCCTTTCGATTTTTTTCATATTGTGCACAGACTATCAATAATCGGTCAAGGAAAATCTAAATCGATCAAGATATTTAGGGAAAAGTCCGCCTTTGTGCATGTATCTCAGTGTTTGTCAATTGTATTTTGTCTTGTTTATTTTGCACAATAAAGAGTTTACATACATATTACATATATTTTTAAGGCCTATTCGCACTTCCCGGTTTAAATACATATTCAAATCGATCGAACTCTCATGCACACTTGGATCGATTTATCATGAGTATCGAGTACCGAGTCGTATGGTTACATTACTAGTTACGTCGCTAAGACAAATGTCAAAACGGGCCTTTTATTTTGTGACGAGTTTAAGATTTACGCTTACTCGATTTTCCTTCGATGCACTTTTATCATCTGCGTGGGAAGAGAAGCAACTGGTACATTCTATGTTTTTTCTTTACTCCCAGATCAGCACACAAGAGTCTTAGTAAAAGGGTCCCTTTTTTAGCCTATGGGTACAGAACCCTAGAAAACAATTATGTAAGTTTATTATTATTATTTTCCTAGTACTCATAGAATAGGCATAACATAGTTTTGGGACTGGGTCAATTGCTCTGAATCTTTCTGCATTTATCATTTGACCTGCATTTTTTTTAATACGTACCTACCTACACATACAAGAATCACGTCTATATCCCTTACGAGGCAGACATAGCCTAAGATAACAAGACCTAAACGCCACGTTTAGGATGATTGTAGGCGTATGGGTTGACAGGGGAATCAAAATAGTGATGGGTTGCGAACCGCATCGCCTATATCATGATTTCTAAGAATTTCGCCCTTTTTCTCTATGGGCACCATACATTCTATGTTTTCTTTTTGCTTCCAGACCAGCGTAGAAGTGTATTTTTTATTGTATACTTAATTTGTTTTTCCCAACTTACGATAAACAACTTATTAGTTAGCTCTTTAATGAGGTTCATTTATCTCAACCATTAGCAAATTCAATGGCCGTCAACAAATAAATAACAAAATTAATATTATTGTTTACTTTATTAAGCCCTATTTTTGACCCGCGGCTTCATCAACTGTCCATTTAATGAGTCATATTCAACAGACAAGCAACGACAATTTTTTGTGACGTTATTTCCTGGTTTTGCTACAAAATCTACGATTACGGAAAATTTAGGGTCACTACGCTGAGTCATCATTTAGGTAGCGACATATTAATTGCTAATGCGACTTACTTTTGACATGCTTTTATTATACACTACCGACCCGCCCCGGCTTCGAACGGTATATTATGCATGTATTTTAAACCTACATATTATTATAAACCTTCCTCTTGAATCACTAACTATTAAATAAAACCGCATCAAAATCCGTTGCGTAGTTTTAAAGATTTAAGCATAATAGGTATAATAAGGACAGAAAAAGCGACTTTGTTTTATACTACGTAGTGAAGTCTATATCCCTTACGGGATAGACAGAGCCTACAACAAGACCTAAAGGCCAAATTTGGCATGATTGTAGGCGTATGGGTTGACAGTGGAATCAAAAAAGTGATGGGTTGCGAGCCGCATTGCTTATATCATGATTCGTAAGATTTTCGCCGAATTCCTTAATAGGCTTCTACCATCTGCGCGGGAAAAGAAGGAACAGGTACATTCTTTCATCCTGGATCCTGGACAAATCACATTTAACAATGCTATTGCCTGGGTCCTAAGACAGTTCCCGGCTCTCAAAATATGCAGACATTTTGACAGTTTTTGAAACAGTTACATGTTTATTCTTCCATGCTGGGGGCTGGGAGTACAGAAAAAACATTTATTTTATCAGAATTAAAAAATATGATAAATAATATGTTGAATAACTTTATAAAATGACTGATGTAATGAAAAGTGGCCAAGTCAAATCTAACCTACTTTAAGATCTCATATTTTTAAATAACAGCAATTGTTATAGGTATTCAATAAAGCAAATAAATAGATTTTAATACTTGTGTATTGATAGAATTTACCATTTGCTTCACTTCCTGCGCAGGTGGTAAAAGCCCATCGAAGGAATGGGCGAAAGTCTTAGGAATCATGTTATAGGCGATGCGGCTAGCAACCCATCATTATCTTGATTTCCCTTTCCACCTATACGCCCTTAAGCATACAAAACGTGGCCTTAAGGTTTTGTTACCTTAGACTCTGTCTACCTCGTAAGGGATAAAGACGTGATATATTTATATTGTATGTATGTAGGTATGTATTTCCTGTTCCCGTCACTAAATTATTGTCATCGTCATTGTCAAATGTTAAAAATTTGACACGCTTGTTTTCAATACAAATCGTGGTATTTATGGAATCTGCTCGCGACTTCGGCCGTACAGAATTAGCAATTGACATGTTCATCGCTATTTCGCGGAACTATGCAATTTTCTGGGTTAAAAATTGCCTGTGTATTAATCTAGGGTAGCAGCTATCGGCTTTCCAAGTTTTATCCAAATCCATCTAGTCATTTCAGCGTGAATGAGGAACAAACATACACACTCTCGTCGTCATTATTCTCACATCCTCACAAACTTTCGCATTTTTATTATTAGTAGGCTCTGATAGTGATAGATTTAGACTTAGATTATTTATTCATTTAATAAAAATAACATCATTGTCAAGTTAGGAGAATTTAGATAGAAATCGTCAAGAAATCATCGTTGATATTATGTAAAGGAGCTGCTTGCAGGTTATTTTTTCAATGTTCAAAATAATCTTAATGAGAATGTTAATAAAGCATTGAAAGCGCACCAAACAAACATGTTTTTGCAGCAATAACAATAGGGATTACGAAATTAGCCATTGAACTCTCATTAGCTTAATATATATTTAACGATTATTTTAATCATGGTATTCTTTGTAGTCCGAGTGACTAATCCTGGATCAATTTAGTATAAAAGTCGACGTTTCAGTGGGGCATCAGTATTGCTGATCCTGCTTTGTTCCAAGTCACTTGAAACATTGATCCGCGGAGCTGCTGGACTATCGTTACGAAGAAATCGAAGAATCTATTTTCGAAGTAAGTTTCTAAACATATTTAAGAGCTTTTGTTGTTGTAACCTTGCATTTGTGGTGTTTGAGGTTCCGTACCCTAAGGGTAAAAACGGGACCCTATTGCCAAAACTTCGGTGTCCGTCCGTCTGTCTCCAGGCGGTATCTCATGAGCGGTGAGAGCGTTAATATTATCACAGATATAGGTATTTCTGTTGCCGTTATAACAAGAAACACGATTTTTTTGCTGGCCGGTTTTTTACGATTATTGCAAGGAAATTGAAAAATGTTTCGTTATATTAACATATATATTGTTACCAAAGAATTATAGTAAAAAGTACTTTTTGTCATTACTTTGTCACTTTATCATGCTATTTGTTTCAGATGAGTTACTCCGACGCAGAATATTCTGACGCTGATGACTCAGGATCTACGAGCTTCAATGGTCTTGTTAGATCACCATCTGAGCCAACATTATCCACCATGCATCAATCAACAAAAACTGAGTAAGTAAAACTTTATTAGGTACCTCAATGTGTTTTAAACCTGCACTGTTATTGCGAAATAATTGTGTTCGTGTTGATTCCGTGCTCAAAATAATTGTGTTCGTGTTGATTCCGTGGTCAAAATAATTGTGTTCGTGTTGATTCCGTGCTCAAAATACTTGTGTTCGTGTTGATTCCGTGCTCAAAATAATTGTGTTCGTGTTGATTCCGTGCTCAAAATACTTGAGTTCGGATTGATTCCGTGTTCAAAATAATAGTGTTCGTTTTGATTCCGTGCTCAAAATAATTGTGTTCGTGTTGAGTCCGTGCTCAAAATTTACTTCTCCATTATTAGAATAGATACTTGGTGATTTTCATAAATCGTACATTTTAACACTTTAACTGCTTGTAACCTCGATAAATATTAATCCTTAACACACAGGCTAATTTTTATCCGCGGAATCGGGACTTACACGTGAAAAATCCGAAATCGTAAACCATAGTCTTTTAATCTGAGGCCCGATTTTTGAAGGCACATATTATCGAAAGTGGTATAAATCTGTTTATATCTTCAGAACTACAGCTCTAATCAAAGTTTTGACTAGTTCACAAGATTAATGAGAGCCGTAAGTATCTTCTTAGCTACTCGTATTTCAAATTCAGCACAAATTTTCACCACTTTCGAGTGGTATTTTCACACAACGTGCTTTCAAAAATCGGGCCCCTGGGCGATATTTGTAATTTTTTTTATTTTATATTATTATGATTTTTTAGATCTTTTTAATACAATTTTTAAATAATTTTTGACCAATATTCAGTTGAATGTGAAGAGAGTATTTCTACAGATAAATAAAAGCTTGTAGAGACAAATAATATAAGTACATATAAATAAAGTTGCTTGCCTCGTAGGATCTTAAAATGTATCCATGTGTGTTTTGAATTCTAGAATCAAGTAGTTAACGTAAATTGCTTGCTCGCTTACATGCTCGCTTGCAAGCTTACATGATCGCTTGCAAGCTTAGATGCTCGCTTGTAAACTGTCATGCATGCTCGAGTGTACGCGCATTGCTCACGCTAGCGGCGCTCGGGAAAAAGCTAGTTGTTCATCAAAATGTTTCGTTATCTTTGTAACGTTTGTATGGTTCGTTTCTAATTCGTTTTCATTTGTTTGTCCAGTTTTACTTACCACATCACAGCGAGAACCCTGGAACGTTGGGCCTTTCTGGTCATCGAACCCAAAATTATTAAACATATCAATTACGAGAGGATTATGTCTATGGTGAGTTGCATTTTCATTTAATACCTTTCTTACTTTATTTCCAACCGCAACATTATCCTCTGTTTTCAAATCATCATATCTTTGTGTGTTTTTTTCATCCTTTTCCTTATACTTAATACTTATGTAGTTCCGCAATATCTTAACGGGTTGTTGATTTATGTTCAAAATGAACCGTGTCTAAGGCGGGACTAAATTTTAAATCAAACATAATTCAGGCATTTATCTCTTACGGGGTAGACAGATCCTAAGATAAGACCTAAAGGCCACGTTTAGCATGATTGTGGGCGTGTAAGTGAAAAGTTACCTAATTAAATATTCTGAAGTACGAGTAATAACAGACTTTGTAGAATCACGGCACGGCACGAAAAGTGCCTTTCCATCGCACCAAAATGAGAGGCAGGGGAAGCCTCCAACAACTTGGATCAAAAATGGCCAAAGGCACATGAAGGTGTTACGACACCACCAACAATATATTCAGGAGAGAAGCAAATGGCGTCGCATGATTGGGATAGCCGATCCCGCGGAACGGGATAGGGCGAGGCAGAATAAGAATATTAAGCTTTACACACCACAGGCCTAATGTGTGACATAATTCATTATTTTGTATGATTTTTCAGATCAAGCACACCGGCCGTGATATGGGTTTCCTCGTGTTAGAACCCCTTGTTGTCCGGTACAATGTTAAGATGCGAGACCTGAAGACCGCTCTGAAAAAATGCCGGGCCAAAGGAGTTCGTTTTGCTATTACAGTGGTACCGGACCGCTCGTGTTACTTACACAAGGTAAGTAGTAAATTTGCCTTCTAAAAATTCATTTAAGAGACATCCTAAGTTGCTACTCTTGCAGAAGCAAGGTGGTTGCTCGGTAATCGATTTGGAATGTGACTTTAAAGTTTAAGATAGGGTGTGGGGTGAACGCATATTTGTGTCAGGTGCACAAGAGATGGAGAGGCTTCTGCAATCGTGTTCGTTTCTTCATTTCTTATTTACATACTTAAGTACAATTTTAATAAGTTTTTGCGCCGTTCATTTTAAATTCATATTTTTAGTAGGTAACTGTTAAATAAGTGTTCATTTGTTTGTTCCGTGGGTTGTGGCAGAATACCAGTGTTTTGCTCCTACGAGCAATGTTGCCCACTGAGCCATGGCCCTTTTGTGCTACTGTAGCGCGCACAAACAAAGATAATGTTCTAGTTTTAAGTTTTGGTTTTGTGCGTGTTGGCAATACCAATTAACGTTTAATCTATCTATCTAAATAAATAGCTCTAATATTTTCTCGCCACTGTTCGGAAACGTGGCTAAAGTGGGTAACAGACGAGCGAGTAAGTTTGCGTACTTACGGCTCGACGATTTTACTAAATACGCGTACTTTTAGAGTAATGTACAGGCGAGTAAAGTCGTCGAGCCGTTAGTACGCGAACTTGCTCGCCCGCCTGTCACCCACTTAAACAAGGTCCAATTTCTTGTTTGTGTTTCATCAATTCATTTGTTCTAAGTTAATTTTTTGAGAATGAACATTTAGTCCCTTTCTTTTACTCTGCTGAGTTTATTTATTTACCATTTTATTGATGATGCTAACATTTCTTTTTAGACCAAACACATGGCCGAGTGTGAAGTAGGTGTGCTGACAAAATGCATCAATGAACGGACTATCCTAAGATACACGAATCAGCGAGTTATGGAATTTCTCCTGATAAAGGTAACGTACTGTCATAAAAATGACGCATTTTTCATTTTATAACACTTATTGGTATCACCTTCTATCTACTGATGGTACCCGAAACCTGAATAGGTTTCTCAGAGTTGAAGGACTGTTAAGTCTCAGTAGATGTTTCAAAGTAAGACGTGTCAGTTAGACTGGAAAATTTGACATACCTACCTCTATTTGCAGGCTAGTTTGCAGCTGTTGGGTGACGATCGTATTTGGGCAAACCGGATTTTGGAGGTTAACCCCCCAGAACATAGAGTGATGATTGTAGGAGCGGACGTCAACCACTCTTCGTTTCCAGCCACGGTAAGAAAAGAATTATTTTTCCTACACCGTGACGGGTTCCAACCTCAAAAGACCTTTATTTATTACTTAACCTCAAAAGACCTTTAATGCAAGAGTTTTGCTGACTGCCACCATCATCACCATCATTTCAGCTATAGGACGTCCATAGAGCTCGAGTTGCCTTGGTCGGAAGCGGCTTGCATGTACCGTAAACGATTCAAACCAAGGGTCTTATCATGACGTCTTAATGCTATTCAATTCCGATTCAGTTTAGCGCTCGCTGTCAGATGCATATTAAAAACAGCTAAAATCTGAACTGAGTCAGAAATAAATCGCATTGAGACGTCATGGTATGACCCCAGGTCATCCGCCCATCTCGATGTTGGACGTCCTACGCTGCGCTTGCGCGCTTGCTTGCTTACTGTACTTGCAATGTCATATGTCTTATAAACCAACCGTTGAAGAGTTCCCCGGAGCAGAGGCAATCCAGGCAGAATTCAAACTTAAAAGTTGTTACAATATCATAGATAAGCATGTATGCCAAATTTCACATCTATCAGACTACGAAGAGTTGGTTAAAATTCACTTTCGAAATCTGATTACAGACACCAGAAAGCAAGCAAAAGCTAGTAAAATACATACATTAATCACGTCATTCTCCCTTACGGAGTAGACAGAGCTTAAGGTATCAAGACCTAAAGGCCACGTTTAGTATGATTCCTAATGTATTTCCTGATGTATTCCTAAGATTTTCGCCCAATCATTAATCAAGATCATAGTGTAAACTGTATTTATTGTTTTGTTCCAGGCATTAGCACCTAGCGTTGCCGTCATCACGGCATCTGTTGACAAAGATTTCACAACGTACAACATGACTCTGAGTTTGCAGAAACCCTGGGTAAGTAATAAATAAAAATTGGGATCACGGATAGATGACTAAGAAATACTTTTTCTTCTTCATTTTTTAATATGGACCCATCGATCGATGCGATGATTTCGCCAATGTCAATGTCAAAGTGTGCTGTTGAGATAGTGAGTGTGGAATGAAAGTCGGTTACAAAAACTTAGCAGCAGGCAATAAACCGAACAATTCCTTGGAATTGAATACAGTCTAGACTACCTGTGAACCTGAATTGCATTATTTCTTCTTCTTTTACAGCTGGAAGAGATTCTTGAGTTTGAGGATATGATGGTGGAGCAACTTAACGTTTTTGTCCAGCACAATGGTACTCTTCCTACCAGGATCCTCGTTTACCGGCATTCAATAGACGATGAGAACTATCCTGAGGTAACTAATTTTGATCCCGTTGAACATTTTGTCTATTCACGCAACTTATACCTAGTTGCCCGACGAATCCGTGGATTCCTTTTTCTTAATGACATTTCTTTAGTAAAAGTCTTTGAACATTCATATATCATAATCTTCCATACTGATCTGAGAGTAAAGAAAAAACTTCCCGCGCAGATGGCAAAAGCCAAGCAAAGGAATGGGCAACAATTTTAGGAATCATGTTATAGCCAACTCAGCTAGCAATCCATCACTATTTAGACTCCCCATTCAACCTACTCGTATACGCCCAAAATCATTTTTATTTTAAGCTCAGTCTACCCCGAAAGGGATAAAGACAAGATTAATGCATGTATGTATGTAGTTATGTGTTGTCTTATTCTTGTTTTCGTTCTTATCCTTGTTCTTATTCTTCTTCTTTTTCTTGTTCTTATTTTCGTACTTATTCTTGTTCTTGTTCTTATTTTCGTACTTGCCTATTCTCGTTCTGGTTCTTATTCTTATTCTTATTACAGATGGTAGTCAGTGAGATAAAGGCGCTGCACCGGGCTTATGGACGCATGCCGAAACACCTGAAAGATGCTATTCCGGAACCAGAACTGACATACCTGTTCGTGGAGTCAACCCTAAAAGAAGGGTCAGTCATTTTCTAAGCATCTTAATAAATAGTATTTAAGTTTGAGTTTGACATGTCTACCGTTTCCTCGAAGTATGTTTCGTCGATGAAACTTTTCGGCGAACACGCATCTCACATTCAATATCAGGATTATTTCAATGAACATATGACATTACTTACTTAAAAGTGGCGGGTTAAGTAGCGGAGTAGCAAAGTTAATGTTTTTTATTCATCGAAATCGATCTCCGAATAGTAACGCCTGATTTAATAAGGTATAATAATTTGTCAAATGGTCATAAACAAGCCTAAACTTACTCGTTCTTCGACGCTACGGGATTAAAGAAAAAACATAGCATATACCTTACATCTCTTCCCGCGCAGATGGTAAAAGCCCATCGAGGGAATGGGCGAAAGTCTTAGGAATCATGTTATAGGCGATGCGGCTGGCAACTTATCACTATTTTGAATCCCGTTTCCACCTATACTATTGCTAAACGTGGCCTCAAGGTTTTGTTACCCTAAGCTATGTCTATCCCGTAAGGGATAAAGACTTGATTTGTGTATGTATGTAACAAATTTCACCGCTTTATTGCTATATAGTTTCACGTTGAATAAGGCGATAAATAACATATTATTTTTCTTCGCAGAATGGCGGCAAATAACGAAGATACGTCAATGATCGAAGCTGAAAAACTGCTAGGCTATCGATTGGTAAGTAGACTTAATTTTGATGGTATTTCATCGGCTCTCTCTACGCACGTTCGATACACCAGGAGAGACAAAAGAAACTCTAAATTTAGGGCCACTTTATCCTCTCCCTGTTAAGTTACAGTTATCTTAAGGGTCAGTTATAAATGATTCCGTCTCTATTTATTACTATGAAACAGACAGAGACGTCTGGATTTTAAGACAGAGCGGTGAAATAGACCGTGTCATGATTTACCAACCGGTCCGTAGTCACGCCAATATCCCATGCTAGCCCGTATTTCACGCGACAATTGTCGGTGACAAGTGACAATTCTAAATGCAACGTGTAGTCAGTACGAAGCACCGGCGTAGATTCTTGTCAAGTTTGTAATAATAGTAATAATATATCATATTCTTAGTTATAGTACTTCCATGCTGGTCTGGGAGTAAAGAAAAAACATAGAATTTACCCGTTGCTTCTCTTCCCGCGCTGATGGTAAAAGGGTTGGGCCAAAGTCTTAGGAATCATGTTATAGGCGATGCGGCTAGCAACCCATCACTATTTTGATTCTCCTTTCCACCTATACGCCCTTAATCATGCAAAACGTGCACTTTAACATTTTGTTACCAGAGCCTAAGGTACCCTATAAAGGATAAAGACGTGATATAATACATAGTGGAATATGGTGGAATGTAATTCGGCATTTTTTAATAACATAAGGACATAAGTCCGCCGTTCTAGAGATTGGTTGGGCATGATTAACAAATATAATTCATTCCTCAGATGGCTCATCAGCGAATAGGCGATCCGCACAGAATGATTTGCCGGGACGGAAATGGGGCGTGCTTGCCTCACTCCCAGTTGAAGCGATTATCAAGGTTCCTGAGCTACCTCTGCAAGCACTGCACGGAGCGGCTGGCGTATCCCTTGCCAGCGTATTACGCTCGCTTGGCTTGCAAGCACGCCCGTCCGCTAATTGAGTAAGTACCTTCGACTCCAACACTGGCCAACCTCAAAGTTACAATTTACTATTTTTACTTATCTTTTTAATAGATGAAATGGACCTCAGCCAAGTAACGCCATTATTCAGCTAAACGTTTGCATGTAGGTACGCGACTGTACGAAGCGTAATAGGAATATGCATTTTTTTAAATTATATTACTGATATGAAAATATCGTAAAAGAGACGACAAAAAGTAAAATCAAAGTAATATCGGTCAACAAATTTGGAAAACGTAACAATTTTAAACTACTAATTAGACAGCGATTAGAAAGAGAGATCCGACATGACAAGTGACGTCATACAACTATATGCCCATAACAGCTTCTTATTTGGTTAATTTTATTGTTGTCTGAAAAATATTTTTTAATATTTATTGTTACATAAAGTTACGTTTTATTTAAATTAGTTTTTGTAAAATTCGCATGCTACTGTTGAATATGATTGTTTTTTGTTGCTTTTCTTGGTTTGGGTTTTGCCCGTTGTCTCTGATCCATTGCCACAAATCACAAACTCTTGGGGCAAATTTAGGGTGCAGGCTATCTTTACTGCATTTCGTTTCCAATAGTTTGTATAATTGTGTCTGCGCCTATTTGTTTTTTTTTTCAAAAAATCTAACAGACTTTTTTTTTCAGCAACGTCGAGTTCAACTTATCCGAACTGGAGAACGCGCCGCAAAGATGGCGCGTTTGCAACAGCATCCTTCAGTATGGCGAGATGTGCTTAGAATAACGTTTCCATGGCCCCTGCCGTCAAGGGGCTTAGGGTTTGCAAAGATATACTTAAAAAAAAGTCTTAAGTGAGAGGTCAGCAGCTAGTCAGGGGGTAATATTATGATGTAGTGTTTTTCAAAAGAAAAATAAAGTTTTCTAGATTTTAGAATTATTTTTAAGTGTATTATAATTTTTTAAGATACATATTTATTGTTTTTTTTCCGATACAGAATTTGTAAAAAGAGTATATATATTAAAAATTAATTCGCAATTTTTCATGTTTAGTTCTTTTGTTTTATTTAGTTTTAATGGTAATGGTATTATGTGTTATTTTTTTAAATTAATAAGAACTAACTTTATGCTAAATCATAGTTAAGTACAAAATAAGTTTGTGTACACAATAGAGTTAAATAGTTAGTAATAGAATCAAAGATGGCGCTGCAAAATACTAAAAATGAAAGAGAAAACGAATGTTCTTCGTATTTTTTTTGTCAATTTTTCATAGAATTATAATTTCAATAATCAAAGAACATAAAAATCTGTACAGCCTTCTTGAGTTATAAATACCACAACTTTGTAATTAATTTAAATCACAATTTTTTTAATAAATGTTTTGTGTTATAAATCTGTAGTTTGTTGTTTATTTAATGAATCTAAGTACTTTGCCAGGTCCTTTAAGAATAAGAATAAGAATAGGGTCCCTTTTTTAGCCAATGGGTACGGCACCCTAAAAATAATTACGTAAGTTTATTATTTACCTAGTACTCATTGAATACGCGTAACATAGTTTTGGGACTGGGTCAATTGCTCTGAATCTTTCTGCATTTATTGACATTAGTACCTACACATACAAAAATCACGTCCATATCCCTTACGATATAGACAGAGCCTAAGATAACAAGACCAAAACGCCACGTTTAGGATGATTGTAGGCGTATGGGTTGACAGGGAAATCAAATTAGTGACGGGTTGCGAGCCGCATCGCCTATAATAATATCATGATTTCTAAGAATTTCGCCCTATTCCTCTATGGGCATCATACATTCTATGTTTTCTTTTTGCTTCCAGACCAGCATAGAAGTGTTTTTTTATTGAATACTTAATTTGTTTTTCCAAACTTACGATAAACAACTAAGCAATTACTAATTAGCTAGCTCTTTGATGTGGTTCATTTATCTAAGCCATTAGCAAATTCAATGGCCGTTAACAAATAACATCATTAATATTGTTTATTGTGTTAGGCCCTAATTTTGATCTGCGGCTTCATAAATTATCTCTTATTGAGGCGTGATCGAGACACGACATTTTCAACAGACAAGCAACGACAGTTTTTTTTTGAAGTTATTTCTTGGTTTTGCTACAAAATCTACGATTACGGAAAATTTAGGGTCACAACGCTGAGTCAGCATTCATGCAGCGACATATTGCTAATGCGACTTACTTTTGACACGCTTTTATTATACATAAATTACTTCTTTATCCCTTACGGGATAGACGGGGCCTATAACAAGACCTAAAGGCCACATTTAGCATAATTTTAGGCGTATGGGTTGACAGGGGAATCAAAAAAGTGATGGGTTGCGAGCTGTATCGCCTATAACATGATTCCTTAACTCGTCACAAAATAAAAGGCCCGTTTTGACAGTTCACGCCCATGAAATTCTCGATATTTTACTCATCGAAATGTTCTGAAGGTATTTACATTTTTCATTGATGGGTACCGCCCACTCGGCTTAGTGCTGTGCATTACGATTTTTTTCATATTGTCTACAGACTATTAATAATAGGGCAAGGAAAAAAATAAATCGATCAAGATATTTTTTAAGGACGACTCGCACTTGCCGGTTTGAATACATATTCAAATCGATAAAATTATAATACAAACTTGGATCGATTTATCATGGTTACATTACTAGTTACGTCGCTAAGACAAATGTCAAAACGGGCCTTTTATTTTGTGACGAGTTTAAGATTTACGCTTACTCGATTTTTCTTCGATGCACTTTTAACTGGTACATTCTATCAAATCAAATCAAATCAAATCAAATAATTTATTTGTTAACATAGGTAAATGTTGATGTTATATAAATCTTGTATCACTTTGCTTGTCATAAGGCATACAAATATTAAGAGACTGCACATGCACGCAGCATAGCTACTTATTAATAATATTAGGTACACAGAATCAAACTATAATAATTAAGATATCAGTCAGTCTCAAGGTTACCACATTCAAACAAACAATTTTTTAACAGATTATACATTATAGGACCTCAAATTGTCATTTAGGTATTCCTGAATAGAATAGTATGCATTTTCGCACAGAAATTTAAAAAGCATTCCCTTAAATCCAGTTACGTCGTCTATTTCCAGTATAAACCTAGGTAAATGATTAAATATTTTAGGGGCCATACCAAAAACACTTTTAGCCAGCAAGGCAGTGTTAAAACGTGTTGCCTTTATTTTTCCTTGCTGACGAGCACTCTTAAAACAAGGGAAATGTTTTATATTACGCTTAACATACAGAGCCACCTCATAGATATACAAACAGGGCAGGGTTAATATCTTTAATTTAATGAAATGTGGTTTACAGGATTCAAAGGGCTTTATACCACATATGGACCTTATACATTTTTTCTGACTCCTAAAAACAATTTCCCGATCCGTAGAATTTCCCCAGAAAATAACCCCGTACTTTAGTGTAGACGTAACATATGCATGATACGCCGTGAGCACCGCGGATATACTGGCTACTTTTCTCAGATTATTCAGGGCATATGAGTATTGGTTAAGTTTCTTACATATAGCGTCAATTTGATATTTCCATGTCAACTTACTGTCCAATTGTAATCCTAAAAAATTTGTAATGTCGGTTTCATCAATGATTTTGTCCTTATAAGTCACAATTATATTAGGTATTCTATTAACATTTTGTCTAAAATTCATTACTTTAGTTTTGGTAAAATTGATTTTTAAGTTATTTTTGCCTAACCATTCAATTATTAACTCTAATGTTGTATTAATATTTCTTTGATATGCATCTAAATGTTCTCCTGTAAGTATAACTGTACTATCATCGGCAAAGAGTACCATAGGATAATCAATCGCACGTGGAAGATCATTTATGTAAATGAGAAATAATAGTGGCCCTAGGACGCTCCCCTGTGGTACACCGTATCTTATTTCTCTGAAATCTGATAAATAAATAGTCTCTACTTTTGATTTCATACATATTCTTTCTATTTGGGTAATTTGTTTCCTATTGTTCAAATAGGAAACAAATTATATTTCATATTATTATTTTAATATTATTATTCTATGTTCTTTCTTTACTCCCAGATCAGCATACAAGAGTAAAAGGGTCCCTTGTTTAGCCTATGGGTACAGAACCCTAGAAAACAATTATGTAAGTTTATTTTTATTATTTTCCTAGTACTCATAGAATAGGCGTAACATAGTTTTGGGACTGGGTCAATTGCTCTGAATCTTTCTGCATTTATCATTTGACCTGCATTTTTTTTAATACGTACCTACACATACAAGAATCACGTCTATATCCCTTACGAGGCAGACATAGCCTAAGATAACAAGACCTAAACGCCACGTTTAGGATGATTGTAGGCGTATGGGTTGACAGGGGAATCAAAATAGTGATGGGTTGCGAACCGCATCGCCTATATAAGAATTTCGCCCTTTTCCTCTATGGACACCACACATTCAATGTTTTATTTTTGCTTCCAGACCAGCATAGAAGTGTATTTTTTATTGTATACTTAATTTTGTTTTTCCCAACTTACGATAAACAACTTATTAGTTAGCTCTTTGATGAGGTTCATTTATCTCAACCATTAGCAAATTCAATAGCCGTCAACAAATAACGAATATTATTGTTTATTTTATTAAGCCCTATTTTTGACCCGCGGCTTCATCAATTATCTATTTAATGAGTCATTTTCTACAGACAAGCAACGACAAATTTTTGTGTAGTTATTCCCTGGTTTTGCAACAAAATCTATGATTACGGAAAATTTAGGGTCACTACGCTGAGTCATCATTTAAACAGTGACATACTGCTAATGTGACTTACTTTTGACATGCTTTTATTATACACTACCGACCCACCCGGCTTCGAACGGTATATTATGCATGTATTATACCTACATATTATTATAAACCTTCCTCTTGAATCACCACCTATTAAAAAAAACCGCATCAAAATCCGTTGCGTAGTTTTAAAGATTTAAGCATACATAGGGATATAGGGACAGAAAAAGCGACTTTGTTTTATACTATGTAGTAAAGTCTATATCCCTTACGGGATAGACAGAGCCTATAACAAGACCTAAAGGCCACGTTTAGCATGATTGTAGGCATATGGGTCTATAGGGGAATCATAAGAGTAATGGGTTGCGAGCCGCATTGCTTATATCATGATTCGTAAGATTTTCGCCGAATTCCTTAATAGGCTTCTACCATCTGCGCGGGAAGAGAAGTAACAGGTACATTCTTTCATCCTGGATCCTGGACAAATCACATTTAACAATGCTATTACCCGGGTCCTTTGACAGTTCCCGGCTATGCAGACATTTTGACGTTTTTTGAAACAGTTACATGTTTATTCTTCCATGCTGGTCTGGGCTGGGAGTAAAGAAAAAACATATTTTATCAGAATCAAAAAATATTATAAATAATATGTTGAATAACTTTATAAAATGACTGATGTAATGAAAAGTGGCCAAGTCAAATCTAACCTACTTTAAGATCTCACATTTTTAAATAACAGCAATTGTTATAGGTTATCCAATAAAGCAAAGCATTAGAGTTGAATACTTGTTCATAATGTAATTTTGTTCCTATAAATACATATTTGGATTTTGCTTAGAACTTGGCACTCATTTAGATCTCCATTCTTTTTGCGGCGAAGCCCACAGCCAAGCATAATTTGGGTATTGATAGAATTTACAAGTTGCTTCACTTCCTGCGCAGGTGGTAAAAGCCCATCGAAGGAATGGGCGAAAGTCTTAGGAATCATGTTATAGGCGATGCGGCTAGCAACCCATCATTATTTTGATTTCCCTTTCTACCTATACGCCCTTAAGCATACAAAACGTGGCCTTAAGGTTTTGTTACCTTAGGTCTGTCTACCTCGTAAGGGATACAGACGTTATATATTGTATGTATGTATGTATGCATTTCATGTTCCCGTCACTAAATTATTGTCATCGTCATTGTCAAATGCTAGAAACTAGACACGCTTGTTTTCAATACAAATCGTGGTATTTATGGAATAATAGTTACTGCCCGCGACTTCGTCCGTACAGAATTGCCTATGTATTAATCTAAGGTAGCAGCTATCGCCTTTCCAAATTTTATCCAAATCCATCTAGTCATTTCAGCGTGAATGAGGAACAAACATACACACTCTCATCGTCATTATTCTCACATCCTCACAAACTTTCGCATTTTTATTATTAGTAGGCTCTGATAGTGATAGATTTAGACTTAGATTATTTATTCATTTAATAAAAATAACATCATTGTCAAGTTAGGAGAATTTAGATAGAAATCGTCAAGAAATCATCGTTGATATTATGTAAAGGAGCTGCTTGCAGGTTATTTTTTCAATGTTCAAAATAATCTTAATGAGAATGTTAATAAAGCATGGAAAGCGCACCAAACAAACATGTTTTTGCAGTAATAACAATAGGGATTACGAAATTAGCCATTGAACTCTCATTAGCTTAATATATATTTAACGATTATTTTAATCATGGTATTTTTTGTAGTCCGAGTGACTAATCCTGGATCAATTTAGTATAAAAGTCGACGTTTCAGTGGGGCATCAGTATTGCTGATCCTGCTTTGTTCCAAGTCACTTGAAACATTGATCCGCGGAGCTGCTGGACTATCGTTACGAAGAAATCGAAGAATCTATTTTCGAAGTAAGTTTCTAAACATATTTAAGAGCTTTTGTTGTTGTAACCTTGCATTTGTGGTGTTTGAGGTTCCGTACCCTAAGGGTAAAAACGGGACCCTATTGCCAAAACTTCGGTGTCCGTCCGTCTGTCTCCAGTCGGTATCTCATGAGCGGTGAGAGCGTTAATATTATCACAGATATAGGTATTTCTGTTGCCGTTATAACAATAAACATGATTTTTTTGCTGGCCGGTTTTTTTACGATTATTGCAAGGAAATTGAAAATTTTTTCGTTATTTTTACATTTATTGTTACCAAAGAATTATAGTAAAAAGTACTTTTTTTCATTACTTCGTCACTTTATCATGCTATTTCTTTCAGATGAGTTCCTCCGACGCAGAATATTCTGACGCTGACGACTCAGGATCTACGAGCTTCAATGGTCTTGTTAGATCACCATCTGAGCCAACATTATCCACCATGCATCAATCAACAAAAACTGAGTAAGTAAAGCTTTATTAGGTATCTCAATGTGTTTTAAACCTGCACTGTTATTGCGAAATAATTGTGTTCGTGTTGATTCCGTGCTCAAAATACTTGTGTTCTTGTTGATTCCGTGCTCAAAATAATTGTGTTCGTGTTGATTCCGTGCTCAAAATACTTGTGTTCGTGTTAATTCCGTGCTCAAAATAATTGTGTTCGTGTTGATTCCGTGTTCAAAATACTTGAGTTCGGATTAATTCCGTATTCAAAATAATTGTGTTCGTTTTGATTCCGTGGTCAAAATAATTGTTCGTGTTGATTCCGTGCTCAAAATAATTGTGTTCGTGTTGAGTCCGTACTCAAAATTTACTTCTCCATTATTAGAATACTTGGTCATTTTCATAAATCGTACATTTTAACACTTTAACTACTTGTAACCTCGATAAATATAAATCCTTAACACACAGGCTAATTTTTATCCGCGGAATCGGGACTTACACGTGAAAAATCCGAAATCGTAAACCATAAAGTCTTTTAATCTGAGGCCCGATTTTTGAAGGCACATATTATGTGAAAATACCACTCGAAAGAGGTATTAATCTGTTTATAATCTTAAAAAAAACTTTTTTTTTTTAATCATGATTTTTTAGATTTTGTAAATATGATTTTTTAAATAATTTTTGACCAATATTCAGTTGAATGGGAATTGCGTATTTCTACAGATAAATAAAAGCTTGTAGAGATAAATAATATAAGTACATAAATAAAGTTCCTTACCTCGTAGGATACTAAAATGTATCCATGTGTGTGTGTTTTGAATTCTAGAACCAATCACCTAGTTAACGTAATTGCTTGCTCGCTTACATGCTCGCTTGCAAGCTTAGATGCTCGCTTGTAAACTGTCATGCATGCTCGAGTGTACGCGCATTGCTCACGCTAGCGGCGCTCGGGAAAAGCTAGTTGTTCATCAAAATGTTTCGTTATCTTTGTAACGTTTGTATGGTTCGTTTCTAATTCGTTTTCATTTGTTTGTCCAGTTATACTTACCACATCACAGCGAGAACCCTGGAACGTTGGGCCTTTCTGGTCATCGAAACCAAAATTATTAGATATATCGATTACAAGAGGATCATGTCTATGGTGAGTTGCATTTTAATTTAATACCATTCTTACTTTATTTCCAACCGCTACATTATCCTCTGTTTTCAAATCATCATTTCTTTGTGTGTTTTTTTCATCCTTTTCCTTATACTTAATACTTATGTAGTTCCGTAATAGCTTAACGGGTTGTTGATTTAAGTTCAAAATGAACCGTGTCTAAGGCGAGACTAAATTTTAAATCAAACATAATTCACGTATTTATCTCTTACGGGGTAGACAGATCCTAAGATAAGACCTAAGGCCACGTTTAGCACTTAGCTGCCTAGCCGCGTTTAGCTGTTTTATGGTGTCCAACTGCACTGGCTTATCGCTAAATCTTAAAAACAAGACTTAGTGGCAAAACCGGATTAACATACATTTTGTATAACAGTCCTTTTTGTACTAGAGACCTGATGAGGTAGATTGAAAATTTAGCTACAGTCAGTTAACAATGATTTTGCATTCAGGATTTTTTTTTAAATACACTTAACACACGAGTTACAGTTAAAGACAAATGAACATGTAACGGGGAGTTTCAAAGTGGCTCCCATTACCCACAAAATTTTTGAAGCTAGACTACGATGGTTTGGTCACATTATGAGGAGACGTGGTTAGAAAGTGCCTTTACATCACCAAAATGAGAGGCAGGGGGAGGCCCCCACAACTTGGATTACAGTGGCCAAAGGCACATGAAGGTGTTACGACTCCACGAACAAGATGTTCAGGAGAGAAGCAAATGGCGTCGCATGATTGGGAAAGTCGATCCCGCGGAACGGGATAGGGCGAGGCAGAATAAGAATATTAAGCTTAACACACCACAGGCCTAATGTGTGACATAATTCATTATTTTGTATGATTTTTCAGATCAAGCACACCGGCCGTGAAATGGGTTTTCTCGTGTTAGAACCCCTTGTTGTCCGGTACTATGTTAAGATGCGAGACCTGAAGACCGTTCTGAAGAAATGCCGGGCCAAAGGAGTTCGTTTTGCTATTACAGTGGTACCGGACCGCTCGTGTTACTTACATATGGTAAGTAGTAAATTTGCCTTCTAAAAATTCATTTAAGAGACATCTTAAGTTGCTACTCTTGCAGAAGCAAGGTGGTTGCTCGGTAATCGATTTGGAATGTGACTTTAAAGTTTAAGATAGGGTGTGGGGTGAACGCATATTTGTGTCAGGTGCTCAAGAGATGGAGAGGCTTCTGCAATCGCTTTCGTTTCTTTATTTCTTATTTTATTTTAATATAACACTTACATACTTAAGTACAATTTGGTTTCATGATGCTCACTGTGCATGTTTTAATTAGTTTTTGCGCCGTTCATTTTAAATTCATATTTTAAGTAACTGTTAAATAAGTGTTCATTTGTTTGTTCCGTGGGTTGTGGCAGAATACCAGTGTTTTGTTCCTACGAGCAATGTTGACCACTGAGCCATGGCCCTTTTGTACTACTGTAGCGCGCACAAACAAAGATAATGTTCTAGTTTTCAGTTTTGGTTTTGTGCGTGTTGGCAATACCAATTAACGTTTTATCTATCTATCTAAATAAATAGCTCGAGTAATGTTTCGCCACTGTTCGGAAACGTGGCTAAAGTGGGTAACAGACGGGCGAGTAAGTTCGCGTACTTACGGCTTGACGATTTTACTCGCCTGTGTGTCAGCCTAAGTACGCGTACTTTTAGAGAAATCTGATTACAGGCGAGTAAAGACGTCGAGCCGTTAGTACGCGAACTTGCTCGCCCGCCTGTCACCCACTTAAGCAAGGTCCAATTCCCAGTTTGTGCTTCATCAATTCATTTGTTCTTAGTTGATTTTTGAGAATGAACATTTAGTCCCTTTCTTTCATTTTGCTGAGTTTATTTATTGTCAATTTTATTGATGATGCTAACATTTCTTTTTAGACCAAACATCTAGCCGAGTGTGAAGTGGGTGTGCTTACAAAATGCATCAACGAACGGACTATCCTAAGATACACGAATCAGCGAGTTATGGAATTTGTCCTGATAAAGGTAACATACTGTCGTAAAAATGACGCATTTTTCATTTTCTAACTCTTATGGGTACCTATCAACTTCAATCGACCGATGGCAACCGAAAGCCGATAGGATTCTCAGAGCTCAAGGACTGGTAAGTCTTAGTAGATGTTTCAAAGTAAGAGTCTGTGTCGGTTAGACTGGAAAATTTGACATACCTACCTCTATTTGCAGGCTAGTTTGCAGCTGTTGGGTGACGATCCTATTTGGGAAAACCGGATCTTGGAGGTTACCCCCCCAGAACATAGAGTGATGATTGTAGGAGCGGACGTGAACCACTCTTCGTTTCCAGCCACGGTAAGAAAATAATTATTTTTCCTAAACCGTGAGGGTTCCAACCTCAAAAGACCTTTAATGCAAGAGTTTTGCTGACTGCCACCATCATCACCATCATTTCTGCTATAGGACGTCCATAGAGCTCGAGTTGCCTTGGTTGGAAGCGGCTTGCATCTACCGTAAACGGCTCAAACCAAGGGTCTTATCGAGACTTCTTAATGCTATTCAATTCCGATTCAGTTTAGCGCTCGCTGTCAGATGCATACTAAAAATTATAGCTTAAATCTGAACTGAGTCGGAAATAAATCGCATTGAGACGCCATGGTAAGGCCCCAGGTCTTGCTTGCTAACTGTATTTTCTGCAAACTGTACTTGCAATGTCATCTATCTTACATACCAACCGTGTACCATATTTTAAGTCAATAACTAACCGTTGAAGAGTTCCCTGGAGCAGAGGCAGTTCAGGCAGAATTCAAACTTAAAAGTTGTTACAATATCATTAGATTTTACATAAGCAGGTATGCCAAATTTCACATCAATCAGACTACGAAGAGTAGGTTAAAATTCACTTTCGAAATCTGATTACAGACACCAGAAAGCAAGCAAAAGCTAGTAAAATACATACATAAATCATGTCATTATCCCTTACGGAGTAGACAGAGCTTAAGGTATCAAGACCTAAAGGCCACGTTTAGATGATTCCTAATGTATTTCAAGATGCATTCCTAAGATTTTCGCCCAATCATTCATCAAGATCATAGTGGAAACTGTATTTATTGTTTTGTTCCAGGCATTAGCACCTAGCGTTGCCGTCATCACGGCATCTGTTGACAAAGATTTCACAACGTACAACATGACTCTGAGTTTGCAGAAACCCTGGGTAAGTAATAAATAAAAATTGAGATCACGGATAGATGACTAACTAAGAAACACTTTTTCTTCTTAATTTTTTAATATGAACCCATCGATCGATGCGATGATTTCGCCAATGTCAATGTCAAAGTGTGCCGTTAAGGTAGTGAGTGTGGAATGAAAGTCGGTTACAAAAACTTAGCAGCAGGCAATAAACCGAACAATTCCTTGGAATTGAATACAGTCTAGACTACCTGTGAACCTGAATTGCATTGTTTCTTCTTCTTTTACAGCTGGAAGAGATTCTTGAGTTTGAGGATATGATGGTGGAACAACTTAACGTTTTTGTCAAGTACAATGGGACTCTTCCTACCAGGATCCTCGTTTACCGGCATTCAATAGACGATGAGAACTTTCCTGAGGTAACTAATTTTGATCCCGTTAAACATTTTGTCTATTCACGCAACTTATACCTAATTGCCCGACGAATCCGTGGATTCCCCATTCAACCTACTCGTCTACGCCAAAATCACGCTAGAGCCTTTAGGTCTTTTTATTTTAAGCTCAGTCTACCCCGAAAGGGATAAAGACAAGATTTATGTATGTAGTTATGTGTTGTCTTATTCTTGTTTTCGTTCTTATCCTTGTTCTTAATCTTCTTCTTTTTCTTGTTCTTGTTTTCGTACTTGCCTATTCTCGTTCTGGTTCTTATTCTTATTCTTATTACAGATGGTAGTCAGTGAGATAAAGGCGCTGCACCGGGCTTATGGACGCATGCCGAAACTGCTGAAAGATGCTATTCCGGAGCCAGAACTGACATACCTGTTCGTGGAGTCAACCCTAAAAGAGAGGTCAGTCATTTAACAAGCATCTTGCATGTAATTAATAGTTTAAGTTTAAGTTTGAGATGTCTACCGTTTCCTCGAAATATGATTCGTCGATGAAACTTTTCGTCGAACACGCATCTCACATTCAATATCAGGATTATTTCGATGAACATGTTATATTATAACATTACTTATTTAAAAGTGGCAGGTTAAGTAGCGGAGTAGTAAAGTTAATGTTTTTATTTATCGAAATCGATCTCGCCTCACGCCTGATTCAATAAAGTATAATAATTTGTCAAATAGTCATAAACAAGCCTAAAGTTACGTGTTCTTCCACCCTGGTCTGGGAGTACAGAAAAAACATAGCATATACCAGTTGCATCTCTTCCCGCGCACATGGTAAAAGCCCGTCGAGGGAATGGGCGAAAGTCTTAGGAATCATGTTATAGGCGATGCGGCTGGCAACCCATCACTATTTTGATTACCTATACGCCTACAATCTTGCTAAACGTGGCCTTAAGCTTTTGTTACCTTAGGCTATGTCTATCCCGTAAGGGATAAAGACTTGATTTGTGTATGTATGTAACAAATGACACCGCTTTATTGCTATATCGTTTTACGTTGAATTAGGCGATAAATAACATATTAATTTGTTCGCAGAATGGTGGCAAATAACGAAGATACGTCAATGATGGAAGCTGAAAAACTGCTAGGCTATCGATTGGTAAGTAGCCTTAATTTTGATGATATTTCTTCGGCTCTCTCTACGCACATTCGATACACCAGGAGAGACAAAAGAAACATTCATCAATCTCTTCATACATGCTCGTCGGTTTCGGGTACTCCTGACCTGACCTTTTTCCAAAACGTCTCCTATTTGGTTTTTTTAATAACAGTAGGACATAAGTCCGCCGTTCTAGAGATTGGTTGGGCATGAATAACAAATATAATTCGTTCCTCAGATGGCTCATCAGCGAATAGGCGATCCGTACAGGATGATTTGCCGGGACAATAATGTGGCGTGCTTGCCTCAGTCCGTGTTGATGCGAGTATCGACTTTCCTGAGTTACCTTTGCAAGCACTGCACGGAGCGGCTGGCGTATCCCTTGCCGGCGTATTACGCTCGCTTGGCTTGCAAGCAAGCCCGTCCGCTCATTGAGTAAGTACTTCAACACTGGCCAATCTCAAAGTTACAATTTACTATTTTTACTTATCTTTTTATTAGTTGAAATGGACCTAAGCCAAGTAACGCCATGTTTAGCTAAACGTTTGCGCACGTGTGTGTACAAAGCGTAACAGGAATTTACTTTTTTTTTTATTTATTTCTGATATGAAAATATCGTAAAAGAGACGACAAAAAGTAAAATTAAAGTAATATCGGTCAACGAATATGGAAAATATAACAATTTTTAACTATTTATTAGACGTCATAAAACTTTATACCCATAACAGATTTTTATTTAGTTTATGATTGTTTTTTTTGTTGCTTTTCTTGGTTTGGTTTTGGGTAGTTTGTTGCCCGTTGTCTCTGATCCATTGCCACAAACCACAAACTCTTGGTGTGAATTTAGGATGCAGGCTATCTTTACTGCATTTCGTTCCCAACAGTTTTTTATAATTGTGTCTCTACTCGTTTTTTTTTTCAAAAAATCTAACAGACTTTTTTTTTCAGCGACGTTGAGTTCGACCTATCCCAACTGGAGAACGCGCCGCAAAGACTGCGCGTACGCAACACCATACTTCAGTATGGCCAGATGTGCTCCGAAGAACGTTTCCATGGCCCCTGCCGTCAAGGGGCTTAGGGTTTGCAGGGGGTAGTAAGGCCCTCAGAAAAAGGGTACTAATAGCAAAGACACTTAAAAAAAAGTTTTAAGTGAGAGGTCAGCTATTTATAGTCAGGGGGTTATACCATGATGTAGTGTTTTTCAAAGGAAAAAAAAATGTTTCTAGACTTTAAGAATAATTTTTAAATGTATTATATTTTTTAAGATAGTTATTTATAGTTTTTTTTTAGATACAGAATTTGTAAAAAGAGTATATATAACAAATTAATTCGCAAGTTTTCTTATTTAGTTCTTTTGTTTTATTTAGTTTTAATGGTAATGGTATTTTATGTTATTTTTTTAAATTAATAAGAACTAAATTTATGCTAAATTATAGTTAAGTACAAAATAAGTTTGTGTACATAATAGAGTTAAATAGTTTTATTAGGTACTAAGCATTTTAATTCGTCACGATTTATAATCAAAGATGGCGCTGCATAATTCTAAAAATGAAAGAGAAAACGAATATTATTCATAATTGTTTCATATAATTTCAATAATTAAACAACATCAAAATCTGTACCGCCTTCTTGATTTATAAATACCACAACTTTGTAATATATTAAAATCACCAATTTCTTAATAAATGTTTTGTGTTATAAATCTGTAGTTTATTTATTTAATGAATCTAAGTACTTTGCCAGGTCCTTTCACTTTTCACAAAAAAAATCGTTAAAAAAGATAATAAATCAGCCACATTCGCTTCAATCGAACCGGAACATAAACTGGAAGACCCAGTGTTGACAGGCCTCCCACTAGGTGGACCGACGACATCGCGAAAGTTCCGGGAAACCGTTGGATGCAGGTGGCGAGTTATCGTTCATTATGGTGTGCTAAGGGGGAGGCCTTTGTTCAACAGTGGACATCAATACAATACAATACAATACAAATACTCTATATTAAACACCACAAATCAGTACAAAACAATCCAGAATCAAAGAACAAACTAGACAATAGGCGGTCTTATCGCTTTATAGCGATCTCTACCAGACAACCAATAAGACAGAAATAAGTTGGAGACAGTTTAAGATGGTGGCGGAAACAAATAGACAGGATAAACGCAGGGATAATAAAAACAACAATACCAACATAAATATAATACATAGCTAAATATATAAAATAAAATAATTCATACATACACACATAACATTACATGACACGCATAACATCTTTAGGCTGATTATGATGATGGTTCACTCCAATCAATAAGTAATAAACAAATTATAAAAGCAACATTGTTTTTCTCTAAACCCACAAAGAATGAAAAATGTTATTGATTATCAAGAACATTTTAATCAATTTTATGGCAAATGCGTTACTTCATACAATACAATACAAATACTCTTTATTGAACACCACAAATCAGTACAAAACATTACAGAAACAGAACAAGATAGACAACAGGCAAATATCAAAAACAATTTTGGAAAAGAGCTGATAATCTTCAAACTGCAGAAACAAGTTTTACCACGAATGGCTAAGAATCGCAAGGAAACTGGCCTTCGAATGAAAAAAAACCGCATCCAAATCGATACCACAGACAAACACACACATCGACATCAAACTTATAGCACCCCTCATCTTGCGTCGAGGTTAAAAAAGAAAAAGTATCTACCCTTTTCTGGGCTGCAATAACCTATCCAAAGCTGTGAAGTAAATAAAAAAGCCATTATTCATTCAAAGCTCGCTAAAGTCAACAATTTCTATTAAAAAGTCGATTTTACTAAGCAACAAGTAACGGCATATTTGAAGGCAATCAGCAATTCAAAGCGACTGGCTCGGACATTGGCTACCTTCCCCTATTACTCCTACCAGAAGAACGTCAATATACAAAATTTCGCGACGGAAACAAACTACACGGCATCCAATGACGCGTTGTAATGATACTAACTCGAAGGTTTCAGTGGATAATATGCAATGGTTAGTGAAGAGAATTGACATGTGGAGTATTGGGGTTGTATTTTGTGAATGCCTCCGGGCATTAGGTCCCTATGTGGTGGTGGGCATTAAAATTCATTTTTGGCAAATGTCACATTACGGGGTAATTCCTGAGGGATGTAGGGACGCATTTTTGTTTGAAATTTCGTTGGTTAAGGACAAATTGGGTATTGTGGGCGGAAAGATATTCCGGCATAATATTAGCATGTGCAGAGCAAATTGGGTATGGGGAGGACTTTGGTTTTAATTTGAAAGGCTTAACCTTCGTTTCGTACCCATTTTTTTCACGAGATCCTACATATACACATATATCACGTCTTTATCCTCACGGGGTAGACAGAGCCTAGAGTAACACGAAAATCATAGGAATCATGTTAAAAGCGATGCGGCTAGCAACCCCTATTTTGATTCCCCTTTCCACTTCCAGCTTTACATCCACAATCATGCTAAACGTGGCTTTTAGGTCTTGTTGCCTTTGGCTCTGTCTACTCCTTGAGGGATAAAGACGTGATTTATGTGTGTACGTATACATTATTAGTCTGAAATGAGTCGTTGAAAATCCATAGAAATATTAAGTCCTGGCTTTTTTTTTCTCTGAAACGGTTATTTCCAGCCTTAGCTGAAAGTAGGCCAGTATGATCAGGGGGCTTTGAAATTCAAAATTTGAATCATACCATTTGTCTCACTCTAATTACCAACATTATTAGTGTGAGGGGAACAGCACTATTACGAAGTTCGAATTTGTAACTTCAGTAAAGCCTGGAAAGAATAACAGAGGCAACATTTTCTTGGCAAATTTGCGTAGTGGGCGTTTGTTCCGTTCCTTAAAATTAAACACCGACCGTTAGTCTTTAATTAAGGCACTGGCATAGAACTAAAGAAACTCAGGCCTTTTAATATTAGGTACAATAAAATTACGGGGTAATTAAAAGGTTTTCAGTGACCTTCGCCCTTCGAATAAGACGCTTAAATCTTTCTGTTACACGTTTTCTAGTTGAGCGCTTAATGAACAAAAATACATACATACTTATATGTCTTTATCTCTTACAGCCTAGACAGAGCCTAAGGTAACAAAACCTTAAGGCCACGTTTAGCATGATTAAGGGCGTATAGGTGGAAAGGGAAATCAAAATAGTGATGAGTTGCTAGCCTCTCGCCCATTCCCTCGATAGGCTTTTACAACCTCCGCGGAAAGAGAAGCAACTGGTAAATTCTATTTGTTTTCTTTACTCCCAGATCAGCATGGATGACAAGCAAGCCTGTGCGAAATATATTATTATATGTTTTTAAATGCAAACTACCCTCCTTCCCATATTAATTCAAAGATTTAAGCGTAAACCCTGCATGGAAGAGATCGCTCTGTAGCGATAAGGCCGCCTATTGTTACCTTGTAATATTCTGTATATCTTTTTTCTGTTTTGGTTGTTATATGTGGTGTTCAATAAAGAGTAGTTATTGTATTGTATTGTATTGTAAACGTTTGGGACGTTTCGTGTCAAATAGTACCAGACGCTCAGAGGCCTTACCATAACGTCTTAATGCGATTCAATTCCGAACCAAAGTCGATCGAATTGCTGTCAGATCCATACCAAAAGTGTCAAAAGTAACGCAAAATTAAATCGGTATTGAATCGCATTAAGACGTCATAGTAAGGCTGTAGGTATCTAAATCTGTCATTGCTGTGGTAAATAACGTGGCTTAAGTGCTCGAGAAAAAATCGTCGGCCATAGATCATTAATCACCCGCGCACGCGGATCTATAGATCTAGATCAGCGTTTCTTAACCTGTGGTCCACGGACGCGGGGTCCGTGAGTACCTTTTAAGTTTGTAGTTCCAGATCATATCTGAATTATTTAACGATACTAAATAAGCCACTTAAGATCTCTTAATATATTTTATTGAATCAGGCGTTACTTTGCGGAGGTCCATTTCAATGAACAAAAAATGTTACCTTGCTACTCCGCTACTCATAAATGTAAGAACTCAGGTAAATGAATGAAATTATAATTTATGCCACGAAGCCCGTCAAAACCAGTGAAAAGTGAATGTTATTGGGCCTCACGCGACACTAGCGCCTCTAGTGGCAAAGTCACACGCGATAGCACCAATTGCATACGAATGATTGCTATGCGTAGGAATGAAGATGAAACTGGTTTGTTTACAAATACTTCAAAATGGACTGGAACGGAGAATACAGTGTGTACATTTATAGCTGTTTCTAATCTGAAGCCCCACATCGCGTAAAGTGCGATCTATTGTTCGAGAAAATTAATGATAGTGGCCAATGCCCTCTGCGGAAACGAATTCAACGGAGAGAAATGAGAAGAAAAGTTCTTTTTATGAAAGTTTTGTTTTTGTATTATGTATCGCTTTTGGAGGGTGCCTAAAACTTAGCTAACGTTTTTAAAGTTTTAAATTTTTTATTTTTATTTATTTAATAATCACATACATCTATCATTACAGTTACCCAATACGATAGAGGAGTAGCACATCGTTTCACAGTGTAGATAATTTACATATTAAATTTTAAAACTAATTTCATTCGTAATAACACAAAACAAATAAGGTCCCATCCAGGCCCATCCAGGGAATGGGCAAAAAGCTTTCACGTTATAGGCGATGCGGCTAGCAACCCATCACTATTTTGATTCCCCTTTTCACCTATACGCCCATCATAATGCCAAACGTGGTCTTTAGGTCTTGTTACCTTAGGCTCTGTCTACCCCGGGATAAGACGTGATTTATGTACCTATGTATCTATAAGTATATGTATGTATGTAGCAGGATTTATCTTGTTTTAGCCAGTTTCTCTTTCGTTTATATAAAGATACTTCAATTCTTTCCGTGCTTTATCCACAAAATAACGTCAAACCAAAACACATAAGTCAAAACAAACAAAATAAGTACGGAAACAAATCGTCACCTCGACAATAAAAGTGTTGGCACCGTCGCGAACAAAACCAAACAAAAATGGATTGATTTATCGAGTTACTATCCTCTTTGTCCCCCTCTTTAGGGGCCTCTGGGGCCCGGGGGCCTGGGGCCAGGATCGGGGCCCGCAACGCCAATCGGGCTTCTGAAGAATTTACATATCGGGCCCCCGATCAATATGATCAGGTAAATTGTAGAAAAGAAGGAAACAGGTAGGCTTATTGAGGTTTGAATGATAAAGACTTCGATTTAATGCTCGTCTTTTGACGTGCCGACTTCTTTTGTCGCGAGCCCCCTTTTTCTAAACGTTATGCGTTTGTCTATGTCTTACTTTGACATATTTAACATTGCTAAAGTAAGACCAACGAGACGAGAAAAAATAAGTAAGCAATCAGACCGTTACTGAGTTGATATTCGTTAATGAGTAGATATTCTTAGCCAAGTCCATCGAGGGAATGGGCGGGAATCTTAGGCATCACTACATAGTATAAAACAAAGTCGCTGTCGCTGTCTGTCCGTCCCTATGTATGCTTAAATCTTTAAAACTATGCAACGGATTTTGAAGCGGTTTTTTTAATAGGTACAGTGATTCAAGAGGAATGTTCATATGTATAATTCTACGCAGACGAAGTCGCGGGCTGAAGCTAGTCATGTTATAAGCGATGCGGCTAGCAACCCATCACTATTTTGATTCCACTTTCCATCTATATGCGCCCACAATCAGCCCGGCCTTGTCTACCCCGCAAGGGAAAAATACGTGATTTATACGCAATAATGGCGTCATTTGGTCGATGACAGCTGCCGTTGCGTAATTAGTGGTACAGGAAAGCAGTCAGTATCGCAGTTGTTAACAACGTTTGGTCCGCCATTTTGTGAATAAGTCAATTCGTGTTTGGATTGATAATACAATATACAGTTTTGTCACAAATATGGCCGATTTGGATTCTTCTGACGAATTGCTTATACAGACGACAAAGATTAGAACAGAGAATTATTAAAATGTGTGTATATTTATAAAATAAAAATGTTTGGAACACCTGTGTGTTGACATTTTTCATCTTGTATCCTTAGATTTACTTTAGAAGACGATATATTATAGTTTTTTTGGCCATGTTTGTAGATTGTAAAAAGTTAATTGTTCGTTTAAGGAATCCTTCGATACCCTAGAATCGGTGACCCTAGGATTTCTGTTAGAACATCCCCAAAGTCTAAAACATTGCACTCTCTCAATAAATGGTATCTTATAATTATCCGGAACTAGCGACTTGCCCTGGCTTCGCACGGGTGCAATCAGTGTTTCTCTACTATATTACGCATGTATTCTACTAATATAATAAATGCGGAAGTTTGTGACGATGTGAGTAGTATATTCTGCAATAACTATTCACCTTTGACATATTAGTTAAGTAAATGTAGGTTTTTAAGATTCTATCGCATTAGGTTAGCAAAAATCTGTAATTTATTTATTTATTTATTTATTATTACATTGTAATGTCATGTACGTTATATTAAAAGATGTTATAAATGATTGGTCAGTCCATGACGCCCTGCAAGGGCACACAATAACAATTTATCACTTAATCTAATATCAATTTAAATGTCAATATGTAATATTATAATAATGTAAATCATGCAATTTTATAGTATTTATTAAATTAAATTTTAATTAGCTATTTTTTATGTCAAGGAGCTTTATAAATGATAAAACGATTCAAATAAATGTGAAAAAGAAAGAAAGAGGTAAAAGCCGCATGTCAAAAAATTATATTAGTAATGGTAGAATAGTTATGGAAATAAATAAATAAATAAATATTTATCGCTATCCCGCGGGAACTATGCAATTTTTCGGGATAAAAAGTAGCCCAAGTAGTGGTAAAAGCCCATCGAGGAAATGGGCCAAAGTCTTAGGAATCATGTTATAGGCGATGCGGGTCACCCATCACTATTTCGATTTCCATCATAAAGTGGCCTTAAGGTTTTGCTACCTTAGGCTCTGTCTACCCCGTAAGGAATAAAGACGTGGTATATGTATCTATGTATGTAAAAAGTACCCTAGGGTAGCTATCGAGTGGTTTCAGTGTGAAGAAGTAACAAACACACGGTCACAAACTGTCGCCTTTACTATATTAGTGTGATTCGTCAAGCACAACAGAACAATCTCATAAAAATTCAGGGTGTCCAGTGATAGACCCTTTTTTTTTAAAGAGGGGGTAAACGAGCAGACGGGTCACGGGAAAGTAATCAGCATCGCCCAGGGGCAAGACTTGGAGAATCACAGGTGCGTTGCCGGCCCTTTCAAAAACAGGGAGGCTCGCTTTTTAAAGATCCCTAAATTGTACCGCTCAGGGGACGTTGCAGCAGGAAGTTGGTTCCAGATCTTTGTCGTACGAGGAAAGAAATTGCGTTTACGCACGGTACAAAAGAAGCCACTTACCTTGGTCTTGAGCCGTCTCCTGTTGGTTAACGTCTACTGCACGCACACAAACAAACAATAATGTAGCTTTGAGTACATTTGATAGGCCGAAATAATATTCAAAATTTACTAGTTGTCGCAAACACGCCGTATACGTGGAATCCATAATAAAAATGGCGGCTCACCGCTAATTCTGCGGACAACTCTTCGCTGCCGACCGACCGCGGAAATTGCGACGTACCCTCATATTAAAAGATGACAGTGTCCGAACACCCAACACTTATTTTTGAAATAGTTTATTTTATAGTCTATTTTTATCTTTTTGTGACCTTGCATAATGTTGGACTCAATAAATGGAGGAGGCTTACTCCATGAGGCACGCCGAATTACGCGATTATTTAAAAAAAAACTGACTACGCAATGTACTGAAATTGTAGCTAAGTAAAGGGGCTATTATATATTATACTAGCTGTTGCCCGCAACTTCGTCTGCATAGAATTCGTTTATCGCTGTCCCGCGGGAATAACGCAATTTTCCGGGATAAAAAGTAGCCTATGTGTTGTTCCAGACTATAATCTATCTATGTTCCAAATTTTATCCAAATCCATCCAGTAGTTTTTGCGTGAAAGAGTAACAAACATCCAAACATACTCACAAACTTTCACATTTATAATATTAGTAGGATAGATACCTACATAATATGTTGGACTAAATCTTCAGTGAAATCCGATTGGCAATTGTTGTAAGTCTAGTTTCGGATATTGTACATACAATTCATTTCTGTTATGTAGCTTCGGCCTCTCTTCCTCTAAAATGGTGCGCCCAACAGGGTTTCATTCGTCGGTGGAAAGGTAAAATTGCTGAACCGCCAAATTGAGGTTTGCGAGAAATTGGGTTTAAAGTTTTTTTTTTTCGAAATAAAATTCATATTTCTCGAACCAAACTGCGAACACTCGTGAAATTTATATCATAGATAAATAATACAATCTTCTTTCTTCTCTATCAATATCAAGCACCTAGCTCTTAAATCCTCCGAGATAGTGTCGGTTCAGCAAAACGCAATCACAATCTTGGTAAGGAAAAATTGCTGAAGCGCCTGCATTTTATACAAGACAGAAAACGTTACTTTTCTAATAGACAGGTAAGACTTCAAAAACAGACACTTATTTTGACTAATCAATCTTTTTTTCACAAATCAGAACAGCATTTGTTGCTGATGAATAGTATTAGTTAAAATTAAAATCAACGTAAACAGCTTATGTAGTTTAGGTTTTAATTATTACATTGGGAAATTTGACTTATCTCCTACTGTCATATTAATATTGAAAATGCTAAAATACTTATCAATTACTACATTTGTGTTTTTTTAAGAAAAAACACTGACCTACTGTATTAGTCTCGTGCGTACACCTGAAAAATGTGTTATTTGAGGATCGTTATTACTAGTTTGCGCTTAATTATTACAAACTGATGAACTTAACCGATGACTTATTTACAATAAAATACAATGTCAATTAAATCTTTAATATTTTTTTATTATTATAGTCAATTACTTTTGATCTCGACAATGATGTCGGCTTTTTATTTTGTCCACGATACGGACGTACGTCAAGTACCATGGTACCATTGTGTGGTTAGAAGTTAGTGTGAATTCATGTTGTCATGTTGAATGTGTGAGTTTGTGTAAATGTTGTGTTGGACGGTTGTGTGTGTGTGTGTGTGTGTGTGTGTATGTCTTCTTGATTGTTATGTATCGGTAGGGAACTTGGGTTAAGGAAGCGGCGTACTATAGAGCAGGTGTCTAAAACTATTGATTTTTGTAGGGGTATGAAGGTGATGTCGTGAAAATCTTATATTTTGAGTGCTGATTTCAGGGTTTTTGGGACAATACTAGTTGAGGAAATAATTATGTGGACGATTTTTACTATTTCTTGGAGCCACATCTGTTTAATTTCATCTGCTAATGGTATGTATTTTTGTATTTTCTCCGAGTGTTTCTGTTTCAGTTTGTGTGTTGAGAACGGCGATGTTTATAAGGTAAGTGGTTTTGGTAGGTTTATGAATGAGCGTAATGTCGGGTCTGTTGCTGAGGATAGTGCGGTCAGTTATTATATCTCGGTCCCAGTAGAGTTTTGTTGTAGAGTTTCTTAATACATTTTTTAGTTTATATTGGTAGTAGGGGGTGTAGGCTGTTAGTAATTTGCGATTTAGTGCAAGTTGTTGGTGTATGTGTTTAGCGACGTTGTTGTGACGGTGAGTGTAATCTTTTTGTGCAAGAAAACTGCATCCTCTTGTAATGTGGTCTATTGTTTCGGTGGTTTGGTGGCATAATCTACATTTGTTCGTTACTATTGTTTCTTTGAGGATATATTTGGAGTAATTCCGTGTTTTAACGATTTGGTCCTGTATTGCAATAAGGAATTCTTCTGTTTCGCCGAAAATATTGCCTTTTGTGAGCCATGTGCATGATGCTTTGTGGTCTACGTGATCTTGTGCTAACTGGTGTGGGTATTTGCCATGTAGTGCCTTACTTTTCCAGTTGTCGATTTTTTGTTGTTCGGTGTGGGTTTTATGTTTTGGGTCATACTGTCTATTGTTAAGTTGTAGGAGTGGTCCTGGTTTCGGTAGGTTAGTAATTGCTTTATGTAGTGGACTATCGTTAGCTTTTTCAACGAATCCGCGGCCTCCGAGTTCTCTTTTGAGTGTGAATCTTTGTACCGCTGAGTGTATGTGATGAATGTTGTGCCTATTGCATGTTGTACGTGTTGTTGTGTTTAAAGCTTCTAACTCTGTGTCTGACCATTTAACAATAAATGTTTCTAGCTGATAGTTGGGTGTTTAATATTTTGTTAAGTCTTAGCTTGTATTTAGCCGTAAGTGTGTTTTTTTATTTCTGTGTGGTTTATAGATGTATTTTGTAAGTAACCTAAGTATTTGTAAGTGTCATTTGCTACCATTCTGTCAATGCTTCCTCCCTGGAATTTTATATTGTACGGTTTTGTGTCATTATGTTTTCCTTTTATAATGCTGTTAATTTTACACATATCTGTTCCGAATGTAATTTTAATTATCTTTACTGAATTCCTCCGTTTTTTGTTAAAGTAACTTTGTTCTATTTGTTTTCTATTTGGTGCGTAGAGTTTTATGTCGTACATGTAGAGTAAGTGAGTCAGTTTGAAGTCGTTTTGTCTGTCAATTATGTAGCCGTAATCAGTCTTGTTTAGGATTCTAGACAGAGGATTTAGTGCCAGGCAGAACCACAGCGGGCTAAGTGGAATATACCACGTGCTATTTTAATTTGGGTTGTACTAAGTGTTGATTTGTCAGTTTGTATGTTTAATTTAGTAGTCCATTTTGTCATTGCTCTTTTTAAGAACTCTATTAGTGTTGGGTCAATTTTGTATATTTTGAGGATGTGTATTAGTCATGAGTGTGGAACGCTGTCAAATGCTGTCTGATAATCTTTGTATGAGTAGTATAGGTTTCTGTGACTTTATTTGGCTTGGTTGTGAATCTCAGTATCTATTACAAGTTGTTTTTTGCATGCATTGCTACAGCCTTTCTACAGCCTGTATTATATTGTTTTCTTTAAAATATCTGGTGAACTTGTGTGATGATAGATGTCAGTAGTTGGTAAATTGTAGATAAACACGTAATTGGTCTGTATTTAGCAGGGTTAGTTGTGTCATTATCTTTAGATTTTAAGTAAGTGATGCCTTGTGTTAAGAACTGGGGTATGTCTTGTGGGTTGTGGATGAGATGGTTTAGTGTGTTTGCAAGATATTCGAGTGTTGAGATGAAATATTTTAGCCAGTAATTTTGTATTTTGTCTAGGCCTGGTGCTTTCCAGTTGAGTGTTTTTTTGACTGATTGTGTAACGTCGTCTTTATTAATAGTGATTTCTGGCATTGCGGTTATATTTCTAATTTCTTCTTCTTCTATTGTTGCCCAGAATGCGTGTGGATTGTGTTCTATTGGTGTTGACTATAATTTTTCCTAGTATTGTTGTAAAGTGGTGATATTTGGTGGTTGTGTAATTGTAATGTGTTCTGAGTTAAGCTTTCGGTAGAACAGTTTCTGGTTGGCGTTAAATAGGTTGTTGTCGGTTTTCCTTTAATTGCTTATTTTGTATCGGCGCAGTCGTTTTGAGCATGCTTGTAGTTTTTGCGTACAACAATCTAGTTGATCTACAATTTCGTCTCGACTTTTACTGTGTAAATTTAATTTCGTATATAATTATGTTCTGATGGGTTAGTATTATCATTGTGCTGCGTTTGATCATTGATGGGTGATGTATGCCTATTGTGTGAGGTGTGTGGAGTATTATTTCTGCTGAGTGGTGCGTGCTGAGGTGCTTTTTGTTTTTCTTGCTTGCTGTGGATCGTGGTGACGGTAACTGCTGCGCATTATATTATATATATTATTATTATTATTACAATGTAAATTAAATCCTTATTATTTTTATTATTTCCTTTAAAGTTGATTACTATGATACAACTATACATAAGTTTATTTTGAACTAGTAAATTCAATCAAATAAATGTATTGCTAAAATAATAATGAGCAGAGGCTCTTGAAATTAACTGGCAACCTGAAAGTAGAGTTGCCGCAAAATCGATAGTTTCCCTATCAATAATTCTAACGAAAAATTACATAATATCGATAGGCCTATAAAAGACGATCTTAAAGTATGTATGTACTATACCTATACTGTGAAAAAAGGGTTAATTACTTTTGTTCATATAAGCTTCTCGGTATTTCCATCGATTTATGTTCAACTGTATTAGGAGGCTCTGATCGGGACAGTGATGTTTCAGTTTCAAGGGGTCTCAGGCAGTTTTTTGCTTCTATAAAAATGTTTGCTGTAATAGCTTAATACTCCAAAATAAATGATTTTATTTTATCTGAAGTGACAGAAATATGAACAAAATACAAACTTAACTTACTTAACGCCCATTATACAATACTTCTAATTACGCAAAAATTTCTTAACCAACTGACTGGAACAAAACATCGTAAGCACCTTTTGCTGAACCAACTGACTGCAACATAAAATAGTAAGCACGTTTTGCTGAAGCGCCAATCAGACTTTAAATCTTTGTAAGCACTTGTTGCTGAAGTGCGAAATAAAGTTTAATCGAAACATTGATAAAATGCTTATCATAGTCACTACTGCTTTGTCCAATAAACTGAAATCACTGATTAAGATATTTTAATGAAAAATGGGTAAACGTTTACTGTTGATATGTTTATTAATCACTTTTTGCAGAAATCAAAAATGACTGAAGTACCACTTTGAAAAAAACACTAGAATTTTAGTCGCTTCAGTATTTAAATTCGAAGAAAAACCGAAAAAACTCGGTTGCTTAACCAACAAAAAAGTGTTCAGAATAACATGAAAGTTGGACAGATCGACGCAGAAAAAAAAATGCTATCGAATGGTATATAAAACTCAATTTCGTCAAAATGGCGGTTCAGCAATTTTACCTTTCCAGCGACATGATTTATTGTGCATATTGCCATCATTTTATTTTACCTATGACAAGTGAATTGCATTAAATAAATAACTTTGAAAATACTGTAAATTTGTTAAAGAAATCCGGTGCATATTTTTTGACACAAAAATGTCCTTTGTACATACATTACTTCTGTTTGTTACAAAGTTATTTTTTAGTTTAGCTGGGTAGAAATACTTTTATAATTCTTAGCATCGTGAGTCAGCGTACTTTATAAAGAACAAGTCAATAGTAAGAATAACTGCCGAATGCTGTAATATACAGTGGCGAGGCGTCCTTAAAACTCGATTCCCACCGGCGTGCCTATTTTAAGGCAGTTAGGCACTTTAAGTGCAGAATTAGAGGAAAAGGCTATTAAAATTCCCATTGGCTTGCATTCTGTCTGATATACTTGAAGCCACGCTGTCGATACATATATGCATAAGTCACGTCTTTACCCCTTACGGAGTAGACAGACCCTAAGTAACAATTACCTAATGTGGTAACTAGCTTAAAATCAACTAGTGTAACAATACTTTATTGATTTAAACTGTGTTGCTACAATGGCTAAGGTTGAGACCTCCTAGTAGGTACTCTAAGTTACCTGTGTAAGGGGACCTCGCGCTTCCAAAAAAATATATTTGTCTTCAAGTCTATTTAGCATTAACTAACAGATATTTCTTCAGGGTCACTATAAGTGAGATCAGTCAGATATTTAAGCAACGCTCTTTTACAGTCAAGCTGATTTAAGGGATATATTTGTATTTGTTTCTTAATGACATTGTAAACTCATTTGTGTTTTTATTTTTGGTATCGAAAACGGGTCTAAAAAAACTACTCTGTGGCTGTGGCTAAGTATGGGAGAGAAATTCGATCTCGCTATTTTCATTTCTCCATTACATGGATAGGTAGGGTGACGGCCCCAGTGTTGGACATTTTAAGCTGACAAGCACCAGTAATGGACACTTCATTCTTATTTTAAAGAGGATACGGTTTTAAATTGACCGTTGAAAAAAAAAATGACTATGCCTTAGTGTCTTCTTTTAAATAAGAGTTATTGTGCATTATTGGGTAATGTCCAATACTGGTGCCGTCACGTCACCCTACTTAGATATTCCAACTAGTGGCGCCATATGTTGACAAGCGACCGAACTACATCGAGATGATCACTAGATCCATATTTTGACGCCGCCATCTTGTACAGTCGAAGTAAACACTCGCCTCAGTTCCACAAGCATTCGCACACAAACTTGTAGGTAAATCCATCAAACACACGACTCCCAAGCGGAGAACAAACTGTGAAGTTTGCCGGAGTTAGGTATTGATTGTACAAAGGTTGACTGAAATGGATTGTTAACTCAAAACTTTACATTTTCACACATACAATAGAATAGAATAAATTTTTACTAACCTACACAAAAAAATCACAAAAATTCAAAAATTACAAAGTAAACAAAAATACGACTGATTAAAACCAGATATTAGAATTAGATGCGAATTACATACATATCATCACGTCCTTATCGCTTACGGGGTAGACAGAGCCTAAGGTAACAAACTTAAGGCCACGCAGGTGGAAAGGGAAATCAAAATAGTGATGGGTTGCTAGCCACATCGCCTAGCATGATACTTAAGATTTTCGCCCGTTCCATCTGCGCCGGGATGAGAAGCACATTACATTCTATGTTTTTTTTTGCTCGCAGACCAGCATAGAAAGGAAATTAAGTTAGATTTATTTATTTTATTGTATTTTTTGCGTGAAAGAATAGGATAATTAATAGCAATAAATATTACCGACTAGCTGTTGCCTGCCACTTCATCTGCATAGAATTCGTTTATTGTTATCCCGCAGGAATTAGGCAATTTTCCGAGATAAAAAGTAGCCTATGTGTTATTCCAGACCATAATCTATCTATTTTCCAAATTTCATCCGGATGTGTCCAGCCGTTCTGGCGTGAAAGAGTAACAAACATCTATCCATCCATACTTACAAACTTTCGCGTTTATAATATTAGTAGGATTAAAAAGTTAAAAACAGTGTCATTTGATATTATGTACTGTACATTTCTAGACACTTCAATCAAGCCAATGCTATACTTAGACTTTTCGTTCGAAACGTTTCAACAATTAAAACATTTTCAACCAATAAACTGAAAAACAAAATGACAAATGTTGACCCACCGTTACTTATAACCTCTCTTTGCCTTTGTGCATGTGTGTTGTCCTGTATTCATCTTTTTCTTGTGTTTTATGTACAATAAAGAGTTATACATACATACTTATCTGTCGATTCTTAAGACGCTCTATTTAATTCAACAGGCTTGCCTTACGACAATTTTATTTGCCACAAACTCGTGGGGTCTAGCGATAGACAGTAGCAAATCACAGCAGGGCAAAACCTTATCTGCCTCTCCTTAGCCGTTCAATGACCTTTACTAACTGCAAACGCCGCTGCCTCACACAAAGATACTTGTAGATATTATTGGTTTCTACCCACGACGGAACGCCAAAGGTAAATGCATTTGGAGTGAGAGTTACAGTAGGCTTATTGTCTAACTCGCTCGCAGTCGCCATCGTGTTCATTTTGGCAGTTCTTGTATGTGGCAGCTAGCTGATTCCGATGAACACGATGGCGATTGCGAGCGAGTTAGACAATAAGCCTACAGGTCATTTAGTTAAGTTTTTCACCAATACATGCATTCTTATTTATATATAAACTTGCTGGTTTCATAGTATGACACTATTATTAATTTATCATAAAGCTATTCCTTGCCTAATTAGTGGTTAAACAGATATCAATACGTCTGGTGCAGCGCTAATTAGCTTCTAACTTCTTAACTAGGACTGGAGTCATTAAGGACCTGTCTTCTTCTTTTTCTTCTTACTTGTGGCATATCAAGTCGTTATAGCGACGACAACTTGGCTAATCTCAGAGTAACAAAAGTATAATAAAAAATCTTGTGACAAAATTTCGGCAACGCTGTACGGTAATGGTCAAAGACCCCCTCTCCCCTGTCAGGCTCTTAGCCAACGATCCATGATATCCCTCAGAAACTGCCAGGAAATCATTAGCCGATGCCCAGGGCACCGGACCAAGCACTCTCTTCCCCCCGGACGCATCCAAAAACGAACCCCTAGGGCCTGTCTCACCTCAAGTCTTATTGTCAAGCGCGCGGGCGCGATTTGGTGGTAAATGACCATCTATTCTCTCTCTACTCTTAACCTTAACCATTTGACAAAAGGAATGGCAAATGCGATTGTGATTCCAAGGCGATGATAATTAGAGCCTCGGGTCCATCGCCGTGAACTTCGGCCTCTAAGTCTAAAGGAAAGAAGAAAGAAGAAGAAAGATTTTATTTGACGCATAGGACAACAACTAAAAAATAATCAAAATAAAAAAAATAAGGATAAATAACAATTAGTGTGTCGCTGTCCAGCGTCAAAAAGGTTACTATGTAGGGTAGGTTTAGGGTAAAGGAACAAAGGGTTACTCGTATATTTTTTGTATGGCAGCCGCTCCACCAGCCTCCCCCAAAGATATTTACGCGGAATCTATGCGCGTCGCGTCTCGAACCGCACGGATTGCCGCCGTAATCTTGGACTAATGGCGAGAGACCCCCGTGGAACCCCCGACGCCGAGGAACCCCCGTGGCACCCCGGCGCGGGGTTTTAAAGCAACGAATACGAGCTGTCGATTAAGAATGTTAAAGAAGTATTTATCTACATCCATGTCATAATTTCCCTACAATATTATTATTATTATTATTATTATTGAATTATAGGCGAGCAGCAGAGTTGCTGATGTGCCTATCTCATAGTCCAAGTTTAAGTTTAAATCAGTCCAGTATAAATATCTAAAAGTTCGCTTCAAGAACTTCATTAAGAAACCTGTAGGCTTATTATGTAGCTCGCTCGCAATCGCCATCGCGTTCATTTTGACAGTTCTTGTATGAATGTGACAGCTAGCTGATCACGATGCCAAATGTCAGCCCATACAATGAACTGTCAAAATGAACACGATGGCAATTGCGAGCGAGGTAGACCATAAGCCTACTGCATCTGTGGTTGTATTATAATATTTACATTAGAGTATCAATATCGATACTCTTATGACGTTCAAACCAATAAAATAAAAAGTAAGTATTCCTACTTTGTAAATGATGTACGAGCAAAATTATTGCATTTATTTCTAACTCGACGACTAGACAAGCATTTTTAAGGATTTCTCAGAAGTGGGGGTGAAATTTAACTCCTCACAGCATCGGAATCGCAAAAACAAACAAAAATACTTTAGCGAAACTTGTATCAAGGAAACGCGGCTTCCACAGGAATATCAATATTCCCCCGTCACAAAACAAACTCATTTCCACGGGAACATCAGAGAAAAATATCAGTGAAGATCATGGAGGAAATAACCAATTAGAGCGGTGATAAGGTCTATAAAATTGTGGCAACACATCAGTCTTTTTCGACTTACACCGCACTGACACTTATTTTTCGCGATAGTTTGTACTTTAACTTTTTACATGGAATTTGGACTATCAACATTATTATTTACTTTTTGGTTTTATCAAAATTAACCGAGTTTCACTCACTACACGCCACACAACGACTAAACATTAACTATACATAATCAATTATAATAGCTGCCTGGTCAAATCTAGTGACGGCTTTTGCCAATCTGAGAGTAGTAATCGCCAATTTCGCCTTGGCCTAATTTTATTTCATATGAATCATATGACATTTACACTCTATTAAGTTGTTTGCTCTATGGTGCAGATCAACTCGTTAAATCAGATTCGGGAATCCCGACCGCGGCGCCATCTGGCGATAGAATTAACTCCCGATATAATATCATTTGCTTAGAGAACAAATAAAAGAGAAATCATCGACGCGGGCGAGGCGAGTGGTGCGGGGTAAAAGCGGTAGCGGGGGGGTAAGCATGATTTAACTATGACCATAGTTGTCTTTGAGGGCTGCGTGGTCAAACACGATAAGTTGACTTAACATTGCAAAGGAATTTAGAAGTTATCCTACTAATATTATAAATGTGAAAGTTTGTGAGTTTGGATGTTTGTTACTCTTTCACGTCAGAACGGCTGGACAGATCTGGATGAAATTTGGAGCATAGATAGATTATAGTCTGGAATAACACATAGGCTACTTTTTATCCCGGAAAAATGAACGGTTCCCGAGGGATATATGATGATGATGATGATGATGAATATATTACTACTAAGTGGGTACTATTACTACTATGACGTCGCGATGTAGTAATAGTAATTATAGTAATAGTAAATAGCGAAAAAAACAAAAACAAATATATCTCTCGGGAACCGTTCATTTTTCCGGGATAAAAAGTAAATCAACCATCTGCGAGCTATTCTGGCGTGCGCTGCCAAAACCGTTACACATGTACCCCCTTATTCATAAACGCTCTATAGGTCTCTGCTAACTTAGCGATCGTTTGTCCTTATCTGTGAAAGGTAAATGTCAAAGTGACAGATAAGGACAAACGATTGCTAAGTTAGCAGAGGCCTATAGAGCGTTTATGAATAAGGGGGTTAATCTATACTAATACTATCTATACTAATATAATAAAGAGGAAAGATTTGTTTGTTTGTTTGAACAAAACTAAGAAACTAATTTCAGGATGTTTGGAGATTCCCACGGGATAAGGAAAAATCGGGATTTATATATTCAGTTCTTACGGGAACGGGAAAAACGGGAACAGGCAGAAAGTTGAAATTTGTCACGTAGGTTTATTCGGGAGTGTAGGGGAACACTAAGAAAGGATTTTCCGAAACGCCCACAGGGACGAGAAAAAACGGGATTTTACGTTTCGAGACGAAACAGCTGAAGAAAGAGACTTAACATTTATAACGTGTGTTTCTTTAAAGGCTTTAAGTGAACTCCGAAAGCACTCCCCAAAATTTCCACGGGAACGGGAAAAACTTATTTTTTCGTTTTACATCTTAGCGCGTACGAAGTCGTGGGCAAAAGCTATTTAGGATATATTTTAGGACAGCCCTATAGGTTAGGTTAGGTTTGTTTTATAAAAATCCTGCAATATTTACAGTTTCAGAAAAATTAAGGCAGCGGGGCAATGCGGGGGCTTCCTTGCATGCTTGCTTGAGTCCTTGCTTTGCATGCTTGATTGCATACTTGCTTTCATGCATGCTTGCTTGCGAGCTTACTTGCATGCATGCTTGCTTGCACGCTTGCTTGGCATGCTTACTTGCATGCTCACTGCGTGCTTGCTTGCACGCTTGCATGTCATGCTTTCATGCATTCTCGCTGAGTGCTTGCTTGCACGCTTGCTTGCATGCATGCTTGCTTTGCCTGCTTTTATGCCTGCTTGCGTGCCTGCTTGCATACTTACATGCTTGCATGCTTGCTTGAAAGCTTGCAGTTTCGCTTGCTTGCTTGCTTGCATGCCTGCTTGCATACTTACATGCTTGCATGGTTGCTTGCATGCCTGCTTGCATGCCTGCTTGCATACTTACATGCTTGCATGCTTGCTTGAAAGCTTGCAGTTTCGCTTGCTTGCTTGCTTGATTGCTTGCTTCTGTGAAATGCTCATGGTTCACTTGCTTACTTGCATGCATGCTTGCTTGCACGCTTGCTTGGCATGCTTACTTGCATGCTCACTGCGTGCTTGCTTGCACGCTTGCATGTCATGCTTTCATGCATTCTCGCTGAGTGCTTGCTTGCACGCTTGCTTGCATGCTTGCTTGCATGCTTGCTTTGCCTGCTTTCATGCCTGCTTGCATGCCTGCTTGCATACTTACATGCTTGCATGCCTGCTTGCATGCCTGTTTGCATGCCTGCTTGCATACTTACATGCTTGCTTGAAAGCTTGCAGGTTTGCTTGCTTGCTTGCTTGCATGCCTGCTTGCATATTTAGATGCTTGCATGCTTGCTTGCATGCCTGCTTGCATGCCTGCTTGCATACTTACATGCTTGCATGCTTGCTCGATTGCTTGCTTCTTTGAAATGCTCATGGTTCGCTTGCTTACTTGCATGCATGCTTGCTTGCACGCTTGCTTGGCATGCTTACTTGCATGCTCACTGCGTGCTTGCTTGCACGCTTGCATGTCATGCTTTCATGCATTCTCGCTGAGTGCTTGCTTGCACGCTTGCTTGCATGCTTGCTTGCATGCTTGCTTTGCCTGCTTTCATGCCTGCTTGCATGCCTGCTTGCATGCCTGCTTGCATACTTACATGCTTGCATGCTTGCTTGCATGCCTGCTTGCATGCCTGCTTGCATACTTACATGCTTGCTTGAAAGCTTGCAGTTTCACTTGCTTGCTTGCTTCTTTGAAATGCTCATGGTTCACGCGTGCGAAGCCGCGGGCAACAGCTAGTAGATACATAATATAACGCCACCCTGACGGCAGCACCTGAGTGTGACCTGCCCGCTTGCCGATGGCCGACTGTGTGCTCTGAATGCTTGAGATTCTGCGAGATGATGGATGTTAGGTAATCCAGTCTTTTTAAGTGATTTTAACTTTGTTATTAGTTTATAAACTGTTGTTTCTCGGTGTATTTGGTTTTTAACTGTAATGCCGTGTAAATAAATAAATAAATATACATAGTATTTTTTTTCAACTGTCAATTGTTTCGACTGGGCTTTGACCAATCAGCCCTTGCAATGAACTACGTTTGTGACATCGCGTTTTCATGTTATATTAACTCTTCCTTTATTTCTACATTTGAAAAAATTATAAATAGTTTCATAATGCTGGAATTAATGGCAAAATATGTACATCATTTAGAGAGGTTCTTATTGGTACACGTTATTTTTTTATGAGATTAGTTTTGTAATTGTACACCGTAAGTGATTATTTCGATTTTTCCGTACCAAACTTGCTAAAAAGGAAAAAAAGTTATACTCATTAGTAGCAGACTTCACGATTAGTAATCAATATCATGGAAATAACCTGAACAATATCGTGGAGAAACTTGCATACGTCTGCGTAAGAATTCAATGGTGTGTGTGAAGTTCCCAATCCGCACTGGGCCCGCGTGGGAACTATAGCCCCAGCCCTCTCATTGGGAGAGAAGGCCTGTGCTCAGCAGTGGGACGTACATAGACTGATGATGATGATGACCACAGAAAAAAAAATTGGAAGTTCCTATTCGGAGTTGAATTTGAGAACTTAGAGCACCCCTTTTGGACTCCCAGACACGAAATAACAAATTTAATTAATATAAAACCGCAATCAGTTTCCAACATGCGCCGATCTAACGAGAAATATGAGGCAAGGCTAAAATAACGAGTTTACCTAAACAAAGGGAAGGATTTTTGCAATATTCGGACCTGCCGGCCGCTCCGCGAGAGGTTTCCGTCCGCCATCATTGCAGAAGTATTGCCTTACACAAAAGGGCAAGCCGTTAGAGGTGAGACGTACTAGGCAAAGTGAGTACCTGGTCTTGCGAGTGCGTCCGCAAAAATACTAGATCCAAAGACTAGGTCCACGAGTATTAACGAGTACGCGATTCGATGCGTAACATAGGGGTGTGTAATGATTGATATAAAAATATTTAATATATTTTCTATCGATATATCAACATTTGATATAATTTCAAAGGGTATAATCACTCATTGTGTATAATAAACGTTTGGTATAATTTTAAAATATATAAATTTATTTCGTATATTTATCGTTCGGTATAACGCTTATTTCTTATAACGATTATATGGTATAACGCTCATTTTATATACAAAAATATTTTTTATAGCAGTTCGTTTTTGTTGGGGGACGCAGTTTAAACCTAACCTAACCTACTTTTTGATAGCAGTTCGTTTTGTGATTATGTCTCTAATACATTATATCAATAATGGTTATGCCAATTGTTGTATTTTATATAAAAATAACGTTATACCATAAGTTCATTATAGGAAATAAGCATTATACTTAAAGAATGTTATATTAAATGATATTATATCAAATGATCATTATAAGAAATGATAATTATGTCATATGTAAATATATTAAGTGTTGTTATATGATTTAATAATTATATCAAATGAGCGTTATTGCTACTAATATTATACCAAAAATTTTTATATACATCGCTACGCACCCGTAACATAGGCACTATCCGTACGTAAGCGTCTTGCGACTACGGGCGTCTTGTGAATGTTTTGACGTCGCAATCAAAGTTGTTTTTGCCGGTGGTAGGGCCTTGTGCAAGGTCCGTCCGGATCGCTACCACCATCTTACTCGCTAATCCTGCCGCTAAGTAGCAGTGCTTGCACTGCTGTGTTCCGGTGTGGAGAGTTAGACAGCCGGGGAAATTACGGGCACAAGAGGCATTTCATCTTAGTCCTCTAGGTTGGCAACGCATCTGCAATTCCTCCGGGGTTGCGGGTGTCTATGGGCAGTGGTGATCACTTACCATCAGGTGACCCACTTACTCGTTTGCCTTCCTAATCATATATAAAAAAAAAAAAAAAGTATAGGAAAGTATACGAGTAGGTACTTAAGTAAGTATCGTGTTTTAGCTTGGTGTGACTAAAAACTTCCTTTCATGGTTTATACCGACTTAGAACTGTCAGCTGTTTGTTTTAAGACTTAAATAAATTATAACATTAATTTCAAACTGCACGAAGTCTAGACAGGCCAATTGCCAATTCAAAATCATGAAATAAAAAGTGAGCATGAGCCTATTATTAAAAAAAATTGTCTACGTTACTTCTTCGAAAATACTCGCCGTCTGGTAACATTATCTCGCCAATATAAAAAAAATATATATCTTGTTCCTGATCCTTCATTCGAGCTTAATTTTCTGTGAGATGCATATATACATACATACACTTCTACACACCACAAAAATCCATCCACCATGATATTTGAACGTCTTGAGTCGCCTAGTCGCGCCGAACTTCTAAAGTAGTTCTTAACCTTTCAGACATGAGGGACCATTTAATTTTATCAAAATTTCTGTCTTGCCTGGACCACCTAGTAACTACACAATATCTAACGTATCGGTCCCGATGGACGGAATTGCACTTTCACGCGCTGTGTCTGGTTGTCACTTATCTGATTAATTTATTTGATTGGGCCCGCGTACCACTTTGGATGCTTCCAGAGACCACCAGTGGTCCGCGAACCACCGGTTGGGTCTTTTTAGCGTACGAATATTAAATTTAGAATCTAAATACTCGTACGCTAAAAAGACTCCCGCCGGGAACGCGTATTTACGCGTCCACGACAAAACCTATTCCAAAAACCCGTTCCAGTAAATACGTCTCACCTCTACCGTCTCAAAATATTGTATTTGAGATTAATGCGAGAGAAATAATTTTCTTGAGAGCGACACGCGATGTTAATTGATTCTTCTAGAAGGTTCTTGTTAGGGTTTGAACAGGGTTCAGCGTGCGGTTACATAATAAAGGTGATCCTTTTAGAAAAAAGTGAGGACTCCGGTCGAGGGTTTTTCAAGTCGCGAATGAAATTGTAATACAATTGGTAAATACATGTCATTGTATTTAAGTATGTATTTAGTCTTTTTTTAGGATGCAATAATAAACAGTTGCTTGATTGATTAATTTAAAACATTCACATGTTTTAATGAAAACTAATTTCCGTCTTAGGTCCAATTCAATTATAGAATCAGTTTATCTATACATACATGCTATGCTATTCTATATTGTATAAACATATAACAAAATAGTAGAAAGTTCGTGTCTGTACTTTATTAGGGAAGAGTAATAAAACACAAAAAAGTACATTTTATAATTTTTCTCTGTATGGATGTGTTCATTTACCTATGTCTGTGTTCGCTAACCTCCAAAACTATTAGACCGATTTAAATGAAATTTTGTGTGGTGGTACCTTATATCCCTTAACAATATTTTAGATACTTTCAATCCCGGAAAGTTACAGAGTTCCCGTGGGATAGTTAAAAAACTATAGTAACTTATGCAGCTTAGTACACAACAACTTAAGCATCTAATTAAGTAAAATTGACGTGCTGACACCTTATATTGCCGCGGTTGCATTAAACATACATACATAGTTAGTTGAAATTTGGTATACAGTTAGTTTCAGTCCCAGGAACGGACATAGAATAGTTTTTATCCCAGAAAACAGCATAGTTCCCGCGGGATAGCGATAAGCGAATTTTGCGCAAACGGAGTCGCGGGCAACAGCTAGTTTTGAATAAGTTAAAAAAAAGAGGTTTCAAGTCTTTTTTGTTTGTAATTTCCATGAATTTTACCTTTCCATGAACCTTCAAAACTTGCTGATGGAATTATAAACAAAAGATTCTATTTTTCATCTCGTTTAAAAACAAACTGATCCAATTGAATTAAACCTAAGGCGAAAATTAGTTTTCCCTACATCCAGCATCCAGTGACCGCACATGTTTCAAATCGAGTTAGTTGAGGCTTGGGAGTTAAATATATTAGTTTAACTGGTGGTTTTTCTCAATCGAATTACTGCGACAACGCCGCCGGCCTGCAACAGGCACACTGTAAAAACAGTTAGTGTAAAAGACAGTGTAAAAGGAAAGAGGAATCAAAACAGTGATGGGTTGCTGGCCGCATCGCCTATAACATGATTCCTAAGACTTTCGTCCATTCCCTCGATGGCCTCTTACCATTTGTGCGGGAAGAGAAGCAACTGGTAAATTATAATTTCATTAGTAAATTTCAAATATACATAAACTCGTAAATTTGGGTTTTATGTTTTATTTTCCAAGCTAGTCTGAGAGTAAAAAAACAAAGAATTAACCAGTTTGCTAAATACAATAACAATACAATACAATGTTAAAGGCAATGCAGCTAGCAACCCCTATATTGATTCCCCATTCCACATATACGCCCGCACTCACGCTCCACGTGGCTTTTACCCCATCTGCCTACCCCGTTAGGGATGAAGACGTGATTAATTTGTATGTATGTATCAAAATAATATCAAGCAAGCGCAGACGCAGCGTTCAAGGCAGGACGCACTCCTGGCGAGGATCCGGGACTCCTAAATGGAATAACTTGTCCTATCACCCTCTTACTAAAAGAGTGGGGCAAGTCACGAGAGAACAGCTATTTGCACTAAGAGGTTAATTCGCGTTTTTATTCAAATACAAATAGATACTTTATTTTACTTGAAAAAGGGTTAAATAAGATGTTAATAGTTATTAACCGACCGCCTATTGTCTACTTTGTTCTTTGTTTCTGTATTGTTTTGTACTGATTTGTGGTGTTCAATAAAGAGTATTTGTATTGTTGTATTGTATTGTAAGGTGCTCCTTATTCGGCTATAGTAAAACAGCATGCAAGACATCAAACTCAATACAAGTAATTACATAAAAATAATTAGGCTATTACATTACTGCTTTACAATTAGATTATTATCATCGCGTTTTTATTCAAAGTTTGATTGATAAACTGTAATTATAATTTGATATCATGATATAACTAAGTAACTGACTTATTTGCCTACTATCTCATAATAAAAAACTATAATTCCTGCGGTAAAATGACGCTTTGTGGTCGCAAGTGTTGCATTGTACAGAAATGAATTGAAGACGAATCCCCACCAAAGGTGTGCAAGAAACAGAAGCTGTATATGCGCGAAGAAACCATTAAGAGTATTCTTTCAATATACTAATCTAGCTTAGGGGCCGAACTTCTTAATTATTCATTCGTTTATTTCACTACCTATATTAATGAAAGCTGTAATTCTTGTCTTCTATTCGTTAATTCAAATTCAGCGCAAATGTTTCACCACTTTCAAGTGATCATTTTAAGTAATGCCACCTACTTAAACTGTCTCCAACTTATTTCTATTATTGGTTGTCTGGAAGAGATCGCTATTAAGCGATAAGACCGCCTATTGTCTACTTTGTTCTTTGTTTCTGTATTGTTTTGTTCTGATTTGTGGTGTTCAATAAAGAGTATTTTGTATTGTATTGTATTGTTTGTATTGTAATGCGCTCTTAAAATCGGGTCCGAGCGCTACGTTTTTGTTGATACAATTTCCTTCCACATCGCTCCGCTGTCCCTCATATCCGGTAGACGCGTTTTGCGCTCCGCTACCGCTCGCCCCTGTGACTCAGACCACAGCTAACGTAGTTAAGGAAATGGCCGGTTATATCGCAGTTCGCCGACTGATAGAGAAATGCTTTAAACGTCCGGAGCGACGAATTAATTTTATTAACAACTTCTTTGAACTTCCCAAGAAATAAGAGTTTCCCTCGTAATGTTTACTCCATTTTGTTTTCGACCTTTTGAACCTTTTTTGGGTATAATTCGGGTGCCGTCTTAAATGGAACACGGTTATTTGATGAAGGGATACCTAAAAAGATGCGAGGAATTTTGAGACACGAGTTTGGTCTTATGTCGAACCCGTGCTTAAGGAATTTAATCATTTGAATACTGCTTTGGAACCGGCTTTAAGTTGATTAGATACCTAAATTCCTTCCATGCTGGTCTGGGAGTAAAAAACAAAAAATATTTACCTTGTTACTCCGCTACTCACGTGCAACATAACCAAGCCTGTGTGAAATAAATAATGTTTTTCATGTGGGGGATACTGCCAAAAAAACTTAATTGTCCCTTACACCCTTAAACACTAACGCGTTACGATCCCTCTACGGGATCATTATCAAAGTTTAATGAGCACAACTGTATGCAAACCAACGTCGAAGAAACATCAACGTGGGAGTAAAGAAAAAACAAAACATACAGGGGCCTCTCAGTTCAAAGTTTAGCTGTCATTTTTAGTACCTATGGATCTGACACCTAAACTGAATTGGAATTGAAGCGCATTAACGTCAGTAAGAAGAAACTGGTACATTCTATGTTTTTTCTTTTCTCCCAGACCAGCATGGAAGAACCACGAGACTACTGTTTTACCAAATGCAATCGCTACAATCACCCCTTATGAAGACCCAGAGGTCTTCTTGAATAATACACCGCATTTCATGTTTAGTTTAGGGAGGGGTGCTTCATATTTTATTAATTAACTAGCTATCGCCCGCGGCTTCGTCCCAGTATTCCCTATTCCGTTGTAATTTTGCTAAATACGTCCTTATTGTTGGCGTAGATTGAGGGAACGGGCAAAAATCTTAGGAATTAGCCCACCCAACGAAGACTGAAAACTGCCTATCAGGAAAAATAACTCGTTAAGCGAATTTTGGCATAGTTGTAGCAAATGGTGTAGTAACGTACGTTTTAGGGATAACTTCGCCTTTGTGCATGTGTGTTATCCAGTATTCATCTTTTTCTTGTGTTTTATGTACAATAATGAGTCATACATAAATACATACATACCTACTAAAAGTATTGATGGGTGTTGGTAAATATTGATCCCAAAGAAAAAATGTACAGAATCTTTTTTGTAGAGAATTTTAGGTAGATCCTTGTGTAATTGAACAAAAAATTTTACCTTGCTACTCCGCTACTCACGTGCAAGATAACCAAGTCTGTGTGAAATATTATGTTTTTCATGCAATCCCTTCCTCCACTAGAGCCACAAACATTGGAGCTTCTAGGTGAACGTTGCTAGATTATGTCATTGTTCCCCGTTTAGTGGATATCCACGAGTTTCGAAATTCCCCCAATTTCGAATTTACCCCAATGCACCAGTTAAGTTTAAAATTGATTTGTTTACAAAAAGTTTAAAATAGATTGGAACGGAGTATAGTTAAAAAAAAACTTGCTAGTTAAACCGCAGAATCCCCACGGTGATTGTCTTTTTCTGTCATTTGCGCGACAGTGCTGAGTATCAATTTATGGGATACCCTCAGCGGACGCAATCAACTCTGCCTCGAGACTGTTGCCCTCAACACTGGAAGAAGCTTTAAAAAAAAAAAGAATTCTAAACGACACTGAAAATTAGAACACAGAAAAATCTGAAAAGTAAAGCTGTGGCCGTTAATCGAGCCCGGATCCTCATTCCGTGACGCGTGCTATACCGCTACACCACCCATAGCAGGTGGGTCATCATCATCATCTCAGCCATTACTAGTCCACTGCTGGACCTAGGCCTCTCCTTTAGATCTCCAATAAGACCGGTTGGAAGCGGCTTGCATCCAGCGCGATCCTCCGATCTTAATGAGGTCATCGGTCCACCTTTTGGGTGGACGTCTCACGCTGCGCTTGCCGGTGCGTGGTCTCCACTCGAGGACCTTTCGACCCCATCGGTCATCTGTCCGTGCTATGTGCCCTACCCACTGCCATTTCAACTTGCTAATCCGCTGGGCTATGTCGGTAACCTTGGTTCTTCTACGGATCTCCTCATTTCTGATTCGATCTCGCAGAGAGACTCCTAGCATAGCCCTCTCCATAGCTCGCAGGTGGGTAAGCCTTCGATTTTTTCTATCTGTTACTAGCTAAAATAACTGGCCAAATAAGAGGCGGACTCGCCGACCGAGGCTCCCGTACAAATTCGACAAGGGATAAAGACGTGATTTATGTATGTATGTACACAGACATGAGATGTGGGTAGACAGAGCCTAAGGTAACAAGACCTAAAGACCACGTTTAGCATGATTGTGGGCGTATGGATGGAAAGGGGAATCAAAAAGGTGATGGGTTGCTAGCCACATCGAATATATAAAATGATCCCTAAGATTTTCTCTAATCTCTCGATGGACTTTTACCATGACATTGTGCGCGGGAAGAGAGCGAGCTGCGAGCTTCTTTCTTTCTTTCTAATGTAGAAACAAAACAACTTGCTTTATTTATCTAACTTCCACTACTTGCATTTACGGCTGGGGTCCGGCGTAACTCGGCGCAATCACGGCTGTACGATGAAGCGTAATATTAAAAACGTTTTAACAGACATTACGCCATTCCGCGCGTCGGTTGAATGCGGAAATTACGCCGGCGTCCCTCGAATACTGAATTAAAGTATACTGAGACACTTTTACACGGATTTACTTTATGGCATGAGACTTGATACGAGTTTTGTCGGAACTAGCAAAGTCGATCTCTTATCCATTCTCTCCCTGGAAAGTACTGTCTCTCTGTTTGCTAATTTAAACCACAAAATTATATTAAGAAAATAAGAAAAACTTTATATTTTCACCACAGAAGTTACAAAGTGCATAACAAGAAGACATTGTTACATAGAGATAGGTAGATAGGTAGATGACATTTTATGCGGTAAATGAAACAGCTGCCTTCGCACTAGACTCAGGGTCTGCATCGCGAGTGCCAAGTGAAGTAATTAAAACTTAAGAATAATTAGAAAGTGTGTGTGTGTGTGTGTGTGTGTGTGTGTGTGTGTGTGTGTGTGTGTGTGTGAGTGTGCGTGCTTGTGTGCTTGTGTGTGTGGCTACACTTTACCATTAGTAGGTGCCTGTAAGGAGATCCTCAGTATCTTTGTAATTTATATTTGCTAGACAAACTTCGATAGAATTTTTTCACCTAATAGCAGACAAGTCTTTTGGATTAGTAACAGGCATATGTTTGGCAAAATTTGATGAAAACCTTTAACGAAATTTTGTATGGAACTAGTTTGAAACCCTGAGAAAGACATAGGATAGCTTTTGATCCCGTACAATTGTATGGTTACCACGGGATGGCGTTACGATTTTACTTACTCTAGTGACTGACAGACCACGCACCGCCTAGACTACTAGTGTTATAAAACTTCAAGTTGTCTGTTTCACGTACCAAATTTAAAATCTCATTACCATTTTCTGCGAAACAGCGAACATCCGCAAACAAAATTAAATACACAAACTCTTTTAACAGTTATAAATCATCACCCATTCTTTTCCCAAATAAAGTACCCAAATCAATCACCGAATACGAACTTCGATCACATCGGGCTCTAAATAAATTTAAAACCCGACCATCCCGGCATTATCCGGGATTCCCGGATCGACACGGTTATTCAATTAGAGCCAGTATTTAGTGGTGAGGGTAATGGGAAAAACGGTGTTGTTTAAAAATTTAAGGGCGCCACCTGCTGGCTCTTTCCGGGATTAAGCGGATTACTTGGAAACGGAGATGAGAAGATGTTGATTTACATACATACAATAAACGCCTTTATCCCTGAGGCAGGCAGAGCTTAAGGTGACAAGACCTACAGGCCAGGTAAAGCATGATTGTGGGCGTATAGGTGGAAAGGACATCAAACTAGTGATGGGTTTCTTGCCCCATCGCCTATAAGAGGATTCCTAAGATTTTCGCCCATTCCCTCGATGGACTTTTACCTGCGCGGGAAGAGAAGCAACTGGAAGATAAGACTAAAATCTGGCCAGCTAGTAACATATAGAAAAATTCGAAGGCCTACCCACCTGCTATGAGTGGTGTAGGGGTATAGCACGCGTCATGAAATGACGAGGATCCGGGTTCGATTCCCGGCCATAGCTTTACTTTTCGCATATTTCTGTGTTCTAATTTTCAGTGTCGTTTAGTAATTTAAAATTTCGCAGCAAAAATTTGTTGTGATGGAAATGAATTTCTACATCTTGTTACTTTTCCAAAGCGGTGGATGTTACTACAGTACTTTAGAGTCTATACACACCTCGCAACTCAATCACCGATTTATCAAATTGGGTCAAAATTTTCGAAAAGAAAGCCCCCAGCAGAAACTTCTTCAGCCTCCGTCGACTTCGTCAAAGGGAATTTATCAGATGTTTTTGTTATTTCACTCCAGACGGGAGGCTTATAAAAACTCGAGTAAAAACACATCGAGACTGCTTAGCATATCAAAGCCCCCCACGTAGGCACAGGGCTACCAACTTCCGAACAAAACTAGGACGCGTCTTAAGGATTCCGATCATCGTATTTTTCTTTGCTTGCCTTAGACTTATGAACAAAAGTTACAAATGAATAACATAAAAATGCGGATTAGCAAGTTGAAATGGCGGTGGGCAGGGCACATAGCACGGAGGACGGTTTGGATGGCCGATGGGGTCGAAAGGTCCTCGAGTGGAGACCACGCACCGGCAAGCGCAGCATGGGCCGTCCACCCACAAGGTGGACCGATGACCTCATTAAGATCGGAGGATCGCGCTGGATGCAAGCCGCTTCCAACCGGTCTTATTGGAGATCTAAAGGAGAGGCCTAAGTCCAGCAGTGGACTTGTAATGGCTGAAATGATGATGATGATGATGAATATAAAAATACAAGAAGACGAAAAAGAATACTGGCAACCAAAAGAGTAGTCATGGGAAAAAGAAAGATCCCGTAGGAGACGCGCCAGGAACTTCCACTGCCATAGCCAAAGGAACCAGTTGAGCGCACTGTGAACTGAAAACGCTCCTTAAAGATGATGCAGTTTGATATTCCTTTATTGAAAGCGTTTCGTTCTTATTTCCATTAGATCCATCATCTTGTGTGTATGCGGCAACAAGTTCAAAAAAATACAGGATCATCACTAAATGTAATTCTGTTTACACTCAAGAACTGCTAACTAGTCCCGGTATCCCATAAGATGGCAGCCCTACGGACTCCCCTGGCTTAGATTTGGGCCGCGCCTGCCGGCACGTCAGCTTCCCAATTTAAAAGTTTACGCCAAAGCGAACTATCATATCGCAGGCGTGAGCGCAGCGATGCGTCTACAAACTTCATGAGGTCAGGTCTTTTCAGGTTATGACGCGGGCTTAGTATCTTGCCAGGATATTATGAAGATTTAGGGTGCGTTTTCATAGAAGCGGGGAGGAACGGTGATCATCATCATCTACAGCTTATAAAAAATCTCTTAAAATTGTTCCTAAGTGTGTATTCTATCCTAGCCTGCTAGCTGGCAACGCATCTGCAATTTTATGGGGTAGACAGAGCAAGCCTAAGGTAACAAGACCTAAAGGCCACGTTTCTTGGGCGCATAGGTTAAAAGGGGAATCAAATAGTGATGGGTTGCTAGCCGCATCGCCTATACCATGATTCCAAAGATTTTCGCCTATTCCCTCGATTGGCTTTTACCATCTGCGCGGGAAGAGAATGCTGTTTCTTTACTCCCAGACCAGCATGCATGAAATCTATTCTAATCTTGATTCTGAACAAACTTTTTTATGTTTTCAGTGGGTGTAACACTTTTGTCTACCCCGTAAGGGATTTAGACGTGATTTGTGTATGTATGTAACACGCTGTATACAAGCGGAGAGAAAAAGCGAACACTCGTCACATTAGTGGAAATCTATACATACACACATACTTACAGTCACGCCTCTTTCCCATAGCGGTAGGCAGAGACTACTTTGTTCCATTTGCTACAATTTTGACACACCTCTTTCTCTTCGGAAACTTCGGATACCTACTTCTTTCATTCTCTTTAGAAATCCATGCCATTTCTAAATATACCCCGAAGCAAAGAAACCGGGTCACTTCCCGTCAAAAGTTTTATGAAAAGTGACCTGGTTACCTGATCTTTAGTGATCACTATCATTCTTAGACAACATCAATTGCAGATACGTTAACAGCTCAGAAGTCTAAGATGGAATAGCTCGCCATGTACTTTCTCTCCACGCACAAGCACTGGTGCGTGCGGCAGGACTAGCAAGCAAGACGCTAGTAGTGACTCTGCCGGACCTTGCATGAGGTCCTACCCTCAGAAATGGTAATGAATACTAAACAATACCATCATGAGTAACAGAAACACAAACGTAGACTTAACACACATTTACATAAAAACTTCAGAGCGAGTCACCAACTGTGTCTTCATTGTTCTAACAACCGGCCAGCGTATTCTGACCTCCTGTTTCCACGTCACATCAAACGTGTGGGGTTTTACGTATAGTGGCAGTTCATATTCAAAAAGCAGTGCTAACACAAACGAAGTCTCAAGAGTCAGGAAGATCAACAAAAGGCGGTGTCTCATTAAACTTCGCAATTTCGTACAGTTTCACTGTGAAATTGCATTATTCGTATGCATTCTTGTGCATTTTTGTATATTGCTCGGAATTTCTAGGAGTGAACTTAAATGCTGCTGTAGGAAGTCAAATGAAAAATTCTGTGAGTAAAAGTGGTACAAGTGTCAGCTATAGTCTGTTGTTCATTGTACATTAAATGTTTTCTTCTGGATACAAAATTATAAGGTTGTGATTGAGCGTTTTTCAAAAAAAGTCCATATTATGAACATTTTTTCCAGAATTTAAATATTTTGGGATTTTCTTACTCAGAATCGTTTACCCTATTGATTCTCATACAAAAAAAGTGTGTCACTATGGAATTTATTTTACTGTTCGTCACGTTTCATACATACTTATATATAAAAAAGTGACGAACTGGAATGGAAATTTTGGGACACATTTTTTCTTGTATAAGGATCGATAGGGTAAACGATTCTGAGAAAGAAAAACCCAAAATAGTTAGATTCTGGAAAACAGTTCATGTGGCCTTTTTTTGGAAAACGCTCGATATCAGATACCATGACACCTTAATGCGATTCAATTCCGACTCACTCGCTGTCAGATCTATACTAAAAATGACAGCTAAAACCTAAACTGAGTAGGAATTAAATCGCATTTAGACGTGGCAAGGCCCATGAAGATAAAAGTCTTCACCTCAGTGGATTCATTAGGAATGTCTAAATATTCATACCAGATGTAGCCTAATGGCTGACATGCGACCAACAAATCGGCATTCGACATTTTTATTTAGTTGACAGATGACACCACTCGCGATCGGTCTCTGATGAGCATCTTATTCAGCATTTAACTTAAGGCCTAGACGGACGTTCCGAGGCCAAAAAGGAACGTTTTGGAAAAATGTCAGGTCAGGCCCCGAAACCGGCGAGCATGTATGAAGCGAAAGAGGTATGTCAGGATTGTAGCAAGTGGAACAACGTAGTCTCAGCCTACTGTAGGAAAGAGGCGTGTATTGTAAGAATACAACTGTTATGAGTTTTCTATAAATCAACTTTTACATAGTTTTGCCAACTCCCAAGACGGTACCCTTTATTTACCCGATTTGCAGTGAGACGGTAATGACGGCGCGAGAGCTGATCACGACGGGAATGATAAATGGAGCATGGAAGTAGAATTGATCACTCATCGGACTGATTGATATTGATCGCCTTGAAACCACGCTGACACTGGCTTGAGTAATTTAGGGAAACGCTTTTTTAAGGGCAGCCTCTTTTTTTACCCGGATCATAGAAGGTGCGTTCTTTTTAGAGTTCCGTAGCCAAAGAGTAAAAACGGGACCCTGTTACTAAGACTTCGCGTCCGTCCGTCCGTCCGTCCGTCAGTCTGTATGTCTGTCTGTCACCAGGTTGCCTCATACTTTATCTATACATTATAATAAAGCTGAAGAGGGTCGAAAGTCTGTACATGGAAGATATTTAAAAAAAAATGGCTGGGGATACTTAGAATCGATAACATAACACGTTTCAACAGTTTTTAGAATGTTTGTCTGTTTATCTGTCTATCTGTTTGGCTGTATATTTGTAAGCGCATCACGTGCAAACCGCTGAACGGATTTTGATGCAAACTTTACTAATCTGTTGAGAAAATTACCAGCCTGGTTATAGGCTACTTTTTACCCCGGATAATTGCATAGTTCTCGCGGGATTGCGATAAACATGTCACATAGACATATTTTTATGCCTATGTAAGTAACCAATATAAAATGAGGCAGATCTGTCGTGGCAAAAACGTTAGTATAAAAATAACCACCGTTTACGCAGTCCACTTTTAAACAAATAAATTCGAGGAAAAACGAGCAAAAGTAAACTTCAATTGGAGAAACTCTGTCTTAAACCAGGTTTAAAGGAAAAACTCAAATAAAATGTGGAAGGAAAGTTAACACGACATAGGGGTGGGATTGACCAGAGTAAAACAGTTTGAAGTCTTTAAGTTGGTCGCTCGAATCCAGTGAATAGAGTTCGGTTTTCACTTTGTTTTATTGCAGTAAAGTTTGAAGATAAGTGGACTAAGCGATTGTAGTTTACTACAGTTTACACGCAACCACTTTTAGGTAAATACATACAAACATACACAAATCACGTCTTTATCTCTTATACAGGGTAGGAATAACAAGACCTACAGGCCACGTTTAGCAAGATTGTGAGCGTATAGGTGGAAAATGGAATCAAAATAGTGAAGGGTAGCTAGCCACTGTCGCTGTTTGGTAAATTATGGCCCTACATACATACATATGTCACGTCTTTATCACTTACGGGGTAGACAGAGCCCGAGGTAACAAAACCTTGAGGCAATGCTTAGCATGATTAAAGGCGTATAGCTGGAAAGGGAAATCAAAACAGCGACGGTTGCCAGTCGCATCGCTTATAACATGATTCCTAATGCTTTTCCTAAGATTGTATCTGTTTCTTTATATTTGTACAATAAAGCATTTACTTACTTACTTACTTACTTAGGCCCTCCCTCGATGGGCCTTTAACATCTGCGCGGGAAGAGAAGCAACTGCCAAATGCTATGTTTTTTCTTTACTCCCAGACCAGCATCTAAAACCTAAACCTAATCGGTTCCTAAAACTATAAACTATATCATATTTTATCTCTTCTTCGGATAAAAGCGTCCTAATTTGGTAATAACCAGCTTTGCACCTCAAACGCGGCCCCTCGTGGACTGATTAAAAACTACCAACTCCGGCAAAGGTCTATTTACCGAGTTAGCGCTTCAATATTTCGAGCAAAAACCCGCGATAAATTCCCTTGTTACCGGCCGTTATAAAAAGGGTCATAAATTACCGTTGTTTACCGTTTCTTTGCCGTTATTTACCCTGTCGGTATCATCGACGCGAATTAAGCGTTTACGGCGGACCTGGTCTTCCCGGAAACGGTAAATTTGGGATTAATCTATGAGCTAGCAAAAAATGTCGGCAAGATAGACAATTTATTGTGCCACGACACATACTTGTCCTTGGATGGTTGTTAGCAGAAGAGCGTGTTCTACCGTAGAACGTTGCAGACATTTTTGTCACAAGATTTTTGAACACTGTATACTTACTTACTTTAATACTTTGACTTGCCATCCATTCCATTCCATGCTGGTCTGAGAGCGAAGAAAAAACATAGGATGTACCCGTTACTTCTCTTCCCGTGCAGATGGTAAAAGCCCATCGAGGGAATGGGCGAAAATAGGAAGGTGTATTGTATTACATTCTAAAATGCTGTAATGAGTTGATCACGCTAAACATGGCTTTTAGGTTTTGTTATCTTAGGCTCCGTCTGCCCCGTAAGGGATAAAGACATGGTTTTTGTATGTACACAAACAGTTCAGTTGACTTTGAAACCTTTCTTCGCAAGATAAAGCCATTCCCCGAACGTCTAAGCTTTAAGTTTTAACCGAACTTGTAACACGATAGTTTCAAAAGCTTGGAAGGTAAAGTCTGAGCCACCGCATATCCAGTATCAGAGGCATCGAGGTCTAGGAACACGATCCTTTATAATTGTACCCAACTGTTAGCATTGCCGGCATTCCATTCCACATTCCACGCGACGTATGTCGGGAATACACCTAACTAAATTACGTGCGATATGTATGACAATTTCGCGTTTGAGAAATGTTGGACGGGTGAATAAAAAATGGTCTGTCAGCTGCTTTTTTGGGTCACGACACGAGTTTTTGTATTACCTCTAAATTTTTTTACGGCGCTGCCAAAATGGAAATCAAGGGGCAACTTTGTTTAGTGCGATGAAAAAGAATTAGCTTGGCTGATAGAGGTATTTTATAATTTGAGTGCGCTTTATAGGGATCATAATTTGTGATATTTTTAATTATTTTGATAATTATTACTGTTACATACACACACAAATCACGTCTATATCCCTTACGGGGTTGACAGAGGCTGAGATTATTCCTAAGAATTTCGCATTCCCTTGATGGGCTTTTGCCATTTGCGCGGGACGAGAAGCAACTGGTGCATTCTACGTTTTCCCTTTGCTCCCAGACCAGCATGGAACTAAGTTTAAGATAGTATATATAGATAGTACACTATTGAGAACAGTTTGTTGCCGTTTCGATCCGCAAGTGGCGCTGCCAATTTTTCCATAGTAATTGAGACGTTTACTTGAACGCGTTCGAGACGTTTTTATATGCGACAACTTACACTAGAGGCGTTGATTTATAACTATACTAGCTGTTGCCCGCAACTCCGTCTGCATAGAATTCGATTATCGCTATCCCGCAGGAATAACGCAATTTTCCCGGATAAAAAGTAGGCTATGTGTTATTCCAGACTATAATCTATCTATGTTCTGGCGTGAAAGAGTAACAAACATCCAAACATACTCACAAACTTTCACATTTATAATATTAGTAGGATTACACCAGAGGCGTTGGTTTATAACTATACTAGCTGTTGCCCGCAACTCCGTCTGCATAGAATGCGTTTATCGCTATCCCGCAGGAATTACGCAATTTTCCGGGATAAAAAGTAGCCTTTGTTAACCTTTGTTAGTCTGGAATAACTCCAGACTATAATTTATCTATGCTCCAAATTTCATTCAGATCTGTCCAGGTGTTCTGGCGTGAAAGAGTAACAAACATCCAAACATACACACAAACTTTCACATTTATAATATTAGTAAGAAATAAGATAGTGGGATTATGTATAGTGACAAAGTGGGTCGCAGTGCCTTGTGGTTGTCCGTTTGTCATGGATCTTGGGGTGCCGATGGCTGGCAAGTTTGAATTGAATTTGTATTATGTTTTTTACAAGGGCTGTAGGGCGTTTCTAAGGGGGAATAAATTGTTTTGATATTAAATTGGAATGGTGGGATTTAGAAGGATTATTTAGCTGGAAATAAAAGATTGTCTTTTCCTGTGAATGAATGAGACAAAGGAACCCAGGAAAAGCAGGATGTTGATAAATAATTATTGAAGAATTTGCTTGTAATCTTTCTCGATTACAATGCACAATACAAAATGTTACACTAGTTTAATTCTCTACGCCTGTAATAGATTAGATGAGATTAGATTATTTATTAATTCAATAAAAATTACATCATAAATTGTACATTGTCAAGTTAGGAGAATTCAGAAATCATCAAGAGCAAACAAAATTAAATAAAATCAAACAATAAAATTCAATAAAATATTTCAAAAAATGTCAAATTCAAAAACAATAATATTATTAAATAGTACATACATACATACATAAATCACGTCTTTATCGCTTCCAAGGTAGACAGGGCGGGTAACTAGACCCAAAGGATACGCTTAGCATGATTATGAGCGCATAGGTGGAAGTGGAAAGGGGAATCAAAATAGTGATGGGTTGCTAGTTGCATCGCCTATAACATGATCCCTTAGATTTTCGCCCATTCCCTCGATGGGCTTTTACCATATGCTTGGGAAGAGGAACAACTGGTACATTGTATGTTTCTTCTTTGCTCCCAGACCACCATAGAAGTAAACACATTTAGGTTTAAAATATCAAGAGTTTTATAAAGTTGTCTAAGACAGAGGCTAAGTCAGTTACATTGGTATCGTCCCAAATGTAAATTGCCCTTTTGAGCCCACAATTGAGTACAAAAAAAGCATATTTCTTAAATAACTCATCCTTTAACAATATCCCAAAGTTAGGCAAGGCCTTTGTCAACGGAAATTTTCCCGTTTCTGATAAAATATAAATTGGCCCGCGTAATGACAAACCCGGACCTAATAATCAAAAGGTTCTATATTACATGCTGGAGTTACTGTAATCTGAAGGTTATGAAGGTTGTAATAGAGTGGGTGTTTGTTTGAGTACTTGAGTATAGTTGGAATCTTTGTAATGTAAGTGTCTGAACCTCTGATTGCCGTGCGGTTTCACACCCGCGCTGAATACGCGATGAGAGCTGCTCAAAGTCAACGTGAAGTTCAAAGTCGTAAGTATTATTTTATTAATGTTGCAAAACAAAAGGAATTGTTAGAACTTTAACTAGGCATTGTCACAGTATAGGTTATGATATAGACTCAATTTGAAAACACTACATACGTACCTACATTAATATCAAGTCAGATCCTAAGGTAACAAAACCTTAAGGCCACGTTTAGCATGATAAAGGGCGTATTGGTGGAAAGGGGAATTAAAATAGTGATGGGTCACTAGCCGCATCGCCTATAACATGATTCCTAAGACTTTCGCCCATTCCCTCGATGGGTTTTTACCATTTGCGCGGGAAGAGAAGCAACTGGTAAATTCTATGTTTTTTCTTTGCTCTTAGACCAGCATGGAAAATGTTTCTGCTAAAACATAAATCTAATATGAAGGTAGTTGTTGCTTTGACTATAGTGTGTATCTGTATACATGGTGTGCAAGGCGGGTTACCTCCGCGTGTGGTCAAGAGCTACGGTTCGTTTCTGGATTCGTCCGAGGGGAAGAGCAGTGCTTGGTCCGGTGCACCCTGGCAGCTTCTGAGGGATATCGACCGTTGGTTAAGAGCCCGACAGGGGGGAGGGGTATTTCGACCGTGTTCTACCGCACAACGTTGCCGAGATTTTTGTCACAAGATTTTTGAACACGATCGATGGGGCCATTTAAAAAAAAGAAGAAGAAGAAGTACTTGTGTACAAGGTATCTTTAAACTATTTCGGAATATTACAGAAGGTTGGAAATGTTGACTGAATAACACTGTAAATGTTTTTCAGGGTTATTGAATCATATCTTTTTTTAGCTCTCTTCGACATTGGAGATATCTTCAATTAATTTATTTGACGGTGGAGACGTTTTACACCTCCACTGAGCTTAAATTATTTTTATTGTTTTTTTTCTTGTTCCCTTTTTTCTCATACTTTGTTTTACTTTCAGTAGTAGCTTAATGTATTTTATTTTGAAAAAATGACTTTCTGCCAAGTTTCTTGCGGCGCATTCTTCTTGGCTATGACGGTCTTTCCGAATGCGCTGCTAGTTTAAAAAAATACATGTTAAAGACCCCTTGGCGGCCAATTTGCAAAAAAAAATTGATTTTATTTTAATTTTTTTGAATCATAGTTGACAAAAAAAAATCCACACATAGATCGATGTACTAAGCGAGTCAAGAGCGGAGCTAAATTTTGAATCAAAAATTTAAATAAAAAGTCTTCGTGGGAGTTCAGTCTCACTATTTTACTTAAAATGTTTTTAGCATTAACTTGCGAATTAAATATCAGCAATATTGTTTAGGCAGATGTCTAAATATAGAATGGTGATGAATAATGCGTCGGGCCCCGATTGTCGCCGAGACAGCCTCCGACGCGAGAGGAATACGAGATGGTTCCAACTGGCTACACAAACAGCAGGCTGTCTGACTTTAAGTGAACTAAAGTAACAGAGGAAGGAAAGAATGAAAGAAGGAAAAAGTAAAAAAAAGAAGGAAAGAAATATATTTACTGACGCAAAATTTAACTCTTACATAAACAACAGTTAAACATTTTAAGTTTGATGGCATTGTATGACATTTTTTTTTTTTTTACTAGGAACTGACCAGTGATTGACCTCTATCTCACTTGGTGGAAGGTGCAGATGAGGCCAAAGGTGTAAATCACTGGTTCAGTAATAGGCTATTCAGTCTAGCCTTGAAGAGCCCTAGGTTGTATCTGTCCGGAAATACAGACGATGACATTATTGTTCATTATGCCATAGTCTCTTTGACTTTTAAAAAGTTAAAAACAAATGAAACAGTCCAGCAATCCGATTTATGGTCAGAAAATCGCGCCTGCAATGCAATTCGGCCGTCAACAAGGCCCTTCGTGTTCTGTTACTTAGAATACAATAACGACATTTACGACAATGTTTGCGAAAATAAATTTAGGATGCGGCTCTTGACAGTAGAGGGTAGACGCTGCCCTATGTTCAGCTCCTCAAAGCATGAATGCTGTTGAATACATAGATACATAAACAGATCACGTCTATATCTCCTACGGGGTAGAGAGGGCCTGGGGTAGCAACGCCTAAAGGCCACGTTTAGCATGATTGTGGGCGTGTAGACGGAAAGGGGAAGCAAAATAGTGACGGATTGTTAGCCGCATCGCCTATAACATGATTCCTATGGTTTTCGCCAATTCCCTCGATGGGCTTGTACCATTTGCTTGGAAGCATTTTGTTGAATTAAATTAATAATGAACAAAATCGTTTTGCTTCCTACTCTGCTTTAGCGTTTTCCTACTGTGAGTCTGTTTCTGATGTGGCTCTTCCGCCAGTACGAGACAAACAGTCGTATACACACAGACTTACTTAGCGTCGCCATGTCAGAGGAAATAAAGTTCAAGGAAAGACGGCTTGTATAGCACTGAAGGAGTTCTCATTTTCGATTAGCGCTTCGCCCAATATTTGTTTTACTCGTGTATTTGATGATGATGTTTCAAAATATTTATTTGTTTGATTTGTTGAAATCCCTTTTATAAATGTATTATAAGTTAATTAGAATTTAAGTAATATTATCAAGAGGAAAGATTTGATTGTTTGTTTGTTTGAACTGAATAGGCTCCGAAACTACTGGACCGATTTCAAAAATTCTTTTGCCGTTAGAAAGCTACATTATCACTGAGTGACATAGGCTACTTTTTACCGCGGGAAAATACCTTTTCCTACGGGAAAATTAATTTATCGCGGGCGAAGCTGCGGATGGAAGGCTAGTGTTATGTATTTTGTTTTGAAAAAATGTCTTTCTGCCAAGTTTCTTGCGGCGCATTCTTCTTGGCAATGATGGTCTTTCCAAATGCGCTGGTAGTTTCAAAAAGACACGTTAAAGAGCCCTTGTCGGCCAATTTGCAAAATAAAAGTTTGAATTTTTGAATTTTGAAAACTGAGACGTGTGGATTTTAAATTGGCTAATCTTTAAAGTTTGTGCACTACCTAAACATCCCGTCGCTAAAGTGAAAAAAAAATGGGGAAGTAAACCTTACGTATATAACAGTAGATTCGAATTTTAAACAAACACAAACAAATACGTCATGGCAAAATGAACGATGTCATAATTCACTGTAATCTAAGCTGTTTGTTACAAAGTTAAGGTATATTTTCCATAAATGTTCTGATCATTATGATCAGCCTGACTGCATCGATATTTTTGACCATCAGTGACGTGCCGATTTTATTGAAATGTCGCTGCTCTTATATTTATGACGCATTTCATGTTCTGATGTTATTTGCCTTATCGTGCAACGAATTTAATGAAATTTAATACATACACATAGATAACAAAACCTTAAGACCACGTTTAGCATGATTGTGGGCGTATGGATGGAAAGGGAAATCAAAATAGTGATGGGTTGCTAGCTGTATCGCCTATAACAATGATTACTAAGACTTTCGCCCATTTAGCCCAGCTTTTACCATCTGCGCGGGAAGAGAAGCAACTGGCATATTCTATGTTTTATCTTTACCCCCAGACCAGTATGGAAGAAAATTAGAAATTTAATGTTGCTCCGAAATATTTGAGGACCTCGCCCGCTACGATATAATCTGATGGCGACTGTACTCTTACCCCCTTATTCATAAACGCTCTATAGGCTTCTGCTAACTTAGCAATCGTTTGTCCTTATCTCTCACTTTGACATTTACCTTTCACAGATAAGGACAAACGATTGCTAAGTTAGCAGAAGCCTATAGAGCGTTTATGAATAAGGGGGTAGTTTTCTCATAGCGTCAAACTACCCGCATACATAAAATAAGAGGTAGGAAGGTAACTCCCGGTACGTTACTCGCATTCGCCATACATCAGGCTCGCGGCAAAAGCAGTAAGTGTTTATTCAAATGCGATGGCCGTCGAGAGGCGCAAATTGACCGCATTTTAAGCGCCCGGCGTGCCACAGTGCACAGATTTTGGTCTTTTATGATTACAATGACTTAAAAGCAAAATTACTTTGAAGATTTATACCTAAAACGAAATAACACTAAGAAGCAAAATGACTTAAATCAATACCTGAAGACCAGATTTACAAAACAGCAGTTAGGTATGCCTTTATTTCATTTCGTCTTAGTAGCAAAGCGTCTCTTTTGGTAAAATGACTTTGGTTTGTATGTGCTTGTATATTATGACTGAGACAGAAGAACGAGAGAAAGTTAATAAAGGTATAAGACTGAATGGGTTTGTGAGAAAATAAGAGAGTTGTCATATCTGTTCAGGAATTTTATGTCATATTATTTAATAATACCTAGTAAAAAACGTAACCTATAAAATAAATGGATATTATATTATTATGATCTTATAATTTTCCACGTTAGATGCCAGTCATCCCGACGCAGGAGTTCTGTATCACGGATCATTACTCATCGTTACATCATAATCTTATAGGGTATCTATTCATAAGTTTTATGTGGAAATAGTTTGACGGAAAGTTCTGCATAAGGAAGGAGTCGCCAAGCAGCAAGGTATTTGTTTCTTGTTTATTAATTACTTAAAATTAAAATATTAAATTTCTAACGGTAAAACCGAAAAAGTAAAACATTAAAATCAAGAAGTAAAAATTCTTGATTCATTTGATAGTACTTATATAAAATATGGTTTAACCGTCGCTCAATACGTTTATTTCGTTAAATTTTAAAATGGGTGCGTATTAAAATACATACCTATACGCCCACAATCATGCTAAACGTGGGCTTTAAATCTTCTTGCCTTAGGCTCTGTCTACCCCGTAAGGGATAAAGACGTGATTTATGTATGTGTATTTATGTAAGACTAAATATATAATAATGGACCAAAATACACAATGGCTGTAAATGTGTAATGCAATTTTGTCTTACAAAAAAGGTTTTTTTAAAAATAAACCAATCCAGATTATGCAATCAAAAAAGTTCGTCTAGCTAAAAGTGTCACCGATACTTGCATTGTTATTTAATCAGTATATTTTTGACCCATTACGCATTTCAAAGTATTTTGACCCGCACCCCGCAGCGAAGCAGTTAAGGGAAATGCTTTATGTTCATTGACGGCCAACATATTATTTATTTTTATTTTGATGTTGACGTGCTGTCCTCACGTGTTCCACTGTGGCTTTATTTAGGTATCTCGTGGAGGTCGAATGCGTTGTACTTAATGGGAAAAAGTAATTTATTGGTCGCGGTCGAGTGTGCGATACAGAATTGTTTTTTGAACGACTCATAAGAGAATGAGTAATGTTTCTGTTATGTACGACACGTAAAAAGTATTTAAAATAAAAGAGTATTTAGATACGAAATTTCTTTGTTTATTTATAAAAGGTGGTAATGGTAATGATAAAATAATTAGTATAATCAGCAGTGGCGTGGCGTTCATAGAACTCGGTTTCCACCGGCTTGCCTATTTTAAGGCAGTTGGGCACTTTTATTGTGCAGAATTCGTGTAAAATGCTAGTTAAATTGCCTTCGGCTTACATACACATACACAAATCATGTCATCCCTTACGGGGTAGACAGATCCTGAGGTAACAAAACCAAAAGGTTTAGCATGATTGTAGGCGTATACGTGGAAAAAGGAATCAAAATAGTGACGGGTTGGTAGCCGCATCGCCTATAACATGATGCCTAAGAATTTCGCCCATTCCCTCGATGGGCTTTTACAATCTGCGCGGGTAGAAAAGCAACTGGTACATTCTATGTTTTTCATTTGCTCCCAGACCAGCATAGAAGCTTTCGGCTCGCCTTATGATATACTTGAGAACACGCCACTGATAGACAGTTGCCTAAATTAAACGTCCAGCATTGTATGGAAACGGCTAAATAAACTGAAATTTGGGGGTGGTAGGGCCTTGTGCAAGGTCCGTCCGGATCGCTACCACCATCTTACTCGCTAATCCTGCCGCTAAGTAGCAGTGCTTGCACTGCTGTGTTCTGGTGTGGAGAGTAAGACAGCCGGGGAAATTAAGGGCACAAGAGGCATTTCATCTTAGTCCTCTAGGTTGGCAACGCATCTGCAATCCCTCCGGGGTTGCGGGTGTCTATGGGCAGTGGTGATCACTTACCATCAGGTGACCCACTTGCTCGTTTGCCTTCCTAATCATATAAAAAAAAAATAAAAAAAATTGAAAACTACACACACCTCTTTACTGTCAGCAAAAAAAAACTTGTCTTCAAAATGTTTTGACAGAAACTTATAACTTTTGACTACTCGTACAGAAACAAATCACGTCTATATCCTGTACGGGGTAGACAGAGGCAAGGTAACAAGTAAAAGGCCACGTTAAGCTTGAACGATACTCGTAAATGTTTTAAATACTGAAATTCATAAATGACAAGGCGCATGAAGTCTCTTCTTATTGAATGCTCGGCACAAAGTCAAAGCTTTCTTTGCCGAGCTTTTCACTTCGTACAAATGTGCTTATGACTCGTTTACACTATGCCAGCTACTCGTTAGTAGGCCGGGTTTTTCAACACAATGAAATACGTAGAGATATTAGGGAGAAGTTCGCCTTTGTGCCTATATTTAATGTTTTTAGGGTTCCGTACCTCAAAAGGAAAAAACGGAACCCTTATAGGATCACTTTGTTGTCCGTCTGTCTGTCCGTCCGTCCGTCTGTCAAGACCCTTTTTCTCAGGAACGCGTGGAGGTATGAAGCTGAAATTTATATCAATTACTCAGGTCTACTGTCCCTTGAAGCTGTGAAAAAATCAAACTTCTAAGCCAACGCAATCAAAAGATACAGCCGTTTATGCCGCAAATTTCCGCAAATTTTCAACTCTCAAGGGAATCAAAACCTACAAGGTAGTTCCCGTGAACGCAGAATCTTGAAATTTGGTATGAAGGTAGGTCTTATAGCACAGATTAAAGAATAATTGCGAAAACCGTAAATGTGTATGTATGTCTGTATATAGCAGTGACCAATATAAAGTAACCCCACACTGCGTACATTTTGCTTTGGAACAGGGCTCTGCTTACACTGGTTTTAGATATTTATAGATAATGATACGGAACCCTCGGTGCGCGAGTCCGACTCGCACTTGACCGGTTTTTTTTAGGGTTCCGTACCTCAAAAGGAAAAAACGGAACCCTTATAGGATCACTTTATTGTCCGTCCGTCCGTCCGTCTGTCAAGACCCTTTTTCTCAGGAACGCGTAAAGGTATGAAGCTGAAATTTATATCAATTACTCAGGTCTACTGTCCCTTGAAGCTGTGAAAAAATCAAACTTCTAAGCCAACGCAATCAAAAGATACAGCCGTTTATGCCGCAAATTTCCGCAAATTTTCAACTCTCAAGGGAATCAAAACCTACAAGGTAGTTCCCGTGAACGCAGAATCTTGAAATTTGGTATGAAGGTAGGTCTTATAGCACAGATTAAAGAATAATTGCGAAAACCGTAAATGTGTATGTATGTCTGTATATAGCAGTGACCAATATAAAGTAACCCCACACTGCGTACATTTTGCTTTGGAACAGGGCTCTGCTTACACTGGTTTTAGATATTTATAGATAATGATACGGAACCCTCGGTGCGCGAGTCCGACTCGCACTTGACCGGTTTTTTTTGTGATTTGTCCCCGTTTCTTCATATTTGTACAATAAAGCATTTACTTACTTAACAATGCATACAAAAATGTTCTTCCCTTATCGCCTATTTAACATGTCATTTTAATGCTATGTGTATTGAGATTATTATCATTATCTTTAAATCTTTAAATAAAGTCCATAATTACCAAAACTATCTAGGTGTAAAACTAGTATATACTATTTTTACACCTAGCATGTTGCAGTCTTAACAGTGATGACGTATGACGTGGTCATGTTCAATTACGTGGAAGTGGAAGAGGGCGGGTTTTGCATTTAAATATACATACAATACAATACAATACACAAAATCACGTCTGTATCCCTTACGGGGTAGACAGAGCCTAAGGTGACAATACCTATATACATGTGTTGTACACACGTAGCTATCTGGAACGTGCGCGGTGGTGCTTGCTTGTCATCAAGTGACCCACTTGCTTGTTTGTCTTCCTTGTCGTATAAAAAAACTGGAACGTGTGCTTGCAAAGTGTTGTGGTAACTCTCTTCATTTAATTTTGTTTTATAATATGGAGCTCCGCAAAGTAACGTGACACAACAGTGCATTTAGTAGCTGTCTGTTTAGTAGCTCGCCCGGCGCAAACAGGCCCAGACAGTACTATTGTCCCGCGACTTGTCTCCGAGTCGTAATGGCGACACAGTTCTGAGCAACAAATTGTCTGTTTCACATTTAAAACTCACAGCTTTTACGGTGACATTAGCTTTTAAGTTTTGCAAATTCAAATTCAAATTTATTGATTTGTCAAAACATACAGATCTTATGCGTATATTTAGGACTACTATGTTGCACCATGAGGCATACAAATAGCCAATACAACAGATAAACATACTTATATAATGTAGATAAATACATACTTAATACATACAACATCCATGACTCGGGCACAAACATTCGTATTCATCGTAAAACTGTCTGCCCCTGCCGGGATTCGAACCCAGGACCTCTAACTTCATAGTCAGGGTCACTAACCACTAGGCTATCCGATCGTCAGTATTTATAAACTGTCTCTTACTCGCCATAAGCAACATGGTCTTCCGGGTGGTGGAGAATTGATTATTATGTATGTATGTAAACTCTTTGTTGTGCAAAATAAACAAGAGAAATACAATTGACAAACACTGAGATACATGCACAAAGGAAAGAAAGAAAAGAAAGAAAGAAGAAATTTATTCCTTTTTGCAAGACACACAAATATAAGATAATACACAAAGGCGTACTTATCCCTTTAAGGGATCTCTTCCAGTCAACATTTGATTGGATGAAAGGAGTATTATATTAGGGATGGACGAGTGAGTTTAAAAATTGCAAACACTGAGAGCCACAATACATAACTAATGGATAATGGATAATGGACTAATATTAATGGATGGCATGCATTATATTATGCTACTAGCTTTTGCCCGCGGCTTCGCTCGCGTTAAGAGGTATAGTTAAGTATGAATGCAAAGTCTCAGCCCGATCGGTTTAAAATTGACAAAGTTTCATACAAACTTTTTATCCCCTTGGGGGTAGAATTGATCAAAATCCTTTCTTAGCGGATGCCTACGTCATAACATCTACCTGTATGCCAAATTTCAGCCCGATCCGTCCAGTGGTTTGGGCTGTGCGTTGATAGATCACTATGTCAGTCAGTCAGTCAGTCAGTCACCTTTGAGTTATATATATTTAAGATTTATAATATTACAGCTTAGCACAAATGCCAAAATGGGTCTTGATCAAATTAGGGAGCTGGGCCGATACCAAATTGGACATTAAATAAATGTGTTTCCCCGTCAGTAATGCCGTTAGCAGAGTTTCTATGATAAAGGGATTGATAATTTATAGAAGGGGGCCGCGGATTTATGAACTCGTCAGTTCTCGATTCTAGTTAAGATAGTAATTGATATTACGCATTATGCACTTTGTACTTTTTGTACTTGTAGTGTTGGACCAAAGTTTCGGTTTTGGTTTCGCCAAAGAACAGCGTAACCTTTCTCGCGAAAACTTACATCGTACTTTAATGTTACATTTTGACTTTTTAGAGTAGTGTCACTGTTATGACAATGTTGAAATTTCAATCCAAGAAAATGTATACTTAGAACCTCAGTTAGACCAGCGAGTTGTTTTATTATTCACACTTCTGAGCCTCCAGTGAATACTAAAACAACCCGAAAAGTGCAACTTTACAGAGCGATTTTACTTTTGAAAAAAAAACCCCTTTATGAGTGAGTAATGATGTATATCCAGACGTATTTAATTACACAAAAAACAAGGCTAAATGGGTAATGTTTTAGTTCATGCAACAATCCAGATTCAATCATTATAATGTACTTAAATCTCGAACTTGTTGAATTAAAGTTTTTGTGTTTTAATTTATTTACATTTTGTTGCTAAATAAACCATCAGCATGCTAAACGTGGCCTTAAGGTTTTGTTACCTTAGGCCCTGTGTACCCCCGTAAGGGATAAAGACGTGATATATGTATGTATGTATACTGTATGTTTGTAAATAACCTGCTTATTGGTTTGTTTGGAGTTGTATTTTCCCACACAAATAGGTAATAAGACAAATTCGAGTTACACTAATGATACCTTTTTACATATATTTTTATACACTAGTTTTAAGTATTGCGTAATTAATTGAGCTATATCTGATGTTAAGTCATTAAAACTCGAATAAATCACGAAAATTAAGCGAGATGTATTAATTGTTTGTGAGTAGTTTTTTTCTATGAATGTCGACTTAGAATATCTAAATGTCACTGAAAATTAGAAGTCATAGAAAAATCCGAAAAGTAAAGCTATGGCCGGGAATCGAACCCGGATCCTCCTCTTCGGATCGACTTAAAATGGTGACGTGCTTAAGTTCGCCATTAGTTAAGTAATACGCTATTGTAGTCGCATTGAAAGGGAGCGGACATAATCGGCGCGGGCGCGTAATTTTTCAATTTCGCGCGGCTGCAGGCCGCCCGGGCCGGTGCCGGTACGTTCAAACCGCGTTTCGTTAAGCCAATTTAATTCATTCAGGTAGCTGATAATGAATATCCTACAATACTACCAATATTATTATTATTTTTATTTGCGTAGTTCCCTCATGATAGCTATAAATAAATAAACGAATTATTTTGTAGACGAAGTCGCGGGCAGCAGTTACATACATAAATCACGTCTCCCTCACGGGGAGACAGAGCCTAAGGCACAAGACCTAAAAACCACGATTAGCATGATTGTGGGCGTATGAATGGAAAAGGAAATCAAAACAGTGATGGTTGCTAGCCACATCGCCTTTATAACATGATCCCTAAGATTTACACAATTAACAGCTAGAGCATACACAAATGACGGGGTAGACAGAGCGTAGGGTAACAAGACATAGGTCACGTTTAGCGTGATTGTAAGCGTATGTACAAATGGAAAGGGGGACCAAAATAGTGATGGATAATGAACATACATACATATATCACGTCTTGTTCCCTTACGTGGTAGACAGAGCTTAAGGTAACAAAGTCTTAAGGCCACGTTTAGCATGATTGTATAGGTGGAACGGGAAATCAAAATAGTGATGGGTTGCTAGCCACATCGCCTATAACATGGTTCCTGAGACTTTTGCCCATTCCCTCTATGGGCTTTTACCAACTGGTAAATTCTATGTTTTTTCTTTACTCCCAGATCAGCATGGAAATCCTAATTTTCTTTACACACACATGTCAGCCTATCAAATTAAATCACTTAACATTTTTCATACAACATCTATGACGGAGGACTAACAGACACACCTTAAAATTAGATTGTGATAGCAAACTATTAATTTTAGTTATGACCCCTACTGTCCTAACTAACCCAAGAAGTGAATATAAATGGTGCTTTTGATTAAATAACGATCTAATGTCAAATCGCAGACTTGCCTCACTCGGCCGCACCCTTAATCCAAGGCGTTAGCATAGAGGAAAAACCAATTAGTGTAGCAATAAGAGCTATCTAATTGTGGAAACACATCTGTCTTTTTCGCCTTATACCAAACTGACACAAGTTTTTGCATCTTCTACATGGACCCCATTGAAGCAGTTTGTAGTTTGATTATGTATTTACTTATTTAGCCCAAGCTCTCTCGTTCTAAGACGAGGCCTGTGCTCAGCATTGTGATGTAGGTATACCTACGTGCTGGAAATAATGATGATGATTCACTTTTTGTTTTTTTATTAGAATTAATCGAGTTTCGTTCACTATGCCGCATAACGACTAAACATTAACTATCCATATCGATCATAATAGCTGCTTGCTCAACTCTATTTTACCCTTTTGACCTTCGGCTGGTCGATCAGAGTGCAGTAATCACCAAATTCGGCTTGGCGTCATTTTTTTCGTATGAATTGTATCATTTATTCATTGTAAAGTCAACTTCCACGCTGGTCTGGGAGCAAAGGAAAAACATAAAATGTACCAGTTGCTTGTAAAAACCCATCGAGGGTATGGGCGAAAATCATAGGAATTATGCTATAGGCGATGCGGCTAGCAACCCATCACTATTTTGATTCCATTTTCCAACTATAACCTCACAATCTTGCTAAATGTGGCCTGTAAGTCTTGTTACCTTAGACTCCGTCTACCCCGTAAGGTATAAAGACGTAATTTGTGTATTTAAAGTCAAGTAGCTACATGACGCTTGCAAAGCCACACAATAATAATGTATCACTTAAAATCTAAATTTATTAATGAACAATGTGGAAATCAAACAAAGTTTGAAGACACATTAAAAGACATTTCAAGTCTACAAGGTTGTTTGCTCTATGGGCGTTAGCAACAAAAACTTTACTTCTCAATCGTATCGGAGTGCAGCATTGTCAGGGCGACGCAGGGGGAGGGGAGCGGCGGGGGAGCTCACCCCTTGCCATGAATATTTCATCGCAAATCATTATCCGTCACAAGAATTTTTGTTTTGGTTACACTTCAATGTGATTTCTGGAGCCTTCTATTTATGATTGATACCAACGGGAAAGGTTTTTAATAAATTGTAATGTCGGAAATATCTGTTTATCAAGGCACGAGTTCAAAGGGGTCAAAGTAATGCAGCTGAGAGCATTTCCGTTTGCAAAGCCTGTTTGAACCGAAGAATATTATTGAGAGTTTTCTTGCCTTTTTCCATCTATCGTTTTTCCGCCTACAATCATGCTAAACGTGGCCTTTATGTCTCGTTACCTTGGGCTCTGTGTACCCCGTAAGACGGGCCCAGCGTACGGGCCCTCCCCTTCATGGCGCGGTCCTGGCGGAAGCCGGGGCCACCGGGGGGCGTTTGTGGTAAAACCCTAGTGGCATCCCACTGCGTCCCCATCACACCGGATTGGGGCAGTAGGACGGTAGGGGTCATAACTAAAATTAATAGTTTGCTATCATAATCTAATTATGAGATGTGTCTGTTAGTCCTCATGTATGTTGTATGAAAAATGTTAAGTGATTTAATTTGATAGGCTGACATATCAGTGTGTGTAAAGAAAATTAGGACTTCCATGCTGATTTCTAAATGTCTATGAAAATTAGAACACATAGAAAAATCCGAAAAGTAAAGCTATGGCCGGGAATCCATGCTGGTTTGGGCGTAAAGAAAAAACAGAATTTACCAGTTGCTTCTTTTCCCGCGCAGATGGTAAAAGCCCATCGAGCGTGGGCGAGAATCTTAGGAATCATGTTATAGGTGATGCGGTTAGCAACCCATCACTATTTTGATTCCCCTTTTCACCTATACGCTCACAGTCATGCTAAACGCGGCCTTTCGGTCTTGCTACCTAAGCTATGTCTACCCCGTAAGGGATAAAGACGTGATTTTTATATGTATGCGTATGTAAATAAAATAATAACCTCTTCACGCATACATGTATACATACATAAATCACGTAGGTATTTATCCCTTATAGGGTAAAAGGGCCTAAGGTAACAAGACCTATAGGCATTTAGCAGGACTGTGGGCATATGGGTGGAAAGGGGAATCAAAATAGTGATGGGTTGCAAGCCTCATCCCTCGATGGGCTTTTACGTGCGCGGGAAGAGAAGCAACTGGTACATTCTATGTTTTTTCTTTACTCCCATACCAGCATGAAAGCAATTATGATGTACCTATATATAGATGGTATATAATGTACGTCATCCATTTCACTGCAGGCAATTTCTCCCCAATATTATTTCGGAATATAACAGGGTTTCTCATAATATTATAAGTGAAATGTTTCCGCAAAGGCTTATGAATTTTCGGGACTTGATTGATAAAGCGGCCATTTTCCTAGTACCTACTAGGAAAATTTTGCGAAGAAAGCTCGCTGTTTCTCTCCCGTAAAAGCCCAACGCAATGGGTGAAAATCGTAGGAATCACGTTAAAGGCGATGCGGCTAGCAACCCATCACTTTTATCCCCTTTACCTACGCACAATCGTGCTAAACGTGGCTTTTAGGTCTTGATTACGCTAGGCTTTGTCTGTATGGGATATACGTGAAATTATGTATGTATGTAAAACTTCCCTTGTATTTTATTCCCGCGCAGATGGTGAAAAGCCCATCGAGGGAATGGGTGAAAGTCTTAGGAATCATGATATAGGCGATGCGGCTAGCAACCCACCACTATTTTGTACCACCAGTAGAAATGAGAGCGTTAAGGAGTATGGAAGGTGTATCAATAAAAGATAGAATAAGGAACAGTGTGATAAGGGAACGTGCTGGTGTGAAAGAGGATATAGTGACTAGGATAGAAAAAAGTATGCTTAGTTGGTTTGGGCATGTAGAGCGGATGGATAAAAGTTGACTAACTAAACAGATCTATATGGGGAGTGTGAATGGTTACGTTGAGAGGGGAAGGCCTAGACGGACGTTCCGAGGCCAAATAGGAGACGTTTTGGAAAAACGTCAGGTCAGGAGTACCGGAAACCGACGAGCATGTATGAAGACTGATGACTGCGGATGAAGCGAAAGAAATATGTCAGGATCGTAGCAAGTGGAACAAAGTAGTATCTGCCTATCCCTGTGGGAAAGAGGCGTGACGGTATGTATGTATGTATGTAGTATTTGTCTGGTGCGGAGGCAGCGGTGCGTGACAGACTGCGGCGCAACTTGCACAATAAAACGCGATCGATCCGCGGCAGTTTGTAATGGGTTTTCGGTTGTTGTGGCTTCTGCATCAGTGGAGCTTGCTCTTTTATTAGTTCACAAGGCCTTATGGCGTGTACTCGTAGCCGTTTGAAGCACCATCTGCGGCCGGCAACATGAAAACGGAATTCAACACGTAAAACTGTATCTGCGATTGTGACGTCGATTTTAGCAATTTTAAAACCATTAGATACATACATAAATCACGTCTTAATCCCTTAATTAAGGTCACGTTTAGAATTATTAAGGGCCTATACCTAGGTGGAAAGGGAAATTAAAATAAAAAGTAATAAAATTACAAAAAAACAATTTATCTATACATATAAAATTCAAAGTCCTGACTGACTGACTGACTGACTGACTTAACTATATATCAACGCACAGCCCAAATCACTAGACTTAGAGACTTGAAATTTTGCACATAGATACCTTATACAATGTAGGCATCCACTAAGGAAGGATTTTTGGAAACTCCCACGGGATAAGGCAAAAACGGGAATTATATATTCGATTCTTTGTAATGGCTGAGATGATGATGATGATGATGATATATTCGATTCCGAGTGACGCTATCTCAGTAACTATAATAACTAGACTCTTCAAATTTGATACAAAAGTAGGTGATTACAAAACTAAGAAACTAATTTCAGGATTTTTGGAAATTTCCACGGGATAAGGAAAAAAACGGGATTTATATATTCAGTTCTACGGGATCGATTTTTCGTTTTACTGCTCGTATAAAACTGAAATTTGGCCTTCAAGTTCCTTTGGGGTGTGTAGGGGAGCACTACAAAAGGATTTCCCGAAATTCCCACGGGAACGGAAACACCGGGACTTTTCGTTTTACCTACTGGTTACAGAAAGCTGAAATTCGGCATGTAGGTTGCTTCGGGAGTGTAGAGGAGCATTAAGAGAGTACTTTCCAAAATTCCCTCGGAAACGGGAAAAAAACAGGATTTTTCGTTTTACTGGTCGTAGAAAGCTGAAATTTTGCAAGTGGGTTCCTTGGGGAGTGTAGGGGAGCATTATGAGATAATTTCCCAAAATTCTTCTTCTTTGTTACCGTAAGAATTTCGGGAAATGCTCTATTTGGCGAAATTCTTACGGGGACGGGAAAAACGGGAAGCAGGGGAAAGTTGAAATTTGTCACGTAGGTTTATTCGGGAGTGTAGGGGCCCACAGGGACGGGAAAAAACGGGATTTTACGTTTCCAGACGAAACAGCGGAAGAAAGAGACTTAACATTTAATACGTGTGTTTCTTTAAAGGCTTTAAGTGTACTCCGAAAGCACTCCCCAAAATTTCCACGGGAACGGGAAAAAACGTATTTTTTCGTTTTACGCGCGTACGAAGTCGCGGGAAAAAGCTATTTAGGGTATATTTTAGGACAGCCCTATAGGTTAGGTTAGGTTTGTTTTATAAAAATCCTGCAATATTTACAGTTTTAGAAAAATCAAGGTAGCGGGGCAATGCGGGGGCTTGCTTTGCCTGCTTGATTGCATACTTGCTTTCATGCATGCTTGCTTGCATGCTTGCTTGCATGCTTGCGTGCTTACTTGCATGCATGCTTGCTTGCACGCTTGCTTGCATGCTTTCATGCATACTTACATGCTTGCATGCATGCTTGAAAGCTTGCAGGTTTGGTTGTTCGCTTGCTTGATTGCTAGCTTCTTTGAAATACTCATGGTTCACGCGTGCGAAGCCGCGGGCAAAAGCTAGTTAATAAAATATAAGAACATTATAAAAACCTAACCTAGGGTGCCGCCGGCAGCGAGGCGAGGCCTAAGCTATTGTGGTCAGGGCGACACAGAGGAACCTCCTGACTATCCGAGCCGTGTCCACGAGCGCCTTCTGTATCTGGCCCTTGACCCAACTACTTTGCGAGAGCCTTTTAAGCTGATCATCAAGGCTCTTCGCTATTAGACCGTTCGCTAAAACGACTATCGAGACAGTGATCGTCGAATCAACAGGCCACATGGCGGTAACCTCATGAGCCAAGTCAAGGTACTTGCTGACTTTGTCCTTCTCGGCCTTCACGAGGTTATTATTATTACCTATTTATATTTTTACATTTTTTTTCTCTCCTAAGCCAGGAGGTAAATTTTTCAAGCCAAAGCCAAGCGCTTGTCTGAGTTTGTTTACTTAAACCTACTTATTCAATACCTACTGTAATGGAAAGGAATTTGTATGTATGTATGTAAACTCTTTATTGTGCAAAATAAACAAGACAAAATACAATTGACAAACACTGAGATACATGCACAAAGGCGGACTTATCCCTTTAAGGGATCTCTTCCAGTCAACCTTTTTTGAAGGAATTTGCGGACTATGCGGCATGTATTTTTATTATAAAGTCATTTGCGGGTGGTAGGGCCTTGTGCAAGGTCCGTCCGGATCGCTACCACCATCTTACTCGCTAATCCTGCCGCTAAGTAGCAGTGCTTGCACTGCTGTGTTCCGGTGTGGAGAGTAAGACAGCCGGGGAAATTACGGGCACAAGAGGCATTTCATCTTAGTCCTCTAGGTTGGCAACGCATCTGCAATCCCTCCGGGGTTGCGGGTGTCTATGGGCAGTGGTGAACACTTACCATCGGGTGACCCACTTGCTCGTTTGCCTTCCTATTCATATAAAAAAAAAAAAAAAAAAAAAAAAAAAAAACATTATAGGCGATGAGGCTACCAACCCATCACAATTTTGATTCCCCTTTCCACCTATACGCCTCAATTCAAGCTAAACGTGGCCTTTAGGTCTTGTTACCTAAGGCTCTGTCTATCCTGTAAGGGATATATAGACGTGATTGTGTATATGTGTATGTATTATAAAGTTCGCAAAACATCCTCTGTATCGTTTCAATACCTATCTTCAACGTCTTCATTTCTCACGTCAAAGTGTACCGGCACTTCAAGCTTGCAAATGTACAAGTTGAAGACTTCGTACTTCACTGTTCGTATAAACAACTGAGCAAGTTCTGAAGTTATGACATTCGGTTCACGAGTGAAATATAGGAATGCTTTTTGAAACTTTATGCGTGAATGTTATTTCCTTTCTATCAAGTTTTGGGGAATGGCGGCGCTAGCCGCGCGAAAGTGGGGCACACTGACACGGTTCCTCGTTCGTTCTAACTAAACACACTCACACACAAATCACGTCTTTATCCCTTACGGGGTAGAAGACCTAAAGGCTACGTTTAGCAAGATTGTGGGCGTATAGGTGGAAAGGGGAATCAAGATAGTGATGGGTGGCCGCATCGCCTATAAAAGTCATGATTTCTATGCCCATTCCCTAGATGGGATTTTACCATCTGAAAATGAAAATGAAATGAAAATATATTTTGAAAATGAAAATATATTTATTGCAATATCCAACAAGTCATAATAAGAGTGTTAGAGACCTCCTAGTAGGTATATGAATATACCTGTGACAGGAGATCCCGCTCCTCTAAAAAATAATAATGCAGTTATTAAGACAGTAGCAATAACCATAATAATAATAAACAAATTTTACAATTGAATAATAATTTAAACTTAATTATAATTTAATTATTGTATAATTTAAGTGTGTGTGTGTGTGTGTGTGTGTGTGTGTGTGTGTGTGTGTGTGTGTGTGTGTGTGTGTGTAAGCACGCAAGCTAGTTAGTTTACATTGCTTTAACTTAAAACATCATTAAAACTTCATACGACTAACATCTCGTAGGTATGGCAACTTTGATAATAAGCCATATGATATTAAGCTACACGATGAAGTAGTGCTTCTGTGTCATCATAGCTTAGGTCACTCAACCATTCAACTAAAGTTTTTTTGCAGTCATAGCCGTTTAAGGGGTATATATTAACTTTTTTATTAATTCTGTTGTACACGTGCGCAGATTGAGATGCGAACTGTCTCCTGGCGAAGATGGATTTGCAATTCGAAGATGGGGCAACAGAATCAATTCGTCTACGATTTAAGAGGGCTGGGTTAAATACTAGGGTCTTATGTAGCTTCAGAACTACCGATAATATGTATAGCTTTCTTATCGATAAGAGGCCACTGAAGCGATACAATTCACCAGTAGGGAACCTAAAGGGCTTAAAATACATGACCTTCAAAATGCAGCGCTGTCCTCTTTCTACTTCTAGGAGCTTGGTTTTAGCTGCGCCACCCCAGACACATATGCAGTATGTCATAATAGACTGTGCAAGGGCAGTGTACAGTTGATTAAGTAGCATCTACGTGGGATGAGAAGCAACTGTTTTTCCTTCACTCCCGAACCAGCATGGAAGCAACTAAAATTCATACTAAAATGACACTAAAATAAACAACATATTACAGTAACTTAACTAGAGCTAAAATAAATCTTATTAAAAAGTAAACCTAAAAAGTTCATTTTGGATAGTTTTTTTCTGCCTGTACATTTTGTTGACTGTACTTGCATTGTCCTCCGTCCTCGATTGCGAATAATGTATTTGTTTTGAAAAAATGACAGCCAAGTTCCTTCGATGCCATTTTCTTGGCAATGCGATGGTAGTTTAAAAAAACATGTAAACTCTTGGCGGTCTACTCGCAAAATACACGCTTTTGTTTTTTTTATTTGAGATTTTTTATATCTTACATTGCTTCGTTCTGTGCACAACAGTAGTGGGTACGCAGTATTATCTGTAAAGAGGTTCTGTAGTGAGCTACGTCTCCCCAACTTCGCCGCAGCATTTTTCGCCACCGCTTTGTTTGCAACACTCAATTTAATGTCGTCAGGTGCACTCACAATAAGAACAAGTCCAAGAAAGTGTCTGTGTTGCCAGAAACTACAATCGAATTCGTAGTTTCGAATGTAAGTAATAAATAAAAGTGAAGCGAAAACAGTTTATTGACAAACAAAACTTGGCGCTCATTTTATTGTTTTGTGTTAAGACGTTTTTGAGTCCCTTCGAGACCAGGGTCCGAAACTTGGAGGTAAATTAAAATAAAATTTGTCCCATCAAATCCCGACAATTAATTAATAACACACACACACACACATACACTTTTGAAAATTTAACATACATACGCAAATCACGTTTACATCCCTTAGGAGGTAGACACAGCCTAAGGTAACAAGACCTAAAAGCCACGTTTAGCAAGACTGTGAGCGTATCTATAGGTAGAAAGTGCAATCTAAAACTCGATGGGCTTTTACCATCTGCGCGGAAAGAGAAGCAACTGGTACGTTCTATGTTTTTTCTTTACTTCCAGACCAGCACTGACGAATGTATTAATAAAATGAGTGTAAATTGCAAAAGTTTAAATAATTCAAAGATTGGCAATAGATATCAAATCGTTTCCAATTTAACGTCTTGTATGGTGTGAAGACTAACCCATCAAAAACATAAATGTAAAATGACAGCCAAGTTCAATATTAAAAACATGCAGCGTTATTGACTTAGCCGATAAAAGAATTGATGATTCACTTTGAATTTGGCTGACACATTATATACATACATACATACATACATACCGTCACGCCTCTTTCCCACAGGGGTAGGCAGAGACTACTTTGTTCCAATTGCTACGATCCTGACATACTTTTTTCGCTTCATCCACATTCATCAATATCTTCATACATGCTTGCATGACCTGACCTTTTTCCAAAACATAATATATTCGAAGATATAACATAAGCATGAATTTGAAACAAACATTGGAATATCTGACAAAAGGTCAACTAAAACACTGACCCGCTTTATAACTTTATCTCAATAAGTGATAGCCTTCTAATTTGTGTCTATCAGTGCCAAAGTACTCCGACGTTGATTGTGGAAAGGTTCTTCAGTGGCTAGCGTTCTTTGGCTGACCTCACCAAAGGGCAAGGGAAGTTGGAGACCTTTCAGGCAGAATCACTACATAATTATTAAATAAAGTCGCTTTCTCTGTCCCTGTGTCCCTATGTCCCTATGTATGCTTATATCTTCAAAACCACGTAACGGATTTTGATGCGGTTTCTTTTTAATAGATAGAGTGATTCAAGAGGAAGGCTTATATGTATAATACATGCATAATATACCGTGCGAAGCCGGGGCGGGTCGCTAGTAAAGTATATTCTTCTGCGTTTTTTGTCGTGTTGACATAAGTTCTTAAATTTCAAGAAGTTTAGATATTTCATCGCATATTTTTGAATCATAACCCCTGTTCCCAATATACTCGCGTTCGTACTTTGCTTTTAGTAAACTAGCAATACCATTAACATGTCGCCGGGAACGAACCCCGGTCCCCGAGGAGCGCGGGCGCCGGCGGCGCGCGAGTAATTAAAGGTGATGTGCATTTGCGCAACTTGCAGGCAAATTTGAGATTGAAATGCAGTTGCCATCTCGTAATTTATGATTTACTTGCTTCTGCCCGCGACTTCGTTCGTGTAGAATTAGCAAAGTACATATATATTTCACGTCTTTATCCCTTACGGGGTAGACAGAGCCTAAGGTAACAAAACCTTAAGGCCACGTTTAGCATGATTAAGGGCGTATAGATGGAAAGCGAAATCAAAATAGAGATGGGTTGCTAGCCGCATCGCAGGAGACGCCATTTTTATTACTACTACGAATACGACCCTAAGTAAATTCAGAGGCGCACAACCTTTCGAGAAACATAGGAATAATTTATTATTTTTAAGGAGTGTTTTTTATAATAACTGCTATTTTCTTTTTAACTTGTTTTTTAGCTTCCATTGGTATGGTTATATGTATACCCCAGTGAATTATCGTACGGGGTGTCTGTTACAACCTGTATAACACGATTCCTATGACTTCATCCCATTCCCTCGATGGGATTTTACCACCTGCGCGGGAAGAGAAGCAACTTGTAAATTCTATGTTTTTTTGCAAGGTGACGTACCTATTATTTATATCCTACTATCCTACTAATTTTATAAACGTGAAAACTTGTAAGTATGGATGGATGTTTGTTACTCTTTCACGCCAGAACGGCTGGACAGATCTGGATGAAATTTGGGACATAGATAGATTATAGTCTGGAATAACACAGGCTACTTTCTATCCCGGAAAATTGCGTAAAATTGCGGGCTGTTGCTAGTATTATTATAGAACGTGATAAAGCATGATGCGTGAAACAGTCGCTCAAGAAGGTCGAGAATCCAATCTGACGTCATAGAATAAATAAGAACACAGTAGAACGGAAACTCCCGCTCCGGCCGGACTCGAGGTCACGATATTAGAGTACCCGTTAAGCGGGTATTTCAGTCGGGCTGTCACGGCCGGCGTCGCCGCGCGCGCGTTTGGCTGTTTGCGCGTTCCATACCTACTTTCGTATACGTACCTAATGATTTATAAATCTCATATTTTGTGAAACTAGAATAAAATAATGGTTTCAAAGAAATAAAAACTAATATTTTAGCGATATTATCTTTAGACGTAAGTAATATTTAACAGTAAGCCACCCTAGCAACACGCCTAGACCACAGAGGGTGTAACGATGTGAAGGGGGAAGTAGGTATATAAATGGCGGCATTTTGCACGCGGTCAAAAAAGATTCTGTTCTACTCTGTTATTATTTATTCTATGCTGACGTCTCGAGCGAGCTTTATATTTGTATCACAATGTCACAACTCCCCTCGCAATTTGTTTAATGCCGTCAAAGGGAACGGGACATGTTTATTTTCAATTTGGGAAACTGACGGTGCGCTAAATATGAGAGAGGGAGAGTCGAAGATTATCTGTTTCGTTTCTGAAATGGCTGTCTGTTTGACCCGAAAAAAAACTGGGAAGTTCGAGTCGTACTTTGCCGAGGGTAGCAAACACATGCGGCAAGCGAATGTTCATGCAGGTAGCTGAGCCGTATTCCTAAGCAAAATTAAGGTATTGTGAGGTCATTTTATAGTGGTTGTTATTCGCATAGTGTTGCTAGAATGTAGAAGAGTTGCAACCGGCTATCTACCTGATTTTGGGTGATGTGACATAGCGCTAATCACGCTTTTACACGTACATACATGCAGTTATCACGTCTATATCCCTTACGGGGTATACAGAGCCTAAAGGTAACAAGACCTCAAGGCCATGTTTAGCATGATTGTGGGCGTATAGGTTGAAAAAGGAATGAAGGGACGAGAAGCAACTGGTACATTCTATGTTTTTGTTTGCTCCCAGACCAGCATGGAAGTATCACGATTTTAAATATGAGGATTTGTGTTTGATTCCCGCCTACAGCTTTAATTTTCGGATTTTTAATTATCGTTCACAGATACTTCCATTTGGTTCCAGATTACTTTCATGCTGGTCTGTGAGGAAAGGAAAAACATAGAATGTACCAGTTGCTTCTCGTCCCGCGCAAATGGTAAAAGCCCATCGAGGGAATGGGCGAAATTCTTAGAAATCATGTTATAGGCGATGCTAGCAACCCATCTCTAGTTTGATTCCTTTTTCCACCTATACGCCTACATACATGCAAAACGTGGCATTTAGGTTTTGTTACCTCACTCTGTCTACCGCGTAAGGGAAAAAAACGTGATATAATATGTATGTAATGTTTAGAGATCTAATGAACTCTCAGTCACTAAGAAACAAATACGCACGCTAGTTGTGAACTCGAGATACGTCCGTGTTTGTTCGGCGAGTCATCCAATTCAATCCCACATACACACACATACACAAATCACGTCTATATCCCTTACGGGGTAGACAGAGCCTAAGATAACAAGACCTAAAGGCCACGTTCAGCATGATTGTAGGCGTATAACATGATTCCTAAGAATTTCGCCCAGTAATTCAATTCAATTCAATCCAATTCAATCCCATTTAATAAATAAGTGAAAAAAGCTTTTGCAAAACAAAGTCTTTTTCCTCTTCCCTTTGAATCTTTGTACAAACCTTATCGGGGGTTGTTACAGTCATTTCTCGCTGCCTTCAGTTTGCGAGATAACGTTGTCAAATTGTGATTTCTGTATACCGTAGTATAGGAAGTAGTCCGAGTTAGCGAGGTTCCGTACTCAAAACTGCACTAATACTAATAGTTACACTATTGCCTTAGGTTTAGTTCCTGAAAAGATAGTTGTAGCTGTGGAAATATCCCCTTTCCATCCATGCGCCCACAATCATGCTAAATGTGGTCTTTAGGTCTTGTCACCTTAGGCTCTGTCTACCGCGTAAGGGATAAAGACGTGATTTATGTATGTATGTATGTATGTAACTTATATTCTCCTCACACGAAAACAGACACTACTTGATCAAAGCTCAAACTACTTGCAAAAGTTTCCACCTCTAAATTTACAAACAAGGCCGATCAATACTCTTTGTAATAATAGCTTGGCAAAGAGTACGTTTACCGTAATCCCGCGGGATATATGAAATTTCCCGGGGTATACCCATGATATTTTTACCTAAAACAGTTCAGCAGTTTAAGAGCGAAGAGGTTACAGACAGTTACTTATTCGTTTATAATCATCAGCATCATTTGCGACATTTTGCTGGCAGCATTTGCTAACGCCGAACCATTTACCACTAATTAATCCTTTTTTTTTGTTTTGATGTTTTTTTATGGTTGTTAGTGGTAATAAATATTTTTTCTTTCTTTCTTTCTTTATACTGTGTTATCTTAATCCAAGAAAAACATAGAATGTACCAGCTGCTTCTCCCGCGCAGATGGTAGAAACCCATCGAGGAATTGGGCGAAAATCTTAGGGATCATGTATAGGCGATGTGGCGCAATCCATCACTGGTTAGATTCCCCTTTCCATTTATACTCCCACGACCATGCTAAACGTAGTCTTTAGGTCTTGTTACCTTAGGCTCTGTCTACCCCGTAATGGATAAAGACGTGATGTATGTATGTATGTTAAAGCTACGGATAAAGTACGGATACCCTCAGGGATCTTTTGTGTACTCACGTATTTGTATGGTAGTAGATGGTAGTTTTTGCGAAGACACACACAAACGCCGATGATCTATTTTTCATGTCTGTGTTTATTTTCTATAAATATGTGTGTATATTCTCTTATATTTGTGTGTCTTGCAAAAAGGAATAAATGTCTTCTTTCTTTCTTTCTTTATTAAGAAGTAGATGTGGTCAAAGCTTTTACGGACCACAATTTGCCAATGCAAAGTTAAAACATTGTAATTATATCAGCCTACAACATCCAACAAGCATTAAACGCTAATCTATATCGAGAGCAAAACGGTCTTTAATACTGTTAACAAAGTGCCAAGTTTGAATCCAATTTAGGCGATTAAGGATTACCGAGTTGCTAGCGCAGGGGCCTATTTGACACGGATGACCCAAATTTGACAAATTACTGGCGGAGGGAGCGGGACAAAAGCGGGAGTTCACCGCGTAAATGAAGGAGATGTGGAACAAACAGCGGTGGTTCTGGAGGGGGCATACGAGCAAAAATAACGGTGCGCTTTCATACAACTTTGTGTTCATTTGCCCGAATTTCGCATGTCATTTATTTTTGCCATTGATGATTAATGTTATTATGATGATGAGGTTAGGTTAGGTTAGTTTTATAACAAATATGAACAGTATCTAGATTGGAAAAGTAACAATGTAGGTATGTACCTATGTATGTATGTATGTGTAAACCGTGCAAAATTACATAAACTTTAGGATGCTCTGGATGCTAAAGGAGTTTGTTGGCCGACTATACGTTACATACATACACCAATCACGTCTTTTTCCCTTACGGGGTAGACAGAGCCTAAGGTAACAGGTATCTACAGGCCACATTTAGCAAGATTGTGGGCGTATAGGTGAAAAATGGAATCAGAACAATGGGTTGCTAGCTTCATCGCCTATAACATGATTCCTATGATTTTCGCCCATTCCCTCGATGGGCTTTTACCATCTGCGCGGGTAGACAAGCAACCGGTACTATACGTTAAGTATTTGAAAAACCCCCACGAATTAATCGATTACTTATGTGTACAGAAAATAATAAAAAAAAAACATTTTTATGCCAAAAATGCCTTATATAATTTTGCAAAAGACCTGTTACATCATTACACATAAACGGATAACTCACGTATAAAAAGTCGAGTGATGCTCGACATGTTCACACAGTCATGTGACAGTGTTCGTGTCGCTGTCGCCGGGGCGAGCGCTCTTGGAAAAAGGACTACGAAATAGTCCGAAACATGTCGAGCATTACTCGACTTTTTATACGTGAGTTATCCGTTTATGTGTAATGATGATTAAGTCTCACGGTAGTTTTCATGTTGAAAGACCTGATACATCTTTAAATTGCTGGACCAATCTTTATCAATTATGGCTAGAAACCGCGTGAAAGTGGCTTTAGAATGAAAAAATCCGCAACCAAATCGGCCCATGCACTTTAGAACTACGCCACAGACAGCTAACACACTCACACTGAGAGAGAGAGAGAGAGATAGAGAAACATCGACGTCCAACCTAACACCCCTCTGTTTGCGTCTGGGGTTAAAAATTAAGTCAACTACGTGCTTAGAAAACACTTACCCCCTTATTCATAAACGCTATGTAGGCTTCTGCTAACTTGGCAATCGTTTGTCCTTATCTGTCACTTTGACGTTTACCTTTCACAGATAAGGACAAACGATTGCTAAGTTAGCAGATGCCTACAGAGCGTTTGTGAATAGAGGGGTTAGGCAACAAGACGACAGACCTAAAGGTGGCCAAACGAATCTATCACACCAAACGCTGCCAAATGGCGCCGGCTAATGCTATGACGGACCACAAAACAAGACACATTCGGCAATCCATAACGTGGAATATTCCATTCTCTGCCCATTTTTGGCTCGGAACTCACGAGGCCGGCGCGCCATTAATATCGTGTTTATTCCCATGAATGCGACGACATTAGTGCCATAAAATCTTTTGGCAAGCTCGCGGCTTCCCCGGCCCATAAATTATGAGCGTTCCACTTACTTGCTCGCGATTAATCGAAACATTCAGATGTTTTTTTGGGCGAGCTGGGCGACCGAGTTCTAAGTTTCTTGTAATTTTGATACACAAATAAATCGGCATGAAAGCCTCCCTAGTGGTTTGAACTATGGTACGTAGTACTATTATTTATTCTGTATCTATGACACCCAAACCAAAAAGATCGAGACCAAATAGGAGATGTTTTGGTAAAAACAGTAGGCTTATTACCTAACTCGCTCGCAATCGCCATCGACAATTCTTGTAGGAATTCGAATTTTGACAGTTCTTGTAGGAATGTGACAGCTAGCTGATTCCGATGCCAACTGGCAGCCCATACATGAACTGTCAAAATGAACGCGATGGCGATTGCGGGCGAGATAGGTATGAAGAGATTGATGACTGTGGATGAAGCGAAATAAATATGTCAGGATCGTAGCAAGGGCAACAAAGTAGTCTCTACCTACACCCGTGGGAAAGACGCATGACGGTATGTATGTATGTTATGTATGATATCTTAAAGCAGAGGACTGTGAGTTACTTTTTCCAGTATTTTTGCGCATTTGACATTTAATTGTCTAAGGTAACAGGTATCTACAGGCCACATTTAGCAAGATTGTGGGCGTATAGGTGGAAAGAGAAATCAAAATTGTGATGATTTGCTAGCCGCATCGCCTATAACCATGACTCCTAAGATTTTCACCCGTTCCGATGGGCTTTTACCATCTGCGCGGGAAGAGAAGCAACTGGTTTATCCTATGTTCTTTCTTCGCGCCCCTCCCAGACCGGATATCCCGGATCCCGAATATATTAAGCTTACGATTATGATTACACAGTTTGTTTGTATTTTTTTCACAGAATGTACCAAATGGCTCTGTTTACGTTTATAAATAGCATTTTTCCGGAAAAAAATTCAATTGCCTAATCAAGCTGGGCGGAGTCGTAAAAATCCGGCTTACGGAACAAATCGTAAAAACGCTCGGAGTTTATTTGCGCGACGGAGTACGGAGATTCGCCGAAGAACTGGAGTCACCGACATAGCTCGAAGAGTATACATTGAAGTGGCAATGGGCAGACCACATCGCTCGAAGAACAGACAACCGTTGGGGGAGAAACGTTCTCGAGTGGCGACCATGAACCGTAAGATCCCACGGGGTAGCGATAAACATACCCTATGAAAGAACTGTCTTTTGTGTAATTCTACGTGGACGATGTCGCGGGCAGAGGATAGTTTACGAATAATGGCGTTAGTTTTTATCCTTCGGGCTTTGACCGTCTGCTGTGGTCCTCACAACGGGATGCCCAAATTAATTGCTGTCTCACTCTAGGTCCATAATTAACGCGTCCTAAAACAGAGCTTAAATAATTAGCTGCAAGTTTAGTGCTCAGGGGCTTAGCTCTGGTCAGGCTTAGTCTGATCCCGACAAGTGGCAAGAGCTTAACTGTTGAGTAGAGTAAAATAATTAGAAGATGGACTAACGAATTACATATAGCTATGGATTGTAATGTTGTATGAAATCCCATTAAAGACCTAGTCGCACCTAAAACGCGACTCTCCGCAACCTAATTTAAAGAACATGCCATCAATATCTCATTGCATGTTTAAGAAAATGAAGTTGTTGCAAGCGTCAATCCCAAACTTAGTGAGAATATTGGAATACTAGTTTCTGCCCGCGACTTCGCCCGCGTAGAATTAGCAATTGAAATGTTTATCGCTATCCCGCGGGAACTGTGTGATTTTCCGGATTAAAAAGTGGCATATGTTTTAATGTAGATTTCTAGCTATGTCCGTTCTAATTTTGATCTAAATCCGTTTAGTCGTTTCAGCGTGAAGAAGGAATAAACATACATTCACACTCACTCACTCACATCGTCCAAAACTTTCTCATTTTTAATATTGGTAGGATAAAATAAGCTTGATACCTGTAAATTATCTACGAAATCCGTCTATTTTAACGTGAGACAGAGGGGGGAGGGGGGGAGATATTTTTCTACTAATATTATAAATGCAAAAGTTTGTGAGTGACTATGTATGTTTGTGACTAGACGAATTTGAATCAAGTTTGGAACAGAGATAGCTGATACCCTAGATTAATACACAGGTTGCTTTTTTCCCCAAAAAGTTGCGTAGTTTCCGCGGAATAACGATAAACATGTCATAGATGCCTAGAGCCGCGACGTTAATAGTTCTTTCAAACACATGACGCTTGGCTATCAAAATTCGCATAGTAACAAGGTCACGTGACAGCTAGTAAGTAAAGGCTTACCCACCTGCTATGGATGGTGTAGGGGTATAGCACGCGTCACGGAATGACGATCCGGGTTCAATTCATAGCCATAGCTTTACATTTAGGATTTTTCTGTGTGTTTTTATTTTTAGTGTCGTTTAGAAATTTAATCAGTTCTTAAGTCTTAATCTCCGTGGACAAAGTCGCTGGCAGTATCTAGTTGATAATATAAGGTTTTGAGCCTATGAGCGACTCTCCAGTGACCATTATGCTTTCTTCGTTGCACGATTGCTTGTTCCACAGCTGGTATAACGGGGGTCGTAATTCGTGTTGGGCCGGCGATGGCCGCCGAACACAAATTGTTTCATTTGCCGTCGGCCCCGCGCTTCGCGAGCGGTGTAGCTGTATTTGTTACAAGCTATGTTGCCTGAATAATTAATACTTTTTATTTCAAGTTAAGTAATATTTTAGCTTCCATGCTGGTCTGAGTAAAAAACATAGAATGTACCAGTTGCTTCTCTTCCCGCGCAGAAGAAACCTATCGAGGGAATGGGCGAAAATGTTAGAAATCATGTTATAGGCGATGCAGCTGGCAACTCATCACTATTTTGATTCCCCTTACCACCTATACGCCCACAATCATGTTTAATATGGTCTCGTTACTCTATTCAAATGCAAAACTTTATTTTGCAGATTGGCCGTCAAGGGCTTTTTACAAGTCTGTTTTGAAGCTACCAGCGTATTCGGAAAGACCATGATTGCTAAGAAAAATGCGCCGCAAGAAACTTGGCAGAAAGTCATTTAGTCACTTAGGCTCTGTCTACCCCGTAAGGGATGACGATGTGATTTATGTTTGTGTGTTAATTTTTGGTCTGTTTTGCAGAAATAACTCCTAACCATTGACAGAAACTCTCCTCCAAATAGTAATCCTCTTTTGCGAAGGAAATCAAATCGCAACTACCCCAGAGTCAACGGGAGCTTCAGCTAACTACGTAATGAGTTAAGTTCGGCCAGCCCCAACAGCGCCAGCACAGGCGAAAAAGAACCGTAAGACAAGGATGGAAGGCTCACGGTAGCTGCACAGCCAGTGGCAGTTAAAGTTGCGAATGAACTGGTTCAAGCCAGTTGAAACTAGCTTAACGGTGAGGGCGCACTTGATTATCAATGTTTTACGCAACACCTAGGTAATTAGAGGGACTGTTAAAAATGTACTTATGAGTTTGTAGGAATCATGTTATAGGCGATGCGGCTAGCAACCCTCTATTTTGATTCCCCTTTCCACCTGTACGCCTACAACCATGCTAAACGTGGCCTTTAGGCCTTGTTACCTCAGGCTCTGTCTACCCCGTAAGGGATCAGATGTGATTTGTTAAACTGCGGTTTCATGGCGCTGTGAAAAAATTAACCCCTAAGGCAACTCAAACAAAAGAGTCAATAAAAAGTTGGTTTCTAGCTAATAGCTTTACTTTTCGGACTTTTCTATGTGTTCTAATTTTCAGTGACATTTAGAAATTTTTGTGTGAAATAAATAAATAAATATACTAAAGTTCTGACTTTGTGCTTTAATTTGTCACATTGAATGGTAGAGTTACCTCCAAAACTACACCTAGTTGTGACTCTTGCGATACTACGTCTACACGTATGGCTATGTGCTATATGTTTTGTGTGCGCGGAATGCGGGTAGCAACAAGTCCTTTGAGCGATAGCATAGTTTCACTTTACAATTAGTGGGTCTTTTGTGCCCAAAATGTTTGGAAGAGTTTGGGCAAGATTTTGAGATATTCACCGGTACCCCAAGTGGGAAGTTTATGACGCTCTCGTACGGACGAAACTAAAACTTGTGCTTTAGTGATTTAAGTTGACGACAGTTACCTATATAAATCTATTTCCATGCTGGTCTGGGAGCAAGGAAAAACATACAATTACCAGTTGCATCTCTTTCTGCGCAAATGGTAAAAGCCCATCGAGGGAATGAGCGAAAATCTTAGGAATCATGTTATAGGCGATGCAGGTCCACCATCACTATTTTGAATCCCTTTTCAACCTCACCCACAATCATGCTAAACGTGGCCTTTAGGCGATTGTAGTCAGACCTTTATAACGTTATAAAAAAAAACGATATAATAGCGGTATATATCGTTTGTGTTTAAAATTTCGTTCAAACAAATTCTATATTCCTTCATAACGTTATATCATATCATAACGAAAAGAAAACCGTAACTTTACGAAATAGCGTTATAGACCTTTAAAACGTTATGAAAAAAACGATATAATACCGGTATATGTCGTTTGTGTTTAAAGAAAACCATAACGTTATGAAATAGCGTTAGATATAATAACGCTATGAAACTGATTATGAACTACTACTATGATATCAACTTTACGGCCTAGTCCCACGAAACAAATTTGTAAAGTATGTTTTGACAATTCACGAAAACAGTACAGATTTGTCATTGCATATGTTTGTCGCACGTTATATAGAGCGGGTGTTATAGAGTGTAAGAAAGAGATGGTCTATAACGTTATTATATCACTTGCCGAAGTATCGATATATATCGCTATTAATAACGTTATAATGAATACCGCTACAGAATAAATAATGTTTTATTAAAAAACGCTATTCGGTAATATAACGTACTGAAAAATAGCGCTACCTAAAAACGTTTTATTGAAAAATGCTATTCGATAATCTAACGTTATGAAAAATAGCGTTACGCAAAAATAACGGTAATTAAAGGTCTGATTGTAATAGCTTAATGTATTTTATTTTGAAAAAATGACTTTCTGCCAAGTTTCTCGCGGCGCATTCTTGGTAGTGATGGAATTTCCGAATGCGCTGGTAGTTTCAAAAAAGACATGTAAAAAAGCCCTGGGCGGCCAATTTGCAAGAAAAAAAAGATTTTTCAATTTATGTACACACAGCAAAATAATGCGGTTAGCACAGCCACGCACACGTCTATGCGTGTTGAGTATCGACATGAACGTTAACGTTAAGTAGAATCTATGACATGTGAATGTGTGAGTGAGTTCGATCATAAAATCTACCCCCTAAGTACAGATTTTTTAGCAACAAGATGAATGAGCAATGTCACTGTAAATTACCTGTTTATTGAATAAACAACAACTAACTATAAAATAACAATGAAGAAAGTTACAACTATTTAAGTTAGTTTATAATAAATTAAGTAAAAAATAATTACAAATTAAATGAAAATAATCCCCGCCGGTATCGTGTCACACTCAAAGGCTGAAAATGCAATATCTCCGGTTTCAGTTACTTCTACAAAAATAATGTAAAAGTATTTTTTTTATTTAGACTGTCCTAAAAATATTTTACCTAATCTTACATTGGATATTGTCATCCCCAGTGTAAGCGAGAGAACCGAATCGAAGCTTCCTTCGACCTTGAATCTTCAAATTTATGCAATCCCACGCATTGAACTATTATTACTAGCGAAGAGTAGTTACCATCTCACTGATGCGACGATGTTATATTATTATTTCTCAACAAGTCTGAGATTCCAATTCCAAAGCAATATTCCTCACAACCAGCACGGCCATCGAAATAACATCCAAAAATGTCATTTTATTATTACTATTTTATATTCCGTTTTCTTCGGATACGAACCCGGTTCACTAAAGCAGAAGTCAAATCTTCGACCTGTCTTTGACCGCTAGGCCACCGAGGTATGCAAGTTACATGGTGAATGTATGAATTATGTTCAATCTGCGACTACTGTATTGCAATTTGTGTAAATAGCTGTTTTATGAGCTTTGAAATAAGGTTGAAATTATAATTTATTTTTTTCCGTAACTATTTAATTTTATGGTGGTTGCAGTCTATTGTATGTTTAATTTTACTCTTATATAATATGTTAAAAACGCAAACGCATTGTGTTTTCTTTTAATATAATTATTAATAGGTATGACTCTTTTTACTGGAGTTTAAAAGTTGCTAGCTGATGGCTATTTTGGTCGTTATCGTCTTAAACAATATAAAGTGTTTTCAACCCTCAAATTTCTAATAATATGATTTTGTGAACAAACAACTCTGTCACCGCTGGCAGCCATTATTAGCTGCGGGATGAACCGTGTGTTATACTTACGAACTGTTTAATTTTGCCTTTCGAATACCTTGTGATTTGCAAAACATGGATGTTTTAAACAACTTTCTTTGACGAAAAATGTTTTTATTTAAACTTCATTTATTTTGCAGCGGAAGACTGTGCCATTATGGATTCACCCTTACGCAGACTTCGGACACGATAAAAATATTCGTTCTGGGCCTAAACCTGAAGCCTCATCTCCTGCCATTTGATTTGGACATTATGTAGTTGCCGCACCCGCTAGTGACCCATTTCACAGCAACAAGACACAATGCTACGTTGCAACCTGTGCGAAACCATCTGCATGCTGCAGGATTGCATTGCCGTAGACCAGCAAAAAACATGCTTTAACGGACCAGCATAGAAGAAACCTTTGCTCGTGAATATCTTGACTTTGATTATTACATCAATCAAAGTCAAATGTAGTGATTTTTAGTGATGAAGACGAAATATATTAACTTAATTAAATATATAAACACAGTAATGTTTTACAGTGCAGAACGAGTGGCAGTGTTACTTTAGGCTATGGGGTTGGATCTCATCGATGGGCCCTGGTGTCCAAATCCAAACCAAATCGAGATAGGTAGCTTAGTCGCTTCAAAGTGGAAATTATAACCCAGTGTGAAATGATGTTATTGTTAATGGCTGTCATTTAACATGTCTATTCATTTCACCACTGACTTACACGTCCGCAAATAAAACGTTTCGTTCATCTTTATCACACTTAAACCTAATAAACCAGAATTTAAGATATTAATTATGTGTCATCTTAAAAATAGCCCTATTATGGTTGTGTATTCAATTTGCAAGATAATTATTATGTTAGTGACATAAGACTTTTTAGTAAACATAAAATCATAGTGGCCTCTAAAGTGTGTGTTATTTTATGAATATTATTCTATAAGGAAAAGTGAAAGTTTATTTAGCTAATTTAATTACTTTTGGTAATAATAATAATAACACAAATAGAGGCTAATACAATAAAAATTAAATGTTGCAATAAACAATTTGAACCAATAATTGCATTTTATTGTTTTATTCTTTTACGTCCTTTTTTTCTTGTTTTAGGTAAACATGAGTTTATTTTGAGATTAGTAATTTGAAATTGAAAACAAAAAAGATACACTTGTGCAGGATTCGAACCCGGTTCTTTAGGTTTCATAGCCCTAGGTCAATACACCTGAGCCACCGCGCTTATAATACTGGTGGCAAAATTATGCTTCCATTGAACAAAATACCAGCAGGTTTGAATAACTATGCGTGAAGGTAGTCAGAAAACACAATTAGCACAGATAGGGCATTTTGTTGTGTGCGTAATAAGGCAGCGGATAAGTGCGGATGTGTGTATAGAATGACACACGTGGATAACTAGGGTGCCCACCGATTCGCTTTGCTGTGTGTACGTATAATTTTCTACACTATAAAATAAAGCGAATTCCGAACACGGGTAGAATGTTTTTGTTTCAGCCCCCACAAATCACATCGCTGTAAACTCTAGGTTTTCCACTTCCAGCCTTCAGCCAAATGTGCTACAGCATAAGAAATAATAATTTATCCGTGTTGCTGCATACACGAGAGAGGTTCCGAGAACAAGACAGTGGGCGTTATCTATGGACACGACCGAGAGCTAAAGGGAATGGAATGGACATCTAAATAAAATACCAAGTAGCTTTTACCCTTGTCGCTGAGCATATCAACGTCTTTTACAACACGACCGACCGAGTTCAAAAATTAAGAAATCAACAAATACATACACACATACATACATAAATCACGTCCTCTTACGGAATAGACGGAGTTTGACCTAAAGGTCACTTTAAGCATGATTTAAAAAAATCAAAATTTATTTTTGCCAATTGGCCGCCAAGGGCTCTTTTACATGTCTTTTTGAAACTACAAATAAAAGACCATCATTGCCAAGAAGAATGCGCCGCAAGAAACTTGGCAGAAACTCATTTTTACAAAATCAAATACATTAAGCTAAGTCTAAAATAGTTAAATTCTACTTAAATTAAATACATTTATAAAAGGGATGTATAAGGTCCCCGAGCCTTCAATTATATTAGTCTATAGTAAGGTGAAAAGGGGAATACAAATAGTGATGAGCTCCTAGCCGCACCAATACTAGTAACATGATTCCTAAGATTCATATACCACGATTACCAGCCATTTTGCCCAACATTACTTCCATGCTAGTCTGGGAGCAAAGAAAAAACGTAGAATGTACCAGTTGCTACTCTTCCCGCGCAAATGGTAAAACCCATTGAGGGAATGAGCGAAAATCATAGAAATCATGTTATAGGCGATGGGGCTGGCAACCCCTTACTATTTTGATTCCACTTTCCACCTCTGCGCCCTCAGTGTCTTGCTAAACGTGGACTGTAGGTCTTGTTACCTTAGGCTCTGTTTACCCCGTAAGGGATAGAGACGTGATTTGTGTATGTATGTATGTGTTGCCCAACATGACCAGCAGCAGATTTAATGCTGATAACCCCTTCAGAACAAACTACATCCCAGTGGTAGGCGTTTCTCGTTGCGTCCAGATTTACGACGCGGGTAAGTTATGTATCCCGGCCCGGATAGTGCTGTAATCGCGTTTAGGAATACGATACAGCACGATAGGGGCGCATAACTCGTTGCAGGACGTCATTACAACACAACCCTATCACAGTAAATGTGAAACAAACGGGGGTAGTTCAGAAATCGAAAAAATGACTCTGCCAAGTTTCTTTCGGTGCATTCTTCTTGGCAACACATTATACTAGTCGTCGGCAATGGATTCGCTTATCGCTATCCCGCGGGAACTATGCTATTTTCCGGGATAAAAACTATCTTATGTCCTTAATCAAGACTGTACCTAAATATCTCTTTACCAAATATCAATAAAATCAGTTCAGCCGTTTTGCCATGAAAGAGGAAGAAACATCCAAACTTACAAACTTTCGTCTTTAGAATATTAGTAAGATAATGTGGTAGTTATAACATCGATTTTAGTATCATTATAATGCTATAATAACACTGCTGTAATGCTGGTCATTAATTATGATAGGAATTTTAGAAATTGCGAAGAAAACGGAATATAACTATAAGAAACTCTTTGTTTTATCGTGGGTCAAGTGTTTGCGAGCAACGCCCTGTTTTCTATTATGCACTTTCTATAACGGGCTTAAAAAGCCATTATTCTTATAGTCTGCTAAGCTGTCTTCAAGGTTGCATTCACAAATTAGTTCTTCAAAAGTAATCCGAGGAGGGAGTCTTTCCCATGAGTTGGTACAGTCAACGACAGTCATCGGTTATAGACCGTCCGTTTAAATTCCTCGCCCGCGCGGTGCAGGGGCGCGGGGTGGGACGACTGCGGGGGCTGAGAAGTGCGGGCGGCAGGCGCACTACCCGCATCTCTCGGTCCCCTTTGTCATCCCACCCCGAGCCCCTGTGCCGCGCGGGCGAGGACCCATTTAAGTATTATTACATAATTTAAATAAAAGAAAAAAGTAAGTGTTTTAGAAATTGATATTATTATTATATGGATTATAAAAAATCTTTCGTGGCGCAAGTTAAATGCAAAATGCCAGGGTTTTTGAGGGAGCTCAAAAAAGCAAGAAAAATACTATCAGAAGAACATAACATCGTCACTACCTATCATCTAACAGCCTGTATGCGTCTCATTGCTCGGCACAGACTTCCTCTCAGAATAAGAGGATTTGTAAATTAAAAAAGTACATACATAAATCACGTCATTATCTCTCACGGGGTAAGCCTAAGGTAACAAGACCTAAAATCCACGTTTAGCATGATTCTGGGCGTATAGTTGGAAAGGGATATCAAAATAGTGATGAGTTGCTAGCCGCGTCACCTATAATAATTATAATTCATAACAGAAGGCTTTTACCATCGGCGCGGGGAGAAGCAACTGGTAAATTCTATGTTTTTTCTTTACTCCCAGACCAGTAGGCTTATTACCTAACCCGCTCGCAATCGCCATCGTGTTTCATGTATGGGCTGACAATTGGCATCGGAATCAGCTAGCTGTCACATTCATACAAGAACTGAAAATGAACACGATGGCGATTCCGAGCGAGTTAGGTAATAAGCCTACAGCATGGAAGAAAATGTTGAAATTAACAGTTGAACCAAATAAAGAAGCAGTTCTGCGCGTGATTGTACGAAGCTCCGGCTTTGATGTGTTCGCTAAGATGCGTTAGGGGACTTAATAACCTTGAAAAGAAGCGAGGGGCGACTGAAATGAAACCAGAGTGAAACTGAGTATGTTGCCGACTAAAATAATGACACTTGTTACAGCGTTATGAGTTTAAAACCAAGTGTGACTACAAACTGTTGTGTTTCTACAGGTTTTTTTCCTTTACAACCAAGAAGACCGGAATATTTTATCAGATTGTTGAGGTACATCCTACTAATATTATAAATGTGAAAGTTTGTGAGTATAGATGTTTGGATGTTTGTTACTCTTTCACGCCAGAACGGGTGGACAGATCTGGATGACACTTGGAACATAGATAAATTATAGTCTGGAATAACACATAGCGGGATAGCGATAAACGAATTCTATGCAGACGAAGTTGCGGGCAACAGCTAGTACATACATAAAATTGTTAAAGTTTATTTTGCAGATAGGCCGCTAAGGGCTCTTTTACATGTGTTTTGAAACTACCAGCGCATTCGGAAATACCATCATTGCCAAGAATGCGCCGCAAGAAACTTGGCAGAAAGTCATTTTTTAGAATAAAATAAATTTACAACAATACTTAAATTCTACTTAACTTAAAATACATTTAAAAAAGGGATGTATAAGGGCCACAAGTTGAGTAGGTCCCTTAAATTGAAATGAAAAAAGTACTAATAAAAATAATTTAAGTTCAGTGAAGGTGTAAAAACGTAGTAGTAAGATCGGATTTGTCGGCAGATGTTTTGGCGTTCAAAACCAAAGTTCAGCATTTTATTGAACACACACTTGAACTTTACCCACTATTTTGATAAAACCCAGCACTTACCAACTTAACAGTTTTACCGTGAAGTGCAGTTCTATCACGTCACTCGACCAAAAAAAGGGCAAGTTGGAAACATCTTACTCATCGCTTTGCGCCATTGTAAGGCGCGCGGCGTGACAAGCGAGTCATTAGTGACACGTCAGACGCTCTGCCACGTCACGTGACACACTACTGCCACGGCTAACATACATACACGTCTTTATCCCACGGGGTAGACAGAGCCTAAGGTAACAAAACCTTAAGGCCACGTTTAGCATTATTAAGGGCATAGCTGGAAAGGAAAATCAAAATAGTGATGGGATAGCCGCATCGTCTATAACATGATTCCTGACTTTCGCCCATTCCCTCGATGGGCTTTTACCATCTGCGCGGGAAGAGAACAAAGTAGACAATCGGCGGTCTTATCGCTTAATAGCGATCTCTACCAGACAACCAATAATCTTATTATTAGTATTTTCATTGTTCTTTTACTTACTTCCTAACCCTCGGCGCTCTGTGTCCCAAAAACAGCTGACTCACGACTCATCGACAACCACGTCACTTCTTTCCAACGGTAATTATCTGTGGCATAGCGTGACGCTTTGTCACGGCCATACGACAACGCACGACCGGCAAGCGTTAGCTCATACATTGCGTGTCTTGTTGATCTAGCGTTGTACGACGAGGGTAAAAGCACGCAATGGACAAGGAGTTTCAAAGCGATCGCGTGTAGTGTTAGGGTTTATCGGTCGACGCAGCCCTAGCGATTGTCTATTGTTTCGTGGCGGAAACATAGGGACGCGGCGTGGGGTAAGCCGATTATTGCAATCGATGGATTAATGAGTTGAGAATTTAGCTTTTATACGACACATATGTAGCGAAACATTTATGTCTTATAGGGTCTGTATTTTATCGCATAAAATTGAAGTTACGGTTAGCCATAATTTTCGTCAAAATCATCAATAGTTATTTGTGTCAAAATGATGTATTTACGGCGAGGGTGCTACATTGAATCCAGAATGTAGCATAGAATCCTTTGGATTGGAATATAATAGAACCGTAAAAGTAAACATGAAAAAATCAATAAGTAGAAATTCTTGATTCATTTGATAGTACGTATCATTTGAAAAACAGCGCCTTCTCTCGTCCCTGGTGAGCAGTTAGATGTGTCGTACAGACACATCATTCAAATAGATGATGTTTGGCGACAAAAAATTGCATAGTAACAAGGTCACGTGACAGGTAGTATCGCTATTAAGCGATAAGACCGCCTATTGTCTACTTTGTTCTTTGTTTCTGTATTGTTTTGTACTGATTTGTGGTGTTCAATAAAGAGTATTTGTATTGTATTGTAGTAAAGGCTTACTCACATGCTATGGGTGATGTAGGGGTAGCACGCGTCACGTAATGACGAGAATCCGGGTTCGATTCCCGGCCATAGCTTTACTTTTCGGATTTTTCTGTTTTAATTTTCAGTGTCGTGTAGAAATTCAAAAATTTGAGTGAAATTACTTTGTACACACACACACACAAATCACGTCTTTATCCCTTACGGGGTAGACAGAACCTTAGGTAACAGGTACCTACAGGCCACATTTAGCACGATTGTGGGCGTACCTACAGGTGGAAAATGGAATCAAAATAGTGATGGGTTGCTAGCCTCATCGCCTATAACATGATTCCTATGATTTTCGCCCATTCCCTCGATGGGCTTTTACCATCTGCGCGGGTAGAGAAGCAACTGGTACATTCTATGTTTTTTCTTAGCTCCCAGACCAGCATGGAAGAAAAATTACTTTGTAGCCTGAATAAATTCTGAAATACCTTGTATTACATGAAATGAGGGACTCGGTATTCGTTGCAATGCGTGGCCAAAATAAAGCCAAGCGTGTAGATTCTTGTCAAGTTTGTAATGTAAACAGAATTGTCACTTGTCACCGACAATTGTCGCTTTCGTGAAATAGGGGCCCGATATGTATCATAAATGATTACCACCTGCGAAGGATATGTTTCGGGAATTAATTCTTCTCTTTGGCACCCGTAAAGAGTTATTAAAATGTCGGAATTTAAATTTCTAGATCTAATAGATCACGCGAGCTGCGCTCAAAAACTAGTTTTTTTAAGGATAAGGAAGGCAAACAAGGAATACTTCTTGTGCCAATAATTTCACCGGCTGTCTGTTAAAATATAACATTTACTGAATCGTCTAATTAAACTAAGACTCCGAATTTGGACAAATTAATATTGATTCGCGAAACTCTCAAAATTATTTGGCAATTTAAACTTCCGCACGATTTCATAGCGAAAGTTGGTGCCGATTGTTGTAAGAGCCACCTAGCGCGATTAATCTGGCACAAATTATTCTTTATTAACGAATTGCCCGATAAAGACACGCCTTGGTTACAGTGAAGCGGTATCCCATAAAACTACCTCGGCTACTACACGCGAAGGACCCGCGTATACTTAATAATTAGTGAAGCGTTTTGCGCGAGTGTCAACTCAAAGTAATACACCGTTAAATTTAGAACTAGGTTTGTATTTTGAGTTGATGCTCTTTTGTTTTGAGGTGTGCGAGCTAAATCCGAACACATTTAGAGAAATAGTGTGACTAACGAGTAAGTAAGCACCAGTATTCGTAGACATTGTCAGAGAATCGCCGATGTGTTGCCCGGCTGGAAGTTTATGACTACAATAGACGTATTTCATCGTAATTTCACCTATATTCTTACTAACCATGCACACACGATAGCGCAAGAACTAATGCTTAGCGGTAAGAGAAAATATAAGAAGTGGCAGATAACACAGCAGAAGAAAATAGAGTTTTGCGGCCATTTTTGTCAAGCTATGAGTATTATTATACAAGTGATTGCCTTATGCCATTTACTACATTTCGAAACTGTAAAATGTCAATGACACAGGGTTTCAGTTGTACCGGGTGAAATGCCAAAATGGACTTTTCTGTAAATATTGTGTCGTGTATATGGCGTACAATTAATTTGTTATTATCATAAACTTACTAATATAAAAACACAACGGCATTTAAATAATATTTTCAATTGTGGCGACAACCCTACCTTTTTGAATTTTGAATTTGAATTTTGAATTTTGCATGTCCTTTGAAAACGGTTAAAAATAATATTTACATAGTTTATCTGAATAAAATATTGTCCTACACGCCAAACACGCCATTTTCAGAAAGGTTTCCATGCGGTATAAATACCATCACAACAAGCTACAGAAAAAAGTATTTCTTCCGCTTGTCGCTTGCCTATACACTCCACCCTTACCGTTTCTAACCATTGATTAAAGAGTTTCAATTAAAATTGTTCCGTGTTGCGAACCGAATAATGGAAGTCATTTGTTTTTCATTGATTACAACAGACACGGAGTTGACACAGAGTCGGCGCGGAACCGAGCACTGTGGACAGACTCGACACTATATAAATAAGTACCTATACCATGTCCGTCATAACGAGTTAGTACTAAAAAACTTAGAAAGCACGCGAATGGTCAGCGATAGTCACAAATACGCATCGGACATGTCAGTGAAGTGAAAAGATTGATTCATGTCTTTCGCTCTTAAAGATATATATCGCTCTTTCCGTTCATTTCGTTCAGTTCGCTCAGTGGATCTATTGACTCAAACTGCTCTTTCATATCATTATATCAGCACGATGTATTCAGTAGGCATACAGAATGGGATTCTAATGGCGAAGATACTATGCACTATAAAGTTTCGCTGAAAATGGTCAGATAATCATCATACTTTATTAATGTTTACTTTTTGTTTTGAAAGTGTCGTTTAAAGTAAAACACAAGAAACGGAATGTAGCAAATGAATCGTTCACTCACACCAGCTCAAATGAACAAAAAGAGCGACTCACACATTCATATCTGCTCCTGCCTATGCTGTAAGCTAGTGTAAGAGAGACAGGTTTATACGATAGATTTGTAGGTGCGAAAAGCGCAACCATGCATGCAACGGCCGACCACATCAGCACGAAATCCGAACGAAATATATACTGACTAGCGACCCGCCCCGGCTTCGCACGGTATATTATGCATGTATTATACATAAAAACCTTTCTCTTGAATCACTCTATCTATAAAAAAAACCGCATCAAAATCCGTTGTGTGGTTTTGAAGATATAAGCATACATAGGGACATAGGGACATAGGGACACAGGGAGAGAGAAAACGACTTTATTTTATACTATGTACCTAGTGATATAGTGAGTTGTTTTATCCTTCAGTGAACGACTGAGCGACTGAACGAAATGAAAATATATAGTTCATTCGAATCTTTCACACGCGATGGACACATCTCTGGTTCAGTCAACATCCGTCTCATTTTTTCCTTTTTTATTAATCTTTTCTTTTGGAGTAGCAACCTAGCAACTTGATAGAGTTAGTTTCTCGTGTACGTAAGTCATGTTTTATTTTCTGTAATATAAATCTACATGACACTGGCGAATCAACCGTATTGCCATACAAAGAAAAAAAAAGAGAAAAAAACATTCGTCTCTCATACGGTGCGGACGCGTTATGCTTTCCCTTACAGACTCCTTCTGCATTTTGTTTTTTTATTTTTCATGAATAAACGTTTCGCGCGTTTCTTCCATATTGGTCTGGGAGTAAAGAAAAAACGTAGAATATACCAGTTGCTTCTCTTCGCAGATGGTAATGGGGCGAAAATCTCAGGAATCATGTTATGAAAGTATGTTATCGATGTTCAAAGTGCACGCGTCAAAAGGATGATCTTATTTTGAATCCAAAATTGCTATAAAACCTTAACATTTGAGAATTAAAGGATTCAACTTGAGGTCCATTTTATCAATGAATTTTTTCAAGGGAACAAAATAGAGCTTAGTTTTGTGTGACTTCTAAGCCACCTCTGGTTTCGGTCTTTGTAGTTATTTGCCCCCCCCAGTCCAGAGGTAAAGTCCCCCCACACGCGTTATCGCGCCGCGACCCGGCTTTGCTTGTGTGCTGAGCTTATATTTGACTTGCTAACTCCGCTAACTACGGGGCTTTTGTTAAGTCGGTACACTAGAGATTTGTCGTAGGATTAATACGCGACCTTGTTTAAGATAAGGTTTTTGGTAGCTACAAATACTTCCATGCTGTTCTGGGAGTAAAAAAAACATAGTATGTACCAGTTGCTTCTCTTCTCGCGCAGATGGAAAAAGCGCAGCGGAATGGGAGGAAATCTCAGGAATCATGTTATAGGCTAACCCATCACTTTTCTGCTTTCCACGGGCGGCGCTACTAGTGAAAATGAAAATAAAAATGAAAATTTATTTTTGCAAATTGGCCGCCAAGGGCTCTTTTACATGTCTTTTTGAAACTACCAGCGCATTCGAAAAGACCATCATTACCAAGAAGAACGCGCCGCAAGAAACTTGGCAGAAAGTCATTTTTTCAAAATAAAATACAGTAAGAATACTTAAATTCTACTTAAATTAAATACATTTATAAAAGGGATGTATAAGGTCCCCGAGCCTTAGATTATAGTACCCATATAACAAGCTTTGCTTACTTTGGGACTAGGCCAATTGGTGTCAATTGTCCCAAGATATTTATAACTAGCTAGTTCCTGCGACTCCGACTACGCAAATCGCTTATCCTGCGGGAACTATGCAATTTACCGGACTGAAACTATCTCAGTACCGAATTTCATTAAATCAGAGTGGCTTATGCGTGAAAGCGTAACAGACAGTTACTTTCGTATTTATAACATTAGTAGGGGTTTTATTTTATATCTCTTTCCCTCCAGTAATGTGTCGTAAAGATTTATATTCCTTTCTTTTATCAATTAGTTAATATTTTAATATGTATCCGGCGCACGTGTGGCCAATGGGTAACCGACGAGGATCGCATGAGCACAGTATATACAAGCTAAAGCAGTAAGGAAACTGCGAACAAAACGGTTGAAACGAACGCACACATAGACGCGCGCTTTTACACGGCCCCTAAGCGGACCTCGCGGTGCCGTCAGTCGCGAGTGCCGCGTTGAGACGAGCGGCCGTGTGTTCGTGCGCCCAGACAGTCCGCGATATATTCGTTTTAAACATGCCAAGAGCGTATTGCGCAGTGTACCTACCCATGTTTCCCAATAGTTTATTTAAGAAAGCTATTAAATACCCTGTTTTATTTATAAACGAGTATTCGATTATTTAATTATTATAGAACCCAAATAAACGTTTGTTTCTTTTTTATGGAAATTAAGGGTGCCAACCCTAATACTCCTAATTAAGCGTAGCTAGTTAGTTTAAAACAGGCCTTACTAGCTGAGATAGCGCTAACAAAACAAAAAGCTTTTAAATTTTACAAAAAGTAAATCGACAACCCTAACGCTCTGTGGAGCGGTATTTGTTTCAAAAAATAAGCCTAGCTTCCATACTGCTCTATTTACTTACTGTGACATGAGTCCTTAATTACTAAACAATGGGTAACGCACGGAACGCCCTGGAACCGTAATTTTGATAAAATGGTAAGCTGCTTAGAGCTGTGGGGCGTTTTTGTACTAATTAACTCTTACAGTGGCAGTGGGCCGGCCATATCTGGCGAAGAACCGACAACCGCTGGGGTAAACGCACGCACACACACACACACACACACACACACACACACACACACACACACACACACACACACACACACACACACACACACACACACACACACACACACACTACCACACACACGCACACTCACACACACGCTCACGCAGACACACACATTATGCTCGTACGGTATATAGTGTTTCTGTAATACTTTTGTTCTGTTAAATGCATGTTATATTTTCTTTTACCTATTTGTTTCGCATAATGCACTCCAGGATCCCAAGATACAGGCCCAGCCTAGTTTGGGGTTCGTCAGATATTCCTTTTTATGTATACTTGTGTTTTATTAAGCAAATAAATTATTATTATTAAACGTGTTCTTGAGTGGAGACCGCGCCTCGGCAAACGTAGTGTAGGACGCCCTCCGGCCAGGTGGGATGACGATCTGCGAAAGACTGCAGGCAGATGCTGGATGCGTCAAGCTAAAGACAGGGCGCTATAGCGCTCATTAGGGAAGGCCTATGTCCAGCAGTGGACTAACATAGGCTGATGATGATGATGATGAACTCTTACAGGTGTGGACAGTAATTTCATGTAGCCTCAATAGAACCGTTACACATTCCACCTATACGCCCACAATCATGGTAAACGTGGCCTTAAGGTTTCGTTACCTTAGGCTCCGTCTACCCCGTAATGGATAAACACGTGATTTATGTATGTACTAGCTGTTGCCCGCAACTTCGTCTGCATAGTATTCGTTTATCGCTATCCCGCAGGAATTACGCAATTTTCCGGAATAAAAAGTAGCCTTTGTGTTATGTGATCTGTCCAGCCGTTCTGGCGTGAAAGAGTAACAAACATCCATACATCTATACTCACAAACTTTCGCGTTTATAATATTAATAGGATGTTAAATTTTGTGTGCTTGCCAAATCTTGAGTAACAACCACTTACACGTATTCTCGTTACCTTTTATCAACTGTCGCGACACCAAGTAATTTTACATAATTTAATTTGGCAGAGGCTTCTCGGAGTGCCGTGCAATTCTCTAGGAAGTGCATTTTGCTTCAGAAATATGAGCGAGCGGCTCTCTTTGTTCTCGAAGCATTGTCGCCTAATGTAATGAAGTCGGGGGCGGTGGTAACGCAGCGAGCATACAAATAACGGGAACGCACTTAGATTATTTTTGATATTTTACTCTGATAAATTCGCTTGTGACAATCTGAAGATCGAACCAGCTAACAGCACTGTGACCATTGCTCCTCGTGAAGCTATTAAACATAATCTATACATATAAAATTCAAAGTCCTGACTGACTGACTGACTGACTGACTTAACTATATATCAACGCACAGCCCAAACCACTGGACTTAGAGACTTGAAATTTTGCACATAGATACCTTATACAATGTAGGTATCCACTAAGGAAGGATTTTTGGAAACTCCCACGGGATAAGGAAAAAACGGGAATTATATATTCGATTCTTTGTAATGGCTGAGATGATGATGATGATGATGATGATATATTCGATTCCGAGTGACGCTATCTCAGTAACTATAATAACTAGACTCTTCAAATTTGATACAAAAGTAGGTGATTACAAAACTAAGAAACTAATTTCAGGATTTTTGGAAATTTCCACGGGATAAGGAATAAAACGGGATTTATATATTCAGTTCTACAGGATCGATTTTTCGTTTTACTGGTCGTATAAAACTGAAATGTGGCCTTCAAGTTCCCTTGGGGAGTGTAGGGGAGCACTACAAAAGGATTTCCCGAAATTCCCACGAGAACGGAAACACCGGGACTTTTCGTTTTACTGGTTGCAGAAGCTGAAATTCGGCATGTAGGTTGCTTCGAGAGTGTAGAGGAGCATTAAGAGAGTACTTTCCAAAATTCCCACAGAAACGGGAAAAAAACAGGATTTTTCGTTTTACTGGTCGAAGAAAGCTGAAATTTTGCAAGTGGGTTCCTTGGGGAGTGTAGGGGAGCATTATGAGATAATTTCCCAAAATTCTTCTTCTTTGTTCCCGTAAGAATTTCGGGAAATGCTCTATTTGGCGAAATTCTTACGGGAACGGGAAAAACGGGAAGCGGGGGAAAGTTGAAATTTGTCACGTAGGTTTATTCGGGAGTGTAGGGGAACACTAAGAAAGGATTTTCCGAAACGCCCACAGGGACGGGAAAAAACGGGATTTTACGTTTCCAGACGAAACAGCGGAAGAAAGAGACTTAACATTTATAACGTGTGTTTCTTTAAAGGCTTTAAGTGTACTACGAAAGCACTCCCCAAAATTTCCATGGGAACGGGAAAAAACTTATTTTTTCGTTTTACATCTTAGCGCTTACGAAGTCGCGGGAAAAAGCTATTTAGGGTATATTTTAGGACAGCCCTATAGGTTAGGTTAGGTTTGTTTTATAAAAATCCTGCAATATTTACAGTTTCAGAAAAATCAAGGTAGCGGGGCAATGCGGGGGGGGGGGGGGGGGCTTGCTTGCATGCTTGCTTGAGTCCTTGCTTTGCATGCTTGATTGCATACTTGCTTTCATGCATGCTTGCATGCATGCTTGCTTGCATGCGTGCATGCTTGCGTGCTTACTTGCATGCATGCTTGCTTGCACGCTTGCTTGCATGCCTGCTTGCATGCCTGCTTGCATGCCTGCTTGCATGCCTGCTTGCATGCCTGCTTGCATGCCTGCTTGCATGCCTGCTTGCATGCCTGCTTGCATACTTACATGCTTGCATGCATGCTTGAAAGCTTGCAGGTTTGATTGTTCGCTTGCTTGATTGCTAGCTTCTTTGAAATACTCATGGTTCACGCGTGCGAAGCCGCGGGCAAAAGCTAGTAACATACATACACGTACACAAATCACGTCTTTATCCCTTACAGGGTAGACAGAGCCTAGGGTAACAGGTACCTACAGGCCACATTTAGCAAGATTGTGGGCGTATATAGAAAATGGAATCAAAATAGATGATAGGTTGGGTGGGGTGGGTATAGTGATGGGTTGCTAGCCTCATCGCCTATAACAGCGGTCGGCAACGCGCGGCCCGCGGGCCGCATGCGGCCCGCGGACGTTCTGCTTGCGGCCCGTGAATATTTGTGATATGACCAATTATGCGTAGGTGTATTGGGCTTCTACGGTTAATACCATGACTGCGGCCCGCCTTTAGTTTATTTTGCCACCTTGTGGCCCTTGCCTGCCAAAAGGTTGCTGATCGCTGGCCTATAACATGATTCTTATTATTTTCGCCCATTCTCTCGATGGGTTTTTACCATCTGCGCGGGTAGAGAAGCAACCGGTACATTCTAAGTTTTTTCTTTGCTTCTAGACCAGCATGGAAGACGTAATACAGATGTACAAATTCAAATCACTTATTTATTCATGCCATGATTCCTAAGATTTCTATCCATTTCCTGGAAACTATTTAAACTCTTATTTATTATATTTCTTACCTCATACATTCGCTTTCTTAGATAGGGAACAACAAAACTACTCCGCTGCTCCCGTTGTCCGGCGTTTTTCAATTCGCTAGTTGGAAATCTTAAGCAAAAATTTAATGTAACTATTTTGAATTTTTTCACCAACATTGCAGTACTGTTTCATGCGGCTACAGAGCCAAAGCATTTATCACTGGAGCTGGCATCGCTCTCCGTCACCAAAATAAACCACGTCCAAAGAAATGTCACATTTCACATTTGCACGACGGTTTCGTTTTTCAATCATAACTAGCACACACGGGATTTTAATACATACATACCGTCACGCCTCTTTCCCTAAGACGTAAGCAGATACTACTTTTGTGGTTGTTGGAATTTTAATACAGGGTAAATTTTAGGGAATGGGTGAAATCGTCTCGTGTTATAGGCGATGCGGCAAGTAATCCATCACTATTTTGATTCCCTTTTCCACCTGTACGGGCGTATCATGCTAAACGTGGACTTCAGGTCTTGTTATCTTAGGCTCTGTCTACCCTGTAAGGGATGTAGACAGGACGTATATAGGCTAGAGATTATGATGTTGACTCTTCGAGAGGCGGCGGAAAAGCTATGTTAAGATATGCTTAACGTTGAAATAGCTTTTAGTATACCGATTTAAATAAATAAAAATACAGACGAATTGAGAACCTCCTCCTTTTTTGAAGTCGGCTAAAAAGAAAGTTAATTAATCTGTGTCAAGTTTGATCTTATGACTTAAGATTGATCATGTCACTCCTTTAGATTTCGTGTTGTACAGTTGCTTTTACTAAAATAAACGATGTTTAAACAAACCAATACCTAGATTTTCCGACCGACCGAACCGACAACCGCTGCTGGGGTAAACGTGTTCTTGAGTGGAGACCGCGACTCGGCGAACGTAACATAGGACGCCCTCCGGCCAGGTGGGATGACGTCTGTGAAAGACTGCAGGCAGATGCTGGATGCCTCAAGCTAAACACAGGGCGCTACGGCGCTCATTAGGGGAGGCCTATGTGCAGCAGTGGACTGACATAGGCTGATGATGATGATGAATAGTTTTTCCACTCGTTCAGGCATTTGCCCCCACGCTTAAGGCATCTCCAGTACTAGCTGCTCTGTGACGGTACTTATTACAATGTGAGTGACCCACAAACTGCCGATCTTTGTTCCCTTTTTCTCCAAGTTGAGCATTTCCTTTCATTGTGACGTAAAACTGCAACTGTAATTAAACGAAGTAGAAATAAAAACGGCGTTCCGTTGGGTAACATACATACATAAATTACGTCTTTATCCCTGACGGGGTAGACAGAGCCTAAGTTACGAGACCTAAAGGGGAATCAAATGGAGACGGGTTGCTAACCGCATCGCCTGTAACATGATTCGTAAGTGTTCGCCCAGTCCCTCGGTGAGCTTTTACCATCTGCGCAGGAAGAGAATCAACCGTTACATTGTATGTTTTTTCTTTACGCCCAGACCACCATGGGAAACGTTCCGTTGGGTACATTCGTTAACCATTGGTGGAGAAAAAGTTGACTTTATACAAACAAGCCCCCCCCCCTCCCCCCGCCCTATGGATTTCATGCTGGTCTGGGAGCAAAAAAAAAAACCAGAAACCCCAATATAAAAATCAGAGTCCTGCACTTTGTGCATGTATTTAATGTTTTTTTTGTGATTTGTGTCTGTTTCATCATTACACATAAACGGATAACTCACGTGTATAAAGTCGAGTGATGCTCAACATGTTTCGGACTATTTCGTAGTCCTTTTTCCAAGAGCGCTCGCCCCGGCGGCAGCGACACGAACACTGCGCGCCAGCGCTCTGCTCGCGCGGCTGCTCGACGCAACTGATAGCGGCGCACAACTACCCTCGTTGTCATCGTTCGTTTTTGTGTCTGTTTCTTTATATTTGTACAATAAAGCATTTACTTACTTACTATTCAGTTTTCCGGGATAAAAAGTAAATTTGATCTGAATCCGTCAAATCCTTTCAGCGTGAAGAAGGAAAAAACATACACTCTCGCAAGCTTTCGCATTTAATAGGTACTATGCACTTTTCCGGGATTCAAAAAAATCGCCTATGTTTTAATCTGGAGTACAAACTATCTTCTTTCCAAATGTTATCCAAATGCATCTAGGCGTCTTAGCGTGAAGAAGAAACAAACATATCACTAACAAACTTTCGGATTTATAATATTAGTTGGATAAGTTTATATAAAAAAAAAATTTAGCTTTTTGCTGACTTGCTTTGTCCATGCTGTCGTGTCAAAAATATACGTTGAGGTGCGAGTCGGGTCACTCCGCGTGTGGTCAAGAGCTGCGGTTCGTTTTTGGATCCGTCCGGGGGGAAGAGCAGTGCTTGGTCCGGTGCGCCCTGGGCATCGGCTATTGATTTTCTGGCAGTTTCTTAGGGATATCATTGACCGTTGGCTAAGAGGCCGACAGACGAAGAGATTTTTTAATTATATTTTTGTAACTTTGACATTGGCGAAGTTGTCGTCGCTATAACAACTTGATACGTCACAAATGAGAAGAAAAGATGCGTTTTCTCACTGAAATTAAAATAAAGTCACGTCATTTGGTTCCAGAATTTGCCAGCAAAGTGTTTCGCTGTTATCTCGCCCACCTCCACTCCGCGCTCGAGCGCTCTCCAGACGAATTGAGCGCTCACGACACGCGCTCAAATCTAGGTCTTGCCTTACACGGGCGCTGTCTTTCTATTTGAAGTGAAAGAGCTCTTTACTGTTCTGTCGCTTTTATTTGCCCTAGTGTCCGTAATCTATCTTGCATACATTTTATCTTTCCGTAGCAATTGACGAGTTTGGCATTACCTACTGTAAAAGTGGAACTTTTGTTATTTTTTAAAATACATACCCATACATATATCACGTCTTTATCCCTTACGGGAGAGACAGAGTCTGAGTTAACAAGACCTAGGCCACGTTTAGCATGATTGGAGGTGACTAGGTGGGAAGGGAAATCAAAATAGTGAAGGGTTGCTAACCGCATCGCCTTATAACTAAAAATTTCGCCCATTCCCTCGATGGGCTTTTGGGAAGCAAATGGTACATTCTTTGTTTTTCCTTTGCTCCCAGACCAGCATGGATAATTTAATAATTGCATTAAAAAATCAATAAGTTGGTTGACGCTCGCCGCGAACGCAAGTTATCAAAAAGCACTTAGTAACAGACGCCGTGTCTGACTTATCCCGACTTTAAACACCAGAAAGACAATTAAAGTATCTGCCCCAGTAGCTTTACCATCCAAAACTCAAGTAGCGTTAGTGTTTGGTTCACCTAAAACACGAGCCTAACAACATCAAAGTTGGCCGAACGTCGTTAGGGGGCGCCACGCGGGTCAGAGAACAAAGGCTTCCGTGCGCCGGAGATTGCCGCGGACCGTGTGGCCACCTCTTTATGGGTGATCAGGAATTTAGCTGCGTTTTAGAGTGGCTTGAAAAATGCGCAATAAAATGTGTGATGTGCTTTTTGTGCAAGAAAAGACAAAGCCGTAGTAGCCCAGTGGTTTGACCTGAGGCCTCTTGCCTCCAAAGATGGCAAACATTTCAGCGCCCTTTGTGATCATGTGCAAGAATTTAGCTGCGTTTTAGATGTTGTTAATGCGCAGTGAAATTTCGTGTGAGGGGTGCAGTAAATAGGATAGAGGGGGCATTAATTGCGCCTTTTAAATCTAACGAACCGTGTAGTACAAATCCAGTAAATGTAGGTATTGTTATAAATATTGCGTGTCTTGTTTAACTTCGCAATTTGAGTACTATACGCCTCCAATCATGCCAAATGTGGCCTTTAGGTCTTGTTACTCAGGCTCTGTTTACCCCGTAAGGGATATAAACGTGATATGTGTATGTATGTATGTATGTTAATATTTTATCCTAATTTAAGTATAGCATGTTCTCTGCTACCCTATGTGTAACTAACTTAAAAGCTAGCTCATAAACCAACAAGCGCTAGAACTCCATGTTAGACTGACTAAACTTGATAGCTGATGGTCTAATACGCAATTCGTCCAAATTGCATTTACTGTCTTGTTACGTCCAACACACTTTTGGTCTAACACACGTTTCGCACAACACGCTTTTCATCCAATACGCTTATCATCCAAATTGCGATTCGTCCAACACGCGTTTCGTCCAACACGGTTTTCGTCCAAATCGATTTTCGTCTAAATCACTTTTTGTCCAACAACCATTCATCAGATTCCGGGGTCGGACATAAATATACTAGCTGTTTCCAGGTCCTACCTTTTATTCTCAAATATTTTTTTGTTTTATCACAAAGCCTGGCTTCGATCCATAACTTAAAACGCTTGTATAACAAAAATTCAATTCACCAATTCCTATCATCAAAAGACAATCCCTTTACACTCTGAATGCAATAAGCCCGATGCAAGTTCCAACATGTCAATTTTTCAAAGACCCCACAGATAAGTCTATTGGGGCGATCCGGGACAAACGGCAAGTGAGCCGATTACAACAAATTGCGTTCAGTGGACGGCTGCCCCTCGAGGGATACCACTGGGTTGCCAAAGCCAGAGATGATTTTAATGTGATGATTTGCGAGAAGGCACGATGCAGTAATTATTGTGATAGTTGATTGGCAGCTGTATCAATATTTGTAGATACCTAACCTTAAGAAAAGGATAACAGAAACAACTGATGTTATAATACAAGTCAAAACAAGTAAGACATGTATGGTAAAGTCAACGTCAAAAGAAAATAAACAATATCTTGGGACAATTGACACCAATTGATTGACCTAGTCCCAGACCAAGTCAATACATACATACATACATTACGGGGTAGACAGAGCCTAAGGTAACAAGACCTAAAGGCCACGTTTAGCATGGTTGTGGGCGTATAGGTGAAAAGGGGAATCAAAGTAGCGATGGGTTGCTAGCATCGCTTATTACATGACTCCTAAAATTGTCAGCCATTCCCTCGATGGGCTTTTAGTTTACAATACAATACAATACAATACAAATACTCTTTATTGAACACCGCAGATCAGTACAAAACAATACAGAAACAAAGTACAAAGTAGACAATAGGCGGTCTTATCGCTTAATAGCGATCTCTACCAGACAACCAGTTTACTTATCTTTTCTCCCAGACAAGCGTGGAAGTGAAAATTTAATTGATAGCTTACGACGAAAGACGATCCGAGCGATTTACGAAGGTCCCGTTTGGTTTATTGCGGATCCCTAAAAAAGGGAAAATTTTGCTAAGAAATTATCGAGTTCCCTTCAGCAATCTCCACTCAGCTGTTGCCAAAGAGAACCAAAAAATAAACAATAAACAATTTAACCAACGAAACCTTTAATTTCGATCGCAAATAAACTTTTTCCTCCGATCGAACCCTTTGTCGAAGGGTCCAATTAATTACTTTGGGAAACAAGGCTGCAGGCCGCGGCGGAACAGTAGGGAGGCTTGAAGGGATTTCTCAAGTAATCTCACAGAAAATTGAATAGCACTGAAAAGCTAAGTGAGTTGGTACACATTTGATCTAGAAAGAAAGTTTATTTAGTTCACGAGATTTTAATACTCAAGCAATGAACAATCCTTACTAATAATTATAAATGCGAAAGTTACTCTTTCTGTCTGTCTGTTATCTTCGCTTAAACCGCTGAACTGAATTAGTTTAAATTTGATATACAGATATTTTCAGTTCCCGGGAATGACATAGGATAGTTTTTATCCCGGAAAACAGTATAGTTCCCGCGGGAAAGTGATAAACAAATTCTGCGCGGACAGAGTCGCGGGCAACAGGTTATAAATTACTAGCTTCTGCCCGCGACTTCGTCTGCGTAGAATCATACATAAAAACCTTCCTTTTGAATCACTCTATCTATAAAAAAACCGCATCAAAATCCGTTGTGTAGTTTTGAAGATATAAGCATACATAGGGACATAGGGACAGAGAAAGCGACTTTATTTTATATTATGTAGTGATAGTGATAAATATGAAAATATGTGTGTGCTAAATTAATAAAGTTATCACACATAAATAATGCCAAATATGTCATAGCTACTTGCATTATTTGGAAAAAAAGCTAACACTACGGAGCTGCGACGACTCTGAGCAAGTTTTAGGTTTAGGTGTTGTGAGTGAGCACACTTTCACACGCACGCGCACACACACACACACACACACACACGCACACGCACACACACACGCGCGCGCATTTGCAGCTATTTATTTATTCATTAATACAATGGTTTATTTCTAGTTAGTATTTGGGTTCCCATCACTAAATTACAGATATATTTTTTTTTATTTTTTTAACCTTTTTTGTTATTCTGACCGCTTCATAATTGTTGGTAACCGTTTTTTATATTTTTTGGCTGCCGCGATACCGGCTGCGCAGTGTGAACTCATCGAATTTCCTATTGTAACTCGTGTCTATTCTGGAAAATAAATTTTGCTTTACTCTTCAAACTGTTAAAAATAAAATGCATCTTTATTATTAAACTTTACCCGGAATCTTTATTAATTCAGTGGCCGGTCGAGGTTTCATTTCTGCGGTAACGTTGTTATGAGCACAAAAACTCGATAAGTGCCCCGGGACTAAAATAAATTAAGACCGAGATGTTTTATTCAGCGGGCTAGATTAAAAGAAGGAGCTCCCTTATTTAACTTTACGGATACTGATTTTTTTAAATTATTTGCCTTTTATCTTACGGTTTTATGAGAGCCGGATAAAAATGCGCCAATTACAAAAATTCATTTGAATGACCAACCAAATGAGTTAATACATACAAACATACATAAATCACGTCTTTAGGTAGACAGAGCCTAAGGTGAAAAGACCCCGGTTTAGCATGATTGTAGGCGTATAGGCGGAAAGGGGAATCAAAATAGTAAGTAAGTAAATGCTTTATTGTACAAATATAAAGAAACAAAACAAATCACTAAAAAAGACATTAAATATATGCACAAAGGCGAACTTATCCCTATAAGGGATCTCTACCAGTTAACCTTTAAGTAAATGAGAGGAGCGTTGAGCGAGGAACCGACAAAGAGTGAGTTTAAAATATCCATATAGTGAAAGCCAATAAATAAAACAATAGAAGTATTGGGAATGGTATTACAAATTATTGCTAAGATTTTCACCCATTCCCTCGATGGGCTTTTTTTTACCATCAGTACGGAAAGGAGAAGTAACTGGTACATTCTATGTTTTTTCTTTACTCCCAGACCAGCGTGGAAGGTAATAAGTAATTTAATTAAGCTTCAAATATGTAAATGGTATAAATTTGTAAATAATGTAAATTAAATTATTACTTGTCTTTTAAAAGGCCATCACATTTCCATAGATGGATTATCTAAACGCGTAATTAAAACCTTATCATGCCATTACCCTACTTAACATAATTGACTCGATAATCCTGAAAATTCAGCTATGTATGTACGTCCTTCAACGACCCAACTATAGTATTTAAAGCCCTTGATGTCGATGCGTGTGTGTCTATCTGAGACATCGTAGCTCTCCAAAGGATGAATCAATTTGGATGCGGATTTATTCAGTCAAAAGCCAATTTCCTTGTGGTGCTTAGCCACGTTTCGTTAAAATCGGTCCAGTAGTTTTGTAAGCTCTTTTCCAAAATGTTGTACGTAAGGCATTGGCATATTTTTATAAAATAAATAAATCATTATTTTTATTTACAATCATGTATTTATTTATTGGCACACTTGCCATCAAGATAAATCCAAAGACGTAGGTAATTATGTCGAAGGAGCACTATCTGTCATCTTGTGCATGAATCTTGTAGCTGGCTTTTTTAGGTATGTGTGTATGTGTTTATTTATATCTCCATTTATTATAAATGTGTATTTCAGTACTTAGTATATTAATATATATTCTAAATTGCACCACCTGCTCAGATCTGTTCTGTTCTCCAGTCCATTATGGTGGCCTGGAAGAGATCGCTCTGTAGCGATAAGGCCGCCTATTGTTACCTTGTAATATTCTGTACCTTTTTCTGTTTTGGTTGTTATATGTGGTGTTCAATAAAGAGTTATTGTGTTGTATTGTATCATTTATCAAAATAGCACAAGCGTCGTTCCAAGAGCGCTACAAAGGAACACATAGACAGTTAAACGGATTACCCTCCTTCGCTTCGCGCAGTCGGGTAAACGCTAAAGTCACCGACCGCCCCACATACCGACAAAGGCATTCACAGGGAGTGCATCGGTGACAAAGCGTGAGCGAATGAGTGAGCGAGTGAATGAACTACTGAAAGAGTGACTCGATTGCTGGCTCTTGACCGCGATCGCTTTCAAAGGCTCGCACTTCGCTTGTTTTAGCGACATTTTAATAGGTTTGTTCGGTGCAGGCGTACTCGATAGTAGTTTTTAATAGTTTTACGAGTCTAATCGCTGCGTCCACTTGACGCTGTATAGATGTTTTCAATGTGTTAACCTCATTTCGTGTCTTTCTTTATTTAGGTACTAGCTTCGCACGGGTATATCAATATATATATCAATTGTAACCAATTTTTTCGAAAACTGATAATTTATCGGTGAAACTCAGCAGCAACGCAAGTTTCCATACATAGAGCTAATCTTCACTTTTATTTGAGATTTAGAAATTGGTAGTAATGTAGCTGCAGTCCACCGGATCCAGCAAAGTTTTGAAAGTGGTCTATGGAACAAAAGAGTTTGGGAACCTCTGGTCCAAATAGACACCATTACCATTCGCATTTCGAAACCGCGGCTCTCCTACATGAATCAAACCCAGTAAACGGTACCCAACCTAATGCATCTCCGGTACATTTAGCACCAATGAAACAAAGACTAATTTAACCATCCTCATCGCAATTTAAGCTCTCAGCCCACAAACTTAGGGTGTTACAGCTTTGTGTAAAGCTGTGAGGGTAGAGCAGCTTTTAGTCTGTCTGTACGTAAGTAGGACGGCGCAATATCCGGTCCCGCAAGGATGGCAGACGAAAGATTTTAATTAAAACAATATGTCGGCTTTGAGCCGGTCACTCGTGAAGTTAGGAATAATAATGGAGAGCCATTGTTTGATGTTAAATGTGTAACTAAGGTTAATTAGTTTATTTTTCATAAGGCTTTAGATGAATTGGTAAATAGAATATGCAACGTTTATTCAAATTGTTCCGAAATATAATTGAGTAGATAGTTTGACCAAACGTCACTGCTAAGATTTTTCCTTAACTTGCAACGTGGGGTGCGAGTCGGGTTACCTCAGCGTGTGGTCAAAAGCTGCGGTTCGTTTTTGGATCCATCCGAGGGGAAGAGCAGGGCTTGGTCCGGTGCACCCTGGGCAACGGTTAATGATTTTCTGGCAGATTCTGAGGGATATCATTGTCCGTTGGCTAAGAGCCCGACAGGGGGAGGGGTCTTTTGACCGTGTTCTACCGTACAACGTTGCCGACATTTTTGTCACAAGATTTTTGAATACTGTATTTATTATTTTGTCATTGGCGAAATCAACGCATCGATCGATGGGGCCATATTGAAAAAGAAGAAGAACTTGCAACGTATGTACACATGTAGGACGGATGACAATGTAAATACAGTCAGCAAAAAAGATTGTGTTCTGGTACCATAGAACTTATAAAATAAATGATGAAATTGTAAGCATAACTTTTGTATAAGGTATGGGTAACTGAAATGGTGATTTAGGTTTGTGACATTTATGTACTGTGTAAACATCATTTTACACAGACTTGAGTAGCAACAGACTTGTGTTTTTTGTTCATTGAAATACACCTCAAATTACGCCTGATTCAATAAGTTTCGTCCGTAACACAAAAATCCATAACGTGTCAAACAGATAAATAATTTATCAGGCCGTATGAATATGGATGCGGGGGTCTCGAAGACTACCCCTTTTGGCAACCCTGCGTCCCGGCCACCCTAAACAGCTACATACTTTACTCGAGACTATGTAATTGACTTTGTATATAATACATATATGGTGCACGCGCTATGCGTCGGCTAACACGGAATATTATTGTGCCGATAATGTTCATTGTTTGCCCAGATACATGCATACTTACATACATACATACACATAATCACGTCTGTATCATAATAGTGTGGGGTAGATTGTTAGTTAAAATTGTTATTTACACATTCATACATCCTACTAATATTATAAACGCGAAAGTTTATTAGTATGGATGGATGAGTGGATGGATGTTTGTTACTCTTTGACGCCAGAACGGCTGGACAGATTATAGTCTGGAATAACACATAGGCGATTTTTATCCCGGAAAATTGCGTAATTCCTGCGGGATAGCCATCACGTCTTTATTCCTTACGTCTTTTTTATGATCATGGGCGTAGAAGGGGAATCAAAATAGTGATGGGTTGCTAGCCGCATCGCCTATAACATGATTCTTATGCCCATTCCCTCGATGGGCTTTTACCATCCGTGCGGGAGAAGAAGCAACTGATACATTCTATGTTTTTTCTCGTGTTTTGTTTATCACTCTTTTGTTGCCACTCTGTTGTTTTACTATTTTAAGAATTTTATCTTCTTTTTTTATCCTTACTAATATTATAAATGCGAAAGTAACACTGTCTGTCTGTCTGTCTGTTACCTTTTCACGCTTAAACCGCTGGGCCGATTTAGTTGAAATTTGGTATACAGATAGTTTGAGTCCCGGGAAAGGACATAGGATAGTTTTTATCCCGGAAAATTGCATAGTTCCCGCGGGATAGCACAGCCCAAACCACTGGAATTTTTAAAATTTTAGGCGGAACAAAGTTCGCCGGGTCAGCTAGTTAATTCATACTTTGATTTCGCTTTCAGAAAGTGTCTTGAACTCTTTAAACATTAGTTTTATTTCGTTTCTATTATTCTTACTCTTTAAATGGCTACAAACACCTACGCAAAACCGTTTTAGCATTCCTATTCCTATGGTACTAGCAGATACCGTCTCATTAGTGTTCCCTGTGCAACACAGTTTTGCGAAAACTCCATTTTCTAGAGCGGCTCATGTCCGTGTGTCATGTAAAAATGTTAATTGGTTAAGGGTGAATGTCATTAGCGAGGTTTTGCGATGATTCATCAGTTTGAAATTATGAATAATTTATTCTGCGTCATGTTTAGTGGGAATTGAACCAATACTCGTACGGGACAAAATGGCGAGTCTGGAGAAACTCAACACGGATTGCTGCCAGGCGGGAAGTGATATTGGATACAGACATTGAGTAGTATAAAATACAGAAGAGATAGTGACAATAATTATAGGTACTCAAGAGACCAATACGATCATAAATCAAAACGCTGAATTTTTTGTGTAAAATACATGGATAAAATAAGTGCATAAAAATACATACATACATACATACATCACGTCTATATCCCTTATGGCGTAGACAGAGCCGGTAAAAAGATCTAAAGGCTAGGTTTAGCAGGATTGTGGACGTATAGGTGGAAAGGGGAATCAAAATAGTGATGTTGCTATCCGCATCGCCTATAACATGATTCTTAAGATTTTCATTGCCTCGATGGGCTTTTGCCATCTGTGCGAGAAGAGAAGCAACTGGTACATTCTATGTTTTTTCTTTAGTCCCAAACAAGCATGAAAGAAAAAAGTTTAGAAGCACAAGACTAGGGGTTTATACTAAGGACGATGTGAGTAAAACATATTATGTATTACCAATTTGAAGTCCCCCTGTATTATACTAAATTGTATTGTTACCAGCATCTTTGACCACGAGCTTGATACTATCTCTTTGATCGTCCGGTTACGAGGCTTGTCGACAGCCGCAACTATAAACCCTAAACTTACGAGGACAAAGCCGATTATTCCTTGTCTGGGTCAGGATGTAAAATCTCCGGAATAGATGCTTTGCTGAGACGCGACAAAGATTGGATCGCGCTAACTTTGTCGGACGCTTTGTGCGTGATATAGTTACAATGATATGTTAAGATAGTGCACATTAAGCACACGTACATCAATCGTAAGTTTTTATCCCTTACGGGGTAGACAGAGGCTAAGGTAACTAGACCTACATGTTTAGCACGATTGTGGGCGTATAGGTGGAAAGGAACATGATACCTAAGATTTTTATTCGTGAAAATGAAGAGGCCTTTCCTCAGCAGTGGGTGGATGTGGGCTGATTAGATAGATAGATAAGATTTTTGCCAATACCCTTGATGGACTTTTACCATCTGCACGGGAAGAGAAGCAACTGCTACTATTTTTATTCCCCTTTCCGTTATACGCCCATAATCGCGCTAAATGTGAACTTTAGCATTGGTTTCCCTAGACTCTGTCTACCCCTTAAGAGATAAGGACGGGATTTATGTAGGTATGTATGTAAATCTTGCAAATAAAATTTGACCAATTCTAATTGTAGGCGTCGTAAAGAAAATTTAAATTTAATTCAGGTCAAATTTATCTTGTAAATGAAGCAGATAACTTGCAAGATAAATATACACACACAAAGTCACGCCTTTATCCCTTACAAGGTAGACAAGGCCAAAAGTAACAACACCGGTCACGTTAAACAAGATTGTGTGCATATAGGAAAATAGGGTGGAGGATCCGGTCGTAAAATGTAACTTTATAAAATGTGAAAATGCCTCAACGAGTGACGTCTTAAAGAAAATATTGAAACGGTACTTTGTTCGTAAGAGGCTTCGAGGCGCGATTGCGTCGAGTCACGGGACGTCTCATTTGTCAAACACCGCGGCAGTTAGGGCGGCCCGGCGTCTGCCGAGTAATCGACAGAACGTATATACACGGTAAAGTTACAAACATCTCCGTAATATTATTGTTCTTCCATGCTGGTCTGGGAGCAAAGAAAAAACATTTTTTTTTTATGTGAATAGGAAGGCAAACGAGCAAATGGGTCACCTGATGGTAAGTGATCACCACTGCCCATAGACACCCGCAACCCCAGACGGATTGCAGATGCGTTGCCAACCTAGAGGACTCAGATGAAATGCCTCTTGTGCCCGTAATACCTACATAGAATATACCAGTTGCTTTTAAGCCGCATCGCCTAAAACATGATTGCTACGATCTTCGCCCGTTCGTACCATCTGCGAGGGAAAAGCTGGCACATTCTATGTTTTGTCTTTGCACCCAGACCAGCAAAGCTACCTTACTTGTCGTAGAAAAAAAAATCGCTGTTTATTTACTTAAAGAAGAAGAAATACATTTATTGACCATTGATTGATTGAATTGATATATTGCCATGGGTGGTGTAGGGGTATAGCGCGTCACGGAATGACTAGGATCCGGGTTCTATTCCCAGCCATAGCTTTACTTTTGTAATTTTCAGTGACATTTAGTGGGCGAGTCTTAGGAGTCATGTTATAGGCGATGCGGCTAGCAACCCATCACTATTTAGGTTAGCTGGAAGATATACCTTTTTAGGGATAAGTTCACCTTTGTACTTTTTTCTGTGTATTTTTTAAATTTTTATGTACAACAAAGAGTTTACATACATACATACATACATACTATTTTGATTCCTCTTTCCACCTATACGCCTACAATCATGCTAAATGTACCCCTTAGGTCTTGTTACCTCAGGCTCTGTCTACCCCGTAAGGGATATGGACATGATTTGTATGTGATGTATGTATTTAGAAATTTACATTTATTGACAAAAAAATCGACACAACACCAAAAATTACCGACAAAAAAGTGCCAAATATTGCCAAAAGGGCCACATTCAAGATGCTGCTAACTGCTTACTTCGTGTTTGTGTGTCAGAACTGTCGTTAATTCTCCGAATAATCTTAACCGGTAAACTTTAAGTTTAATCAAGTAGACATGTTAACTTAGCAGTATCGCTATCCCTCAGTATGACGGTCGTAGGTTCGTAAAATTTTATTGCAATCGCGATTCCCGCTCGGCCATCCTGACCCTTTGTGTCTATTTAGCATAGTGTTTGCAAGATATACACAAACATTTTGTTGTATGTAACTGGCTAACCAAAACTTTTAAACTTATTATTCTTTTCTATACGTTGTATTCTATCTGATGTACTTGTGTCACTTCAATAAACAAAGTCTAATACAACATTCGTTATCAGCACGAAACTCTATTTTTAACTGAGTAATACTTATAAAACTGCATATTCTTTATTAAAAAGTGAATCTACTAGTTTTTTCCAGTATGTGCATGTATGAATTACGAAAATCTGTGAAAAATTAATATAATTCACGAAGATATTTTCATAATATTTTGTTGTGACATTCGAACAGCTGTACGTATAAATATGTCAAATATTTCGATTACTGGTATAAAACCACTCATAAACAGAGACGGTTATTCCATATGGAAATTCAAAATGCGTATGTATCTTATGCATGAAGAGTTATGGGAGACGATCATCGGATATTCTGAAGGTAGTAAAGTTCCTACAGAGATAAAATCACGAAACGATCAAAAGGCGTTATCGAAAATATGTCTCACTTTAGATGGTATGGCGATAACTCATGTGAGGTCATGTAAAACAGCCAAGGAAGCTTGGGATGCTCTTTCGTCCACTTACGAGGACAAAGGTTTAGGGCGACGTATAAGCCTCGAGCGGAAACTGTACAGGTACTGTCTTGATGATTTTGATTCCAACATAGAGATGTACATAAATGCTGTCATGTCAACTGTGCAAGATTTAGCCGACATTGGCAAAATTATAGAAGATGCTTCAATAGCTGCGATTCTTCTTGGAGGTTTAAGTCCTCAATACGCACCTTTAGTAATGGCTTTGGAAAATTCCAATATAGACATTACAGTGGATTTAATTAAGACCAAATTATTGAATGAACTGAATAAACCAGCTATAGATAACCCAGATACTGCTCTTCGTACACGTATGAACCAGAACAAACCTTCTACATCCAAATCGAAGAAACCTATTGTGTGTTACGACTGCATGGAGCCAGGACATAAGCGTCCAGACTGTCCCCATAAAAAGGACAAGAAGAAGAGACCCGTAAATCACAAAAATTCTCTATGTGCACTGAATGTCAATGACGGATTAGAGCGTGATAAATGGTTTATTGATTCTGGAGCTTCAGCACACATGACGTCACGAGCTGATTGGATGAATAATGTGAGAAGTTCGTCTACTGGGACTGTAACTATTGCAAATGGAGATGTACTGCCCAGTAAAGGCATTGGAGATATATCTATCACCAGTTGCGGTCAGAATACTGATATAAAGAAGATTACTGATGTGGTTCATGTACCGAACTTGAACTCTAATCTTATTTCAGTGAAGAAGGCAGTAGATAAAGGTTTTAGCGTAGTTTTTGATAGAACTGGTTGTAATTTTTATGATTCTGATGTTTTTTCTTGTTCAGGCGATGTAATTTTACATGGTTCTATATGTGGTGGACTGTATTCTCTAGATTGTACGGTCAATCCAACGACTCAATTATCAGCTTTTGAGACGCACTCTGATGTTTCTAGCTTCAAGCTTTGGCATAGAAGACTAGGTCATTTATGTCGCATCGGAATGGATCAACTGAGGAAGGGACACGCAGTGGGCGTGGACTACTCAGAAGTCGATAAGGAACCATGTATCCCCTGCATTGAAGGTAAGCAGAGTAGGAAACCTTTCAAGAGAATTTCACATAAAAGATCAACTTCTGTTCTGGAACTTATTCATTCAGATATTTGTGGACCCTTGCCTGAAACTTCATTTCAAGGCAATAAGTATATTTTATTTTTTATAGATGACTATTCTCGTATGACTTTTGTATTCTTTATTCCTTCAAAAGCGGAAGTAAAGAACAAATTTCGTATTTTCCAGTCCAGAGTAGAGCGGGAAACAGGAGCAAATATTAAGATATTGAAGAGCGATAATGGAAAAGAATATGTTAATGCTGAATTTTCGAGGTATTTACAAAATGAAGGAATTCAACATCAAACAACAGTTCCCTACAGTCCTCAGCAAAATTCTATTGCAGAAAGAACAAATCGTTCAATTATGGAGAAAGTAAGATCAATGCTTTCTGACAGTTCTCTTTCTCCGGCTTATTGGCAAGATGCTGCAGAGATGGCTGTATATCTCAAAAATAGGTCTCCTCACCGTGCTCTCGAAGGCAAGACGGCGTACGAGAAATGGTATGCTAAAATACCAAATCTTTCTCATCTGCGTGTTTTCGGATGTAGAGCCTTTATTCATGTTCCTGAGTGTAATCGAAAGAAACTGGATATGAAAGCATCCGAACATATTTTCGTAGGATATTCAGAAGATCCCAGAAGTTATTATTTCAGAGATATTAGATATCCCAGAAGACTTGTGAAAAGCAGAGATATTACTTTCTTTGAATGTGATTTTCAAGATTTGAAAGTAAAGACAACTTGTAAGTCTGATAATGATTTAACTGAATCAGCAGTTGTACCTCTATTGCTAAATTCGCAAATAAACTCTTCGAATAGTTCAGATAGTCGAACACCTGTCACAAGCGCTGTCATCGAAGATGAACAGATTCAACCTGATATTGTAAATTTATCAGAAGATGTTCAAGATGAGCAATGGCATAACGCTGTTCAACCTGTTATTGCGTCTTCATTAGAAGAAATTGAATCTGATACTGATATTGTAGAACCAAGGTACAATTTGAGACCCAGAAAACCTAATTCTGCTGCTAATTGTGTATGCATGCAAACTTCATCCCCTCAGCTGGATGAACCAGCAACTTACACACAGGCTGTAAATGCAGAAGATAGAGATAAATGGTATCAAGCTATGCAAGATGAATATCAGTCACTGCTTGAAAAACAAACTTGGGTTCTCGTTGACAGACCTGATAAGAAGGTTATACCATGCAAATGGATCTACAAGTTGAAGAAAAATGCGCATGGTGACGTAATTAAATACAAAGCTAGACTTGTCGCGAAAGGATTTAACCAAGTTTATGGTATTGACTACTTGGAAACTTTCTCGCCAGTCGTCCGAAACTCTTCTTTACGCATGTTGTTCGCGTTGGCTGCGGAAGAGGGAATGAAAATGCACCATTTAGACGTTGATACGGCATTTTTAAATGGATTTTTAGAGGAAGAAGTATATATGAGTCAGCCGGAAGGATTTTTAAAACCTGGTCAAGAAGATAAAGTATGTTTACTGAAACGTTCGCTTTATGGGCTAAAACAGGCTTCGCGAGCATGGTATAAAAAGTTGACCGAAATTTTACAATGCATAGGTTTTAACCAAACTCCTTCGGAAGCATGTATTTATACTAAAAAGTTTGGTAACGAGTTAATAATACTCGCTTTCCATGTCGATGACATTGTCATCTTGTACAAAGATAATAAAACGCTGAATACTGTCATATCTGACTTACGGAATTATTTTGGTCTGAAAGTGATTGGCGAACTCAGTTATTATTTAGGTTTAAATATACATTGCAAACCTAATGAGATTAAAATATCTCAAGAAAGTTACATTCGTGATTTACTGCAAAAATATCACATGATGGACTGTAAGAGTGTGCCTACACCGTTGGAAAATAATAAGTTTCTGCCGAGTGAGAAGAGTAATGTAAGTGAATCCTATCCGTATCAGCAATTGATAGGCTCACTCAATTTTCTGGCCGTTAATACTCGCCCAGACATTGCTTTTGCCACATCATATTTAAGTCAATTTAATACTAAATATGATAAAAGTCATTGGAAGGCGGCAAAACGTGTATTGCAATATCTGAAAGGCACTATGGATTTGGGCATTACTTACAGGAAAGACGGTGGATGCCTAATTGGCTATGCGGATGCAGATTGGGCCAATTGTCCTATGGATCGTCGTTCATACACCGGATTCTACTTTTCTATGGCCGGGGGAGCCATTTCATGGGAAAGTAAGAAGCAAACCACCATTGCTTTGTCGTCCAGCGAAGCAGAATACATGAGTTTATCCAGTGCGGGTAGAGAGGCTGTATTTCTGAGACGATTGATGTGTGAGCTTACTGGTAAGTCAACTGTCATTACTATTTATAATGATTCACAGTCTGCCCAGAAGTTAGCACTGAATACGGTTCACCACAATAGAACCAAGCATATCGACACGAGATTTCATTTTATACGAGATTTATTATGTAAAAATGTTATCAATGTCGTATATACTAATACTTTAGAGATGTGGGCTGATGTACTAACTAAGCCATTGGCTCGTATCAAGCATCAGAATTGTATAAAAGGAATAGGTTTATGTTTATAATCTTGTTTTGATTACGGGGGAGTATGTTGTATGTAACTGGCTAACCAAAACTTTTAAACTTATTATTCTTTTCTATACGTTGTATTCTATCTGATGTACTTGTGTCACTTCAATAAACAAAGTCTAATACAACACATTTACTTCCATGCTGGTCTGGAAGCAAAGGAAAAACAGAATATGGTAAAAACCCATTGAGGTAATGGCCGAAATTCTTAGGAATCATGAAATAAAAAATAAGACATAAGAAACGTCTATTGTATAAAACCGTGTACAATTATGATAACATGATTTTTATAAGTTTCAACAGTTTATCCATTTCGGACGTAGGTACAATATTTAGGTGCCTATTTATAGGCAATGCGGCTGGCAACCCATCACTATTTTGATTCCCCTTTCCACCTTTACGCGCATGCTAAACAGACCTTTAGGTCTTGTTACCTCAGGCTCTGTCTACCCCGTAAGGGATATAGACGTGATTTGTGTATTATGTATTTGCATTTAGTACTACTACATTGATGAATACAAGAATGTTTCTTTTTTTTATATTTTCCGTATTTTTTGAACGATATTACTTTTCACTTCACTTTTTGTCTTCTCTTTGACAATATTTTCGTCAAAGAGAAGACAAAAAGCGTCGCAGGCAACGGCTACCCGTAGTTTTGTGTAAAATGTCACAAAAATCCTCTTTCAAGGCAGCTTTACATTTATTTTAGTTCATCACTATTCGGGATTTCCTCAGTCCTGAATCGACAAACATTTAAAATGGCGTATTTAAAAATTCAAATCCCACATAAACCATTTTACATGTTGAGAGAACGTGCGATTTAGTTTCATGACGAAACTAGCTAATATTTAATGCGCTGCAGTGACATTTTGTTTGTTTTGCAGTTAATTGAAACAATTTAGTATGGCAAATTTACACTGTATTACGTGTTCTCAATTATGCTGCCACAAATGAAAATACAACAGTTAAATTCTATAGTATAGTATAGTATAGTTCTATGTATTCATTCTCTTCTCTTGTTAAATAATTAGCTATGTGTGGCTTGTCTGTAAGTGTTAATGATGAGATTAATAAATAAATAAATTGTAATAATGTAATAATTTGTCCCTTTCGGTGTTGAGACCCTTGGTCCGTGGGGTCCTAGCGCTATTAGCCTCTTCGAATTTCGAAGAGGCTAATAGACGCTACGGGTGACCGCAGAGCTGGCAGCTTCCTTGGACAGCGTATTAGTATCGCTGTCCAAAGGCGGAATGCTGCCAGCGTCTGTGGTAGGACGGGGGCCCCTCCTTTTTTAATTATTTTATTTTAAGATTAGTTTTAGTTTAGTTTTTAATTCCCCTTTTGCATTTTTTTCATTAATAAATAGTTCTGCTGAGGTAATTAATAAAAAAAAATATTTATTTCCTTTCGCCAAGTGTGCATTGAAAGGCCGTGGTAGCGTAGTGGTTTGAGCCATGGCCACTCAAGCAGAGAGTCGTGGGATCACGCTCCTATAAAGACTTAAATGAATTTGACTACTTCAGCATACATTAAAACGGATTGGACCTCTTAGATAATTGTTAATAATCTAAGCTGTTTTTCGTACTAAAATAATAATTCTATTTATTACTTTTTAAACATAAAAGTTTATTGGATTGTGTAGTATATTTCATCTGTGTATCGAAGGCTTACGACAGAGTGATGAGGAATGAATTGTGGTCAGCATTATCCATGCATAGGGTGCACAGTAATCTGATACGAGCACTAAAATCTCTCTATGAGGATTCTAGTGCTTGTGTGAGGATAAACGGGGCGTACACTGAATGGTTTAGCATTGAGAAAGGTGTTGGACAAGGATGTGTTGCGTCACCGTGGCTGTTCAACCTATTCATGGATACATGCCTGAGTGATTTGAAAGGGAATGACTGTGGACTAAGAATGAGTGGGTTAACCATCAAATGCCTCCTATACGCCGACGACCAAGTGTTGTTGGCATCGTCGGAGGAGGAGTTGCAGATGATGGCTAACATTTTATGTGGTGCATTGGAAACGAAAGGTATGAATGTTAATGTAAGCAAGACGAAAGTTATGGTATTTGAAAAAGACGACAGTATGACAGAATGTGAGATTGTGATTGCGGGTAAGAAAGTCGAACAGGTAAAAGAGTTTGTATATCTGGGTTCGGCGTTTACGAAAGATGGGAAGTGTGAAAGTGATATTGAAAGAAGAGTGAATGCAGGAAACATGGTAAATGGGGCGCTGCGCGCCTTTGTGAGCAGTGAGAAGGTGTCGAAGAAGGCGCGTCTGGCTGTTCACAGAGGGGTGCTCGTTCCTACACTAATGTACGGTAGCGAGACTTGGGTATGGCAAAAGAAGCATGAAAGTAGATTAAATGCAGTAGAAATGAGAGCGTTAAGAAGTATGGAAGGCGTATCCATGAAAGATAGAATAAGGAATAGTGTGATAAGGGAACGTGCTGGTGTGAAAGAGGATATAGTGACTAGGATAGAAAAGTATGCTTAGTTGGTTTGGTCACGTAGAGCGGATGGATGAAAGTAGATTAACTAAACAGATCTATATGGGGAGTGTGAATGGTAACGTTGGGAGGGGAAGGCCTAGACGGACGTTTCGAGACCAAATAGGAGACGTTTTGGAAAAAGGTCAGGTCAGGAGTACCCGAAACCGACGAGCATGTATGAAGAGATTGATGAATGTGGATGAAGCGAAAGAAGTATGTCAGGATCGTAGCAAGTGGAACAAAGTAGTCTCTGCCTACCCCTGTGGGAAAGAGGCGTGACGGTATGCATGTATGTATGTATGTATGTATGTATGTGTATCGTTTCGTGAGTCACCGACGGTTCTGGCTGAAAATCAGTGCAGTTGTGTAACGCCTCAGCGTAATGCTGAACCAGCAACCGTTTCATTTTTGCGAAGACACAACGCTGATGATCTATTTTTCATGTCTGTGTCTTTTTTTCTTGTTTCTTTCCTATAAAATTGTGTATTTTCTCTTATATTTGTGTGTCTTGCAAAAAGGAATAAATTTCTTCTTTCTTTCTATTATATTTAGCTGGAAAACAGTCCATTTGTAATACTTTGGAATTATCTCAACGCGTGAATGAATTGCTTCGCTTCCTTCACATAACCCTAAAACTGTCAGTCTGACACCAGAATAATGAACAGGCCCACTCTGAAGTTACAATTACGAAGTTCGCTTCATGCCGTCTCTCTCGCACTTCCCATAACTCTTACGAGAGTAAGAGAGCCGGAATTTAAAATTTTGGAATAACCCCTACTCGTAGCACGCGTGAATCGCGTCACTACCGCCGCGGTTGTACCGAGTGCCGGTAATGAGAGACTGACTCAGCTCCGGTAATGACAATTTAAAGGGACCGTGGGCTCCACTTGAAAATTAGTTTATGTCAAATCATTAGAGGGTTGTGAAAACACCCTACAAATTAACCTGGGGCCTTACCATGAAGTTTTAATGCGAATAAGTTCCGATTGAGTTTAGGTTCACACAAAAGAGACATCTAAAACTTGAACTGAAAAGGCTCTTGTCTATTATAAAGAATCGGAAAATTTCGTATCTCGGACACGTGCTCAGGCATGACAGATAGGAACTCCTGCAAGTGATAATGATGGGCAAGATCGCAGGCAAGAGACGAGTGGGAAGTAGAAAGAAATCGTGGCTCCGTGATATAAGGGAGGGGATGGCATCTCTTCAGCAACAGAAGTTTTTCGGTTGGCAGGCAATAGAGAAGGATTCCACAAACTAATTGTTGACCTTCACTAGTTGGAGAGGCTTGAAGAAGAAGACGTCATGGTAATGAGCATATTTTATTCTTGTTAGCTTGTTATTTTCAATACTTAATTGAATGATATTTTTTAATTTCTAACATAGATTGACACTACACTAATTCGGAATCTTTGAGCAAGGTTTGTTTGACCAAACACCCTTGTAAATTGTTTTTTTTTCATATTTTGTAATTGCGGTATAAATGTTTTCTTCCATTGTCTTCGAAATAAATCGCCATCGTGTTCATTTTGACAGTTTATGTATGGGCTGACAATTGGCATCGGAATCAGCTAGCTGTCACATTCATACAAGAACTGTCAAAATGAACACGATGGCGATTGCGAGCGAGTTAAGTAATAAGCCTACTGCACTTAGGCAGCATCTTAGGCCAAAATAATGTCAGCTATCATCAGCATAAGAATTAATAAATAGACGTAGAGCTCCAAATAATCTACAAACAACTCTATCGATAAAATAATAAGAGCAAAACAATTTTGAGCTCTTCTACTGTTTACTTCTGCTGTCTGTACAAGGTAAAAACAGATGAATTTCTCGGCGTGTCTTAAATATTATTTTCGTTATTTGCTCAAAGCCATCATCGGTGCGAGATCATTCCCCCGCCAAGAATAAACAAAGCAGGCATAATGCAAAACAAAACGCGGCGGGCGTACAGTCGGCGCAAACAGCCTAAACAAACGGCTCAGGTACACTCAGCTCGGGAAATTTACTCGCCCGAGTCAATACTTCTTTTATGCCATTGTAAACTTTGTGACCGATTTTGTTTAATTTTATTCTTTTGTGACGTCGTGTTTTACAATGGTTGGAATTGTTTGCAATTTTCTTAGGGGGTAAAGACAAATTTATAAATGAAATGACTAGCGGTTAGAGCTGGGGAAACGGTGGGAAGTTATTCCGTTTTGGTTCGTATCTACAGAGACAAAAAATATTGTATTTAATTTTTTTAAATATCTAGCATATAGAATTTCAAATGTTTGACTTCAATACTGATTCATTAAGTCAGCTTCAGCGGCTTCCTCACTACCTACGTCGGAACACAGCATCACAACTGCTGCTTAGCGGCAGGATTAGAGAGAAATATGGTAGTAGCGATCCAGACAAGCCATGCACAAGCTCCTACTCGCAAAAACTTAGAAGAAACCCTGGATTAAAACTTAACCTAAAGTTACAGTGTTCAGACTTTCCCCATTCGTCTAGTTTATTCCGACTTTCAAGATAACAAATACGGGGATAATATTTATACAAAGCAAGTTATTACCGTGTGTTTGCGCGGGCTTTCGATCTGTGTACCAACAATCTGTCGCGGGTAGCCGGCAAACAAAGTCGCGGGATTTACGACCGCTGATAAAGGATCTTGGCTATGCATTTTAAATGTGGTTTGGTGAGGATTGCTCGGGGCTATGACCTCAATAGGGTCTATCGTTTCGTTGGACCAGTTGGCGCCACTGTTGACTAAGGTCCAGAGGTATAGCTGTCAATGACGACTTTATAAGATCGGCGCCGAAACGAAGTTGTAAATCTTGAATCTCATTAAGTTTATTAATTATAAATAACTATATCATATAGAGTAGTTATCCCGTAAGGTTGTGCAGTTCCGTTTTGTTCGGAAAACAAAATTGGAAGATTGTGAGTATATATGAACGTTTGTTACCCCTTCACGCCAAAACGATCGAAAAGATTTGGATAAAATTTGTTACAGAAATAGGTTATAATCTAAAATAACGCATAGACTAATTTTAACCCCGAAAAATTTAATTGATACACATTTATATATTTTAAGCAGACAGAGATACGCTTAATTTAAAATCCAAATGAGCTAAAAATGTACTACTTTGTACGTCACATTCATAGCATTCGAAGAATCGTTCGTAACATTACCCCACTCAAACATTTTGTAGCACGAAACACGCGTACAAGTTTCCGCTAACAAACGCGTGTTTTCATGATACAACAAATGAAAATTACCCCTTAAGTGCCGACACATAGTTCCACACCTCGTCACGGCGTGACACTCCCGACAATGCCACGAAACGTCACGGGAATGAAATGTTGTGACAAAAGAATGGGAACCCCTTTATTTGCACTTATTTCGAGGGTGTGCGAGTAAGTGGCAGGTTATGATACCCTGTATATTGCCCGACACGGCGTTACGAGCGTGCCACTGTGTTCTGTTTCGCTCTTCTTTTATTTATTCTTTACGACAAACAATATTGTAATAATACGTGGGATTGTTCATTGTTCGCTGCTGTGTTTGTTTGACGCGAATTATGCGAAGCGAAACTACTACCCTCGACATCACAATTTATTTTTGTATCAGCCGTCACTTAAGTCTATAGTACTTAAAAATAGAGCTAGATCTAGATAAGGTAAATGTTTTTTGACGTGATAACGTCTTATAAGTCGATGAAGCCGGCTGCACTCACGAAAAAGCGTGACTCATTGCCACGTTACGCGTGACGCAGAGTGTGCAAGCGAGAGCGTGGAACAAGCGATAGCACGATCTTCTCGCGTGACGTCAGAGCTAGTTCGAATATATTCGAAATTCGAATACATTATATGTTTCTTTATGACGTTATCACGTAAAACTATCGTCCGTAAACCGATTTTACAGACAATTGGTTTTATTATAAGTAGGTCATCATCAGCATCATCAGCCGGAAGACGTCCACTGTTGAACAAAGGCTTCCACCTTAGAACGCCACAGTGAACGAAAACTCGCCTCCGGCATCCACAGATTTCCCGCAATATAAGTAGGTATGTATGTTTACTTCTGTAAAACCAATTTATTTTCTTCTTTTTAATTAGTTGAGACCGTAAATAAAACAACGAAATAAACCTAAGGAAATATATATAATTACAGTTAAAGCCACTAATTATGATCTTACGTGTCATAAATATTAAGCAAATGAATTAACATAAAAAGAAATTCTTAGAAACGTGTGTCGTATTACATCGCAAAGAAATACATTCACAATATTTTTAGCAAAAATGGCCACAAAAAAGGCCGGTAATGATAAATTATGGCAATGACGTGAGATAATCACGTCGGAATGACGCGTGTTTCTTAGCGGATAACGCAACATCCGGGGAATGGTAATGACAGATTTAATGATACGCGGTAATCATACGGGGAAGAAATGTTATATTGCAGGAATACCTGCCTAGTGTAACAGCATAGTTATTTACATGTTAATATAACAAGCTTAAAGTAACGACGAGTAACCGACGAGCAGGTATGAAGAGATTGATGAGTGTGGATGAAGCGAAAGAAATATGTCAGGATCGTAGCAAGTGGAACAAAGTAGTCTCTGCCTACCCCTGTGGAAAAGAGGCGTGACGGTATGTATGTATGTATGTATTAAAGTAATGTTTTGTATGTTTACAACAAACATGTATGTAAACATTTTATGTTTTTAAACGGTTAGAAATTTATTTTACATCGAAAAATTCTTCTTTCAACGTGGTCTTAAAGCGTATATTTGTATTTAGCTTTCAAAAGGGCTTAGTTCACTTGATAGTAATAAAGCGAGACACTTTAATGGCAAGTGTCAGCGCGGTGTCAGTGTCGCGTGACACAAAGCGACACTCGGCGACACTTCAAAGTCGTTGGAGACATTAGAATTAACAGAATGTTCGTCGGAAGAATTAGAGCATCACTGCTCTCTTAAGTTCTAGTTATCTCAAGAGACAGTTGTTCCCTCTCTATTTATTACTAAGAAACAGACAGAGATAACTGATACTTGAGATAAGCGAAACTTTACAGTGCTGGGACAAGCCCTTAGAGTTATTTAATGCTTTATTGAGTAGAAATATTTCTAAGGCGTGAACTTTAAGAACGTTTGAGTAACTATGAGGAGGTCTCTCTTGTTCGCCCCATACTAAATAAACACACGCACAAACATACATACAAATCACGTCTTTGCCCCTTACGAGGTAGACAGAGCCTAAGGTAACAAGACCTACAAGCCACGTTTTGCTTCTCTTCCCGCGCAGATGGTAAAAGACCATCGACAGAATGGGCGAAAATCTTAGGAATCATGATATAGACGGTGTATCTTGCAACCCATCACTATTTTGATTCCATTTTCCACCTATACGCCTACAATCTTGCTAAATGTGACCTGTAGTTACCTGTATCCTTTAGCTCTGTCTACCCCGCAAGGGATAAAGACGTGACTTATGTATGTATTCATAATACATTACATTTCGAGGGTATTGAGTAATGTCTCAGATTGCAGGAATTTGTCGCACGAGCGGTCGAGGACGATAAACATGTGACCTGAGTCTTTCTTTACACGATTTTAAGTCTTCCCCTGTTATGGCCCGGGGCGACGTAAAAACTGTATTATAACAAATGGAAAAAGTTACTTTAAAATTGCGAAATTGCTACTCTCGCGACGGCGGAACTCTGTAAAGAAATTCAAATAAAAAAAGCCCGCGAATTGTAAATAACAGCAACAACAAAAGTCAAATGTTTTCCGCGTTCGTTTCGCGCAATAATTACCGACTGCCATTGTTCGGCCGCGTTCGGCAAACTTCGGCCGGCCTCGGGATTCTCGAGAGCATTCGAACAAAGTTGCCTCTCCGAACTCGGCTTTGTTGTCTTGTTAATATTTTCACTAAGTCCTTCTGCAAGTATTAACTTTCTTATTTTTAGGCTCTTTTTCCTCGTACTGTTAAGACGCATTAACTGTTAATGCCGCTGTTATTATGTTCCTCTTCTGGTGAAAACTTTTTAATAATAAAAGCCAGTTTGGTGGCTGTTGGCGTTGGTGTCGGAGCGCTGTGAAGTTTTTTTAATCGCCACAACGCGTTTTCTTTGAAGCGTCAGTGTCAAATATTATTGTTATTAGTTTGTTACGTGTCTCTACTGACACTGACAATTTTTTTATACAAATACAAACAGTCAATCGGTCAGTCATTAACTGATTTTTTTTCTTTAATTTTACAATATTATTATAATAAAATTTCTAAATGTCAGTGAAAATTAAAACACAGAAAAATCCGAAAAGTAAAGCTATGGCCGGTAATCGAACCCGGATCCTCGTCATTCCGTGACGCGTGCTATCCCTACACCACCAATAGCAGGTGGGTAGTCTTCGAATTTTTCTACCTACTTATTAACATTATATTGAACGTTTGTCATACTTTATTTCTATCTGTGGCAGTTTCACATACGTCATGCTACCATGTCGGTTGTCACAGTTTGCATTACGAATTTTAATTTCGAGTGCAGTTTGCTCAAAGCACTCGTCACCTCAGTGTTCAAGCCGAGTGCTGATTAATTAGCGATTAATTTATTAATTAATGAACTGAGCCCGTGATGCGGAGGTTTTGGCCTTTTGCAACCTTTGATTATGAGTGATGGACAAATCAGCTTCCCGGGTGAAATATATTTCGCTTATTTCGCCGCTCGAATTTGAAAGGAGTTGAAATTACTTGTGATCTGTTGCGGCAATTTCATTTTGTGGATTAATATTAATAAGTCATTGCGATAAGTTCTGTATTATTGTTTTTTGCATAATATCGTACTTGAGATTTTGTTGTCAGTCTTCAAAAATAACAGGCGTTGATAACTTTGTGAGATTTCGCCACTGCAAGAAACAGCCCAAATTATTTTTACAGCTGTCAAAAGTAAGGAATGTCAAAAGTACCCTCATATAAATTATGAATGGATATAATTATCTGCAACGAATAATGAATCAAATCTAAAAGGAAACTTGTCAAGTTAAGACAAAAAGGCAACTACATTCAGTTAAATTGCAATGTCCTATCATACCATAAAGATTCATTAGGGCCCTTTAACTAGGAATTAACGTGTTAATGAACATGACTTTGCTCTTAATGTACTCGGGGACGGGCGTGGGTGCATCCAGTGCACTACGCGGTTTGGCTGTAAGATATAAATATAAGCCTGTTATTTTTAAACTATATATAACTATCCCTCCTTTTTATTTTTTGTTTATTGTAAACTATTTAATTTTTCTTCTAATTGCTTCCATGCTGGTCTGGGAGCAAAGAAAAAACATATAATGTAGGTACCAGTTGCTTCTCTTCCCGCGCAGATGGTAAAAGCCCCTCGAGGGATTGGGCGAAAATCTTAGGGATCATGTTATATAGGCGATGTGGCTAGCAACCCATCACTGTTTTGATTCCCCTTTCCATCCATACGCCCATAATCATGCTAAACGTGGTCTTTAGGTCTTGTCACCTTAGGCTCTGTCTACCCCGTATGGGATAGGGACGTGATTTATATATGTATGAAAAACCGCTTATTTAAATAAAGTAATAAAGTATGTATGTATCTATTTAATTAATTTATGTATATTATTTTAATTACACATAAGTCGGGTTCTATCTATTTTTTACTTAATTTGCGTAAAAGTTTATGGATTATGTAGTATATTTTATCTGTGTACCGTTTCGTGAGTCACAGACGGTTCTGGCTGAAAATCAGTGCTGCAGGTGTGTAACACAGCGTAATGCTGAGCCAGCGACCGTTTCACTTTTGCGAACACACAACGCTGATGATCTATTTTTCATGTCTGAGTTATTTTTATTTTCTATAAAATTGAACGAAGAGAAGCAACTGGTACATTCTATGTATTTCTTCGCAAGTTTCGCAACTATAGAGAACGTAATATTATTTATTCTGTGCCTTTAATGCAAATTATGTCTCAGCAATAAAGATTAAAAACATCCTGTCCTTCCCCGGGACGGAAACTATCTGTGTACCAAATTACCACTCAGTTGGTACAGCGGTTTAAGCATGAAAAGGTAACAGACAGACAGAGATACTTTGGCATTCGTTTTTCATATTTAATCAGACATCCATACTTTCATCCTGGTCTGGGAGCAAAGAAAAAACATAGAATGTACCAGTTGCTTCTCTTCCCGCGCAAATGGTAAAAGCCCATCCAGGAAATGGGTGAAAATCTTAGGAATCATGTTATAGGCGATGCGGCTAGCAACCCATCACTATTTTGATTCCATTTTCCACCTATATGCCCTCAGTGTCTTGCTAAACGTGGCCTGTAGGTCTTGTTACCTTAGGCTCTATCTACCCCGTAAGGGATAAAGACGTGATTTGTGTATGTATGTGTATGTAAGCCATCTCATACTGCTGAACCAGTTCTAATACATTCGGGAGACATCCACAAAATACGCTAGCGTCCCGTTCAAGACAGCACATCAGATTGGTTGCCCTGCGCACAAGCAAATAATTATAATCCCATATTTCCCGACAGCCTGATCCCTACCAGCCATATCATACCCACTCAAGACGAGATTACCCGCACAATAGTGTCACGAATTAATTCCCTACATGCGGTGCCCAGGGTAGCCCGAGATCGCACCGGATATAAGCCATGACCACTGTGGCAATAATTGAAGTCTTCATACTTAATCTAACGTTGATGTTGTTGTGGGGACGCCTGGCTGGGTCAGGCGGGCTGTCGATCCGCTGCGGCGATCATTCAGCCCAGTTCCCCTTGGCTGGAGCCGCCGGTCACTGTCCCAGCAGCGCTCCCACACACCAACTCTCCTCAAATCTTCGTATCTTTCTGCCGAACATAAGGAAATCTTCTGATCATAAGGACATCATCATCTTACTTAATCTTCTTCTTATGGTGCCTCTCCAACTAGTGAAAGTTGGCAGTCAGCTCCGCATACTTTACACGGTCCCTGGCCAGGTTGAAAAGCTCCGCTGTACTTGTGATTCCAGTCCATTCCAGGATATTTCACAGCCAAGATTTCTTCCTGGGCCCAACAGCTCTTTTTCCAGCCACTTTTCCCATGATTATAAGCTGTAAAAGCTCGTATCTTGTGTGGTTAAGCACATGTCCCAGATAAGCAACTTTTCTTCTTTTGATGGTCTGCATCAGTTACTTAATCTGAACTAAAATTGCAAGCTCTTCTATGGATTTTAGATCTCACTAGAATCCTTGGATCCCATGGATTAGACCATAAAAAAACTTGTAACTCTCGAACCCACTCAGATTTTTTTGAAATAAGCGATTGAGAAATGCTGTAGAGAAAATACAGTTGGACACACAACATCATTGATCCGATCTGGAAACAGAGACGCTTGGCTCGAGTTCACATCCACACGGTCAATGACTAATTTTGGTTAATTTTTCAGAGTAAAATGCGACCTTGGAATAGAACATAGGTGCTTCGCTGTTTTCCTGTGGGTTAGCAATAATCTAATTCTACATGGGTAAAATTGTAATTGGTGAAAGTGTATTAATCAAGGCCAAGACCTAGAGGCGTTTGTAGACACACTTAACAATTAATGTTTCAAACAACTGTCAACTCTTATCAAAGGATCAAAATGGATATCCTAAAGGCAATTCCCATTTTAATTAATTTAGTATTAGGAACATCCAAAATACCTGTCACGTCAGCTGTCATCCTCAAAGCGCCATGGTGAGCTGTATTAGATTTGTTTTACTCAATGTAGTGCGTGAAGAACAAAGAGAGCTGATCTTTTTTTCTTGGACATGGCAGTGGGATTCTGTACTAGGAGCCCCGGAGTCTCAGGGTCGGCCCGGGACTAATCTCACAAATTACACATATCCCGGATGTCCCCGGAATTAAAAGTTGCCTGATTTATTTGCTAGTGTGACAGAACTAGCTCAATTTAGTTTTATCGTTAAGTTCAAACATGTTAACGTAAAAAGTCTAAATCTACACACTTTTGTATGGTTCGTCAAGCCATTCAAGATTGACAAATGTATTAATTTGTCAAAATTACAAACTTCACTATCACTATCACTACATAGTATAAAATAAAGTCGCTTTCTCTGTCCCTATGTCCCTATGTATGCTTATATCTTCAAAACTACACAACGGATTTTGATAAGGTTTTTTTTAATAGATAGAGTGATTCAAGCGGAAGGTTTTCATGTATAATTCTACGCAGACGAAGTCGCGGGCAGAAGCTAGTAACTTATAAAATTAGACTAGACTTTACACGAACATAAACACAAGCCATATACTTAGGAGGGTTTATTCCTACTGAGCTCGCAACGTCGCATGTTTAGTGTTTTTACGACTATTTCACTGAAGTTGAATGAAAGTTTGAAATGTGTGTCTGTTATGTTCTTAGTTTTTAGTGTATCAATGTGTCCAATGCAATAATTCAATAATCATACGTTGCCAGCTCAGTACGAAGGCTTGAGTAGACAATTTTATTAATCTTCCATCACCCAACTTGCTTTATAATACGAAAGAGTACAACAAAATTTTTATTGTATTAAAATGTCTAGGTTTTTCGGCAATCCTAAAATTGACTAGCTTTGCGATCAAAGCTACGTTGATAAAAAAAAAATGATAGTGAACAATTTTTTTCACTACTTTTTTTATAAACCTCAACAAAAATCGAGAAGTAGCAGACCGAATACGAAACCACTTGAAACCACAACAGAACCGTAATTTAATTACGCGAAAAGCTTGTAATTCCTTGCCCTGCATCCTAAAAAAAACCGTATTCCCTGCTCCGTAATATTTAAACTTGATTAAAGATTGTTAATATTAAAATTTTAGTTGGGGTTCTCTACGGTTTGTACACATACAGCACTTACTAAAGGAGACGAACACGAGCGCATTTTCGTCTGTCAAAAATGTGACAGACAATGACCACCTAGGTATGCGGAGTGTTAGAGTCTCCACGGTTCATACGTGTATGTGTGACAGTTTTGTTTTACGGAACTATAAAGGTGTGTGAAGGAATAAGTATTTGTTTGATTCAAATGCTACTCTGTGGTGTTTTTTTTATAAAATCTTGTTGGATGGCTGTACTGTTTTACTGTCTGAACTTGCATCTTGTCATCCTTCGTACCTACATTATGGACTAAATACCAAAATTACAAGTCAATTTGACTAGTATGATCGAGTCAAAATTGACTTGCAAGATTTGTACCGGAATCCATAAATAAATTAATTACCTAAATTTTCTAAAAATTCAATTTTGACTAGACAGGCATTATCGCTGAGAAAACGCATTACCCAGTTTTGCAGGCACCGCTTAAGCTTTGTGAACATTCACACAAGTATTAACAGACTTAGCGGTCTTAAAAATTATGGTTCCGAAGTTGCAAACTGTTCATGAGCGATTTAAAAAAAAGTATACATGAAAATATTTTTCAAAATTAAACTACGTTGAGTTTAATTACTTACTCAGAATCGTTTACCCTATCGATTCTCATGGAAGAAAAAAATCGAAGAACTGGAATTACAGTTTTAGGACACGTTTTCTCTAGTATGAGCATCGATAGGAAAAACGACTCGGAGTAAGTAAAAGCCAAAATTGTTAAATTCTAGAAACAACGTTAAGCCAACTCCAGTGGCTTCTTCGCTGAAGGCGTTGCGGACCGGTTATTAGTTTTAACGAGCTAGTGTTCGACTGCTCATTAAGGGGATGGGGGCCCGCCGGAGCCCCGCGCTGCAAATTTCGACATTACTAATTAGTGACTTGAAGTGATACGCGGTTGAAGTTTCCTGTGTTTAATGACGATGCTGGTACCTAATGGTAAGTTAAGTTGAACTGTTTTTTAACAATTACCATAGTAAGAGAGCTGCTGCTGGTCTGAGATGCTGGTCTAAGAGTAAAGAAAACACATAGAAAGTACCAGTTGCTTCTCTACCCGCGCTGATGGTAAAAACCCATCGAGGGTACGGGCGAAAATCTTAGGAATCATGTTGTAGACGATGCGCCTAGCAACCCACCACTATTTTGATACCCCGTTCCATTTACACGCCCACAATCGTGCTGAACGTGGCCTTTAGGTTTTGTTACCTTAGGCTCTGTCTACTCCGTAAGGGATAAAGACGTGATTTATGTATGTACTAGCGACCCGCCCCGGCTTCGCACGGTATATCATGCATGTATTATTATACATTATAAACCTTCCTCTTGAATCACTCTATCTATTAAAAATAAACCGCATCAAAATCCGCTGTGTAGTTTTGAAGATATAAGCATACATACGGATTTGGGGACAGAAAAAGCGACTTTGTTTTATACTATGTAGTGATATGTAGTGATGATACAGTTACGTACATAATTACTTTACATAGCTGTTGCCCGCATCTTCGTCTGCATAGAATTCGTTTATCGCTATCCCGCAGGAATTACGCAATTTTCCGAGATAAAAAGTAGCCAATGTGTTATTCCAGACTATAATCTATCTATGTTCCATAGTTTCATCCAGATCTGTCCACCCGTTCTGGCGTGAAAGAGTAACAAACATCCAAACATACTCACAAACTTTCACATTTATAATATTACTAGCGACCCGCCCCGGCTTCGCACGGTATATCATGCATGTATTATACATTATAAACCTTTCTCTTGAATCACTCTATCTATTAAAAAAAACCGCATCAAAATCCGTTGTGTAGTTTTGAAGATATAAGTATACATACGGATTTGGGGACAGAAATAGCGACTTTGTAGTGATGAGAGACTGAGGAAGCTGAGGTCCGGTATATAGATTCCCTGGGGTATGATACGTAAAATTATTACTTAACAAGGAAAATCGTTGTAATGCTTACTGTAACAAGGGTCCACGGTGGGTTAGGAATTAAATTCCATACATATGTACATATATCCCTCTTTATACATACCTACATAAAACATACATACATAAATAAAGGCCACGTTTAGCATGATTAAGGGCGTATAGGTGGAAAGGGAAATCAAAATAGTGATGGCTTGCTCGCCGCATCGCGTAACATGATTCCTAAGAATTTCGCCCATTCCCTCGATGGGCTTTTACCATATGCGCGGGAAGAGAAGCAACCGGTAAATTCTATTTTGACGTGACAACGTCTTATAAATTGGTTTGCCGGGTGACACTTCAAGAAACTGCGTTACGCTCCGCTCACGTTATGCGCTCACAATGACAGTCGTTGTCACGTAAAACTTTCGCCCGTATACCGACTTTACAGGCAACCATTTTTTTCTTTACACCCAGACCAGCATGGAAGGAATTCCTCGGCTGTATTTAAGATCCTATGCATTTATCGACGTGAGTAAGTTTGTTGGCTTCCTATTTATCAATATCTGTTCATAGATCAATATTTTGACACCTCAACGGGCATCCCATTTTAGCAAAGAAAATATTGAAATTCGATTAGCAGTCTGATCGTTCAGCACACAAAATGATTGAGAGGAAAAGTACACTTACAAAAAAAGACACTGTTTTTCGTAGTGGTAGGGTAACCGCACCAAAAATGGAATACTTAAAGAATTAAATTAAACAATGTTTTCATTATTTTAGAAGCATAAGACTTACCAAATAGGAGACGTTTTGAAAAAGGTCAGGTCAGGAGTACCCGAAACCGACGAGCATGCATGAAGAGATTGATGAGTGTTGATTGAATCTAAAGAATGGCAGGATCGTAGCAAGTGGAACAAAGTGGTATCTGTCTACTCCTGCGGGAAAGACGCGTGACGGTATGTAAACATCAATAAAGCTGAACCACATTAAAAACAAAATATTAACATACTTCTTAGACCACCAGCTCTCCAGGGCATTAGAGTGAAGTACCTGATTGAGGAATTATTCTAATGTGCTGTTTGCGACATGGTAATGTTGTGACGTCACTGCGGCGATGGTAATGATATGGTAATCAAAATGAAGATGGCGCTGGTAGCAGAGCCCGCTAATGGCACTCGGTGAACTATTGTTAGGAAAAACCGGCCTAGTGCAAAAGCTATACTAAACTTAAGAAGTATTCCGTGCTCGAAATGAAGAATAGTGAAATCTTCAGCGCTTCTTTTGATAATTTTTTGAATGCTGAGCCAGCGACCGTTTCACTTTTGCGAAGACACACAACGCTGATGATCAATTTTTTCATGTCTTGATTACTTTCTATAAAATTGTGTATATTCTCTTATATTTTTGTGTGTCTTGCAAAAAGGAATAAATGTCTTGTTTCTTTCTTTCTATTTTTCATGTCTGTGTTCTTTTTCTTGTTTATTAATTTATGTTTCTTGTTTGTAAATCCAGGGAATAGGGAAAAATCTTTATAGGCGATGCGGCTAGCAACCGATGATTATTTTGATTCCATTTTTCATTTATACGCCCATAATCTTGCTAAACGCGGCCTGTAAGTCTTGTCACCTTGGGGTCTGTCTACCCGTAAGGGATAAAGAGGTGATTTATGTATTTATGTATGTATATGTAAAATACGGTTTTTTAACTACATTAAAATTCAATTCGATAAAACCTACTCTTTCAATTATAGTGTCAAATATCTGCGTGTCTTTAACACCTAATTACCATTGCCTTCAATTTCAAATTGATCATTCCTAAACTACGGCATAATTAAAGTAGCCGCTCGCGTCGCCTATCCTCACAACCGGCCCCATCTGCTACTGTTTCCCCAAATCCCCCATTGTTAGCCCTCTCTCGGATCCTACTCCATATTCAATCCCATATAAAATTCTTAAAGAGATCGGCTGGTCATCAGAAACACGTGTTGGGTAGGGTCTATCCCGGATCCCCTTTGAATAATGATTCCCCCGATAACATCAAAGTGCAAGATGATATTTCACGGAGATTTACGTTTCATTTAACGTACTTCTTTGCTAACGTTTGATTGATTATATTTGACTCGAGTGGACTTTAAAGTGTTATGCCAATTAAGAATTGTTTTGATTCGGTTGGATGTTTATAATTAAGGAGTTGAAGATTGTAATGATCAATTAAATATGGTATATTGCTTGGAAAGAAGCATGATGGTGACCCACTTGCTCGTTTGCCTTCCTATTCATATATAAAAAAAATATATAAAAAATGATCGGAATAAGACTGAGCAATAAAATTTTCCCCTGCATGATGAGTGGAAGCAGGCCGTATATCACTACGCATCATGTGACCAAAGTACTGCAGCTTGCGTTTCTTGACAGTTTTCAAGATATTTACCTCTTTATCTCTATTATTGTTACATTGCTTTTATTTTTCGTCTTGTATGAATAAAAATCAACCATTACTTGAGAGCTGGATTGTTGTATTCTTGTTTGCAATGGTATGGACCAATTTATTTAGTATAAAAGAAAAAATCTGCAATGAATTCGCTGAATGTTGACTAGTCCCAACTAAAATAACATTTTATTAAATGCCGTTGGCTGCTACGAGTCTCCACGATAGAAGCAAAAACCTGTTATTTTACTTCTAGCCCAAAAAATCAACTTTTCCTCCCACTCCTAATAAATCTACTCAATTTACTTTCAGCCTCATTACCCGCGACGTCTTCGTCTCACCAAAGTAATGAGTCGCCACAAGGCAGCGACGAACTACCCTTATCTTTACTGGCGACGCCACGAACTCCCTACCAAGCTAGTTTTCAACCACAGATGAAGCAACCTATAGAGTGGTAATTAGTTAATCTCAAAATAAAAATACTGCCAAATTTCTTGCGGCGCATTCTTATTGGCCATGTTGGTCAGTGCTGGTAGTTTTATAAAATACTAGTCTAATAAAGCTTGATAAAAATCACACACTTAAATTACTGGTTTTTGAGTTTATCGCGAACAAACTGACAGACGCGGCAGGGCACTTTGCTTTATGATAATATATGTAGTAATAATGATTTCTTCCATGCTGGTCTGGGAGTAAAGAAAAAACATAGAATTTACCAGTTGCTTCTCTTCCCGCGCAGATGGTTCCCGAGGGAATGGGCGGAAGTCTTAGGAATCATATTATGCTGAAGCGGCTAGCAACCCATCACTATGTGGATTCCCCTTTCCACCTATACGCCCACAATTATGCTAAACGTGGCCTTTAGGTCTTGTTACCATAGGCTCTGACCCCTTAAAGGACTTAGACGTGATTTGTGTTCAACTCTATTGGTTAATTCACCCATGAAGCGGTAAGATCAATACTAGAAATGAATACCCGAAAGATTACTCGATTCTGGCATGTCAACCAACTTTGCCAATTTTTCTTACAGTATTAACTTTGCATACAGGGAAAACGCAGCGTTGTCTGTATGCTTAGTGTAAGTTTTCAGTCCCAAAATACGTCTCGCACGCGTTTGCGTTAAAATAGCAATTACTATGAAAACGTGAACAGCGCCACCAGCGGAAAGTTTGCACAACAAAGACTGCGAGTATAAGTTTTCGTGAACGCGCTCACCTTCGAATACGTTAACGCGGAACTCATCGAGCGCGTTTGCCGTACGGTCTATGTTAAGTTCCAATCAGTGTTGCCAATTCTAAAGCAATTACCGTGATTTCATAATTAGAAATAAGAAACGTTTTGTACGGGACAATGCTCTCGTACACACTTTAGATGATAATTGATACTGATAGAAGTGATACACTGCAGATTTTACTGTACTGATGATTTATTTGATAACTAAGTAAATGATACACCGGTGCACTCTGCGGGCGTTGAGCGTGCACTGCTTAATACTAATAACATTGTTAAATAATACAACTTAACGTAAAATGCTGACATGTGGAATGTGCGGTTTGCATAGACCGTACACGTTTATTGTTTAAAACATTGGTACTAACTTTAATTTCAGTTATTATAATTATTATTACTATTTTATGTATGTTTAAAACTGTATTATTTTTATTTATAACGTATTATGCTAAACAAAAAAATAAATCTAAATGTAAACCAATAATTGGGATAAAATTACTTGCTTGCTTACCATCAGGTGACTCACTTACTCGTTTGCCTTCCTTGTCGTATAAAAAAATATTTTTTATGAGTTAACAGATATTTTATTATTGTAGTATATTAATTTATATTTGTAATAATAATAATCATCATCTTCCAGCGATACGGCCCACTGCCGGGCACAGGCGCTCAGGCCTCTCAGAATGAGAGGAATTTTGCTATTGGATAGGGCCCAGTGCGGATTGAAAACTCACGACATTTTACTAAACCGAAAAACCCTGTTATTCCGAATTCGCTACAATTTTTCAGTACATGTTGTCGTCACTGTTTTTGTTTATAGATAAAATCACGTAATTCGGCGTGCCTCTTGGCATAGGCCTCCTCCATTTATTGAAGAGCTTGGGCTATAGTTCCCACGAGGGCCCAGTGTGGATTGGGAACTTCACACACACTATTGAATTTCTTCGCAGATGTGTGCAAGGTTTCCTCAGGATGTTTTCTTCACCGGAAAAATCATGGCAAATTTCAAATGTAATTTTGCACATAAATTCCGAAAAGCTTAGAGGTGCGAGCTCAGAATTCCAACTCACGACTCTCTGTTTGAGAGGCCACAGGTCAAACCATTAGACTATCACGGCATTTTTGTTAATAATTTATATTCATTCTTACTAAATTCTAATAAGTAATTCTAACAAAAATATCATTTAAATTATAAAGGCACATGTGCTGTGGTTTTTTAAACTTTTTTTTTAATTTAGTCTTCTAGGTACTGCAAATCGTAATGTTTCTAGTTCAACCAAAAAAAAAACTAACAGATTGGCTGATAACTTCCGCTATAAATACTTGAGTTATGTTCTTATTATTATTAATTTTGACGATTTCATCAGAAATACTTATATTTGTGACAAGCATGCTTTTATACATACATACACAAATCAAGTCTTTATCCCTTACAGGATAGATAGAGCCTAAGGTTGTAGACCTACGACACTGTGGACGTACCTATAGGTGGAAAGCGGAACCATAAAAGTGATGGGTTGCTAGCCGCATCGCCTATAACATGATTCCTATGATTTTCGCTCATTCCGTCGATGGACTTTTACCATCTGCGCGGGAAGGAAGCAACTGGTACATTCTATGTTTTCTCTTTGCTGCCAAATCAGCATGGATGTTTTTATACAATATATTTTTTGTTGAGTAAATAAATAAATCCTACTATCCTACTAATATTATAAATGTGAAAGTTTGGAAGTATGTTTGGATGTTTGTTACTCTTTCACGCCAGAACGGCTGGACAGATCTGGACGAAATTTGGAACATAGATAGATTATAGTCTGGAATAACACATAGGCTACTTTTTATCCCGGAAAATTGCGTAATTCCTGCGGGATAGCGATAAACGAATTCTATGCAGACGAAGTTGCAGGCAACAGCTAGTCTAATATAAATCTATACTGAGCCAATAGTAATTAAAAGCTATTAGTAGGTAAGCGATAATGTACACCGTAATATTGGAACTTTAAATCTTTCAAGAAAGATCTTCATTGAACTCGGCAATTGAAAGATGGGCGCTGGCAACACTATTGATATCTTTTGAAGTTTTGACGTTTGACGTTTGACTTTTTCCTAAATTTGAATTGAATTGAATTATTATTTGTTGTACTTATTAAAGTGAGAATTGTTTTGTTGTACTTGGAAAAATAGTACAATAAAAGGAAGCATAACAAACAGAATAAAGATGACGATCGTTCAGAGTTGAACATACGAATTAAGAAGAACTGGCTAGGCTGCATCGTTGCAGAACTAACCTCAAAGAAAAGGTTTGTGTGTTGGCCTGATGCCTTATTTTCTTTAAAACAACAGAACTTGGTCTAACATATTTTACATACATACGTACATAAATCACGTCTATACATCTATCAATATCTTTTCTTTACAAACAACTCAAAAAACGTATAAGTTCTAAGTTGCATATTAATGAACATTTCCGAGAATGGCTGCAAGTTGTACAATAGAGATTTTCATTGAACTAATTATTTTATGGATTTTGTTTCAGATTATTTTAGACATTCAGATGTTCATCAAATCGTTCAGATCGAAGTTGGCATAAAAAATTGCAATAACATTTCATAACTATGACTGAGGCCCATTCTATATTCATCAGGTGGAGAGTTGAGAGTTGAGGACCAATGGCATTTTGCCCATCCTGCAACCCCATTTATTTTTATATGCCACTACACTAAATTAGCAATATTAAAATAATACCTACACCAAAATAAATGTTGCCTATTTTTATTTAACCGTGTGCTTATTAAGTTTTGTTTGTTTTTCTCTTCTCTGTGTACTAGGAACCAATTCTTGACTCACTGTGAAACGTTTTTACAGTAAATATCATAGTGATGGTTCATTTAATTTAAAAGGACAATCATTATGACTTTTAGGGCTTGATTCACCACACTATGTTAAGTTTCTGTTATCTTATTAGATTCCATCTCTATTTATTTGTCACGAAACAGACAAGAGCCAATTTTGTATGGGAAGTCCGGGATTTCTGTCTTATTGGTTGTCTGATAGTGATTGCTATTAAGCGATAAGACCAAATATTGTCTACTGTGCATTTTATATTCCAGACAGCTATACATACATGCATGGAAATATTGAATAACATTTAGTTATTGCTTTCATGGTGCTTGATATATTTAGAAATTTTAGAATACTAACTGCTGTGAGATCTTGCATTGACAATCTAGTACTATATTTTAAATCCCTGCGACATAAAATATAGAAAAATTAAAAGAATTGAACTAAAAACAAAATCCTTTTTATTCAGACCAAAGTCAGCATTTCCCTGATAACACAAAGAACTTAAATACAAATACATTGTATTTATGTCAATAATATAATTAGCCATCAAGACCTAGAAACCAAAACAGGACTGCAATGATTGGAAGTTCCTACTTCAAATCCTTCAATAACCTTGCTGTGGGACCTCAGGATATCATCATCATCATCATCAGATGATGTTACACTTCTTGCTGGTGTTGTTTTCATGCAGCCTTCTCCTAAAAAAAAAAACACTAGTAGAGTAGCGGAGTAGCAAGGTAAATGTTTTTCGGTGATTGAAACAGACCTCTGCAAGGTTATTTCTCAGCACTTAACAACTTGAAAATTGATAGAAGGTAATGCTTGGAAAACCTATTGGGTATTCAATAAATTAATTAAAATGAAACTTCAATTTATAATTACCTATTTCTATTATACTAATGGTCAAGAGTGGCTGCTTGCAAGTGGAAACAGGGACAACTTACAGGGGCCCTTTGCCAACTGCCAACCAGATGCAGAAATATAATTTTAACATAAATTGAAAAAAAAGGGGAATAACTCCAGTAATCAAAAAGTCTCACCAGTTTTAGCTATTAAACCCGTATTTAGAGCTGTTTGCCAGCCTGATCTCCGATTCTAAGACTCCTAGTACCTAGCACTACAGGGTTACGAAATCCATTTCATGTCACATTTCCGCACATATCCTTGCTATTGCTGTCAGCTTCGCATCTAGCGGAGACTAGTACTGAATGGAAGAAGATCTTAAGCATCCTTGGCGTAATCCCTGTTCGTCCGTAAGAACGCCATAGTTAGAAATGAAACAAAGTTCTGGTATTTCGCCCGAAGAATTTGATAATTTTTTCGTACTTTTTAGATTACTAATAGATTTCCGCGGCGTAGAATGGCGTAGAGCAGGAAGGCTCAATCATAATATCACTTTTCACTGTATTTCTCCAACAATTGAATTCTTTAGTCTGTTTGCTTTGACAGCTGTAGCGGCAGCCATTTTGAATTACAAAAAACCTTAAAAACGTAACGTTAATCGATGTGAGCAAACGCATTCGCAAAAGTTTTTCGAAACGCACTGAGTATAACGGTTTTGTGAACATACGATCGTCGCATTCGACAGCTCCCTGCGACAATAGTAAAGTTGGACGCTGTTATGCAATACTATACCAACCCTCAAGATGTCCATTTTAAGAAAATCGTGTTTAAATATGACATCAACATATTTCTCAAAATGGGGCCTCTGATAATAATAGGAATCTACGATTTCATAAATGTATTATAATAGTCAAGTGATCTGGGAAGATGTAAAGCATCTGTAAATATTGGAAATAAATACAATTACCTATTTAATAAATCGCATATTCGGTTTTAGAAAAATGTCGAATCAGCAATATTATAATTATGATATAATGATTTGTTTCATGACACATTATTGCAAAATTCTTGATAGGTACAGTATTGTAGATTATCCCGTAGAGGATTTTGGTTATGCGTCAACAGTTTTTTTGAATTATTCAGTACAAAATTTATTTGAGTCACTTAAAACATTTTTGAATGATTTAGTTTATTACCTAAGGAAGCGGATGGTATCAATACGGAAGCGAATGGTATCAATATCTCGATGTTTGACATTTTGCGGGTTGACACAGTATTGCATAACAGCGTCCAGTTAACGTTCAAATGGATCGAAACGTCAAACCTAGCAACTGTCAGCCAGACAAACGTCACTCATGCCATGTCGCAATGCAACAATGCCGGCAAGAACAAGAACCATATTTTGGAGGTATTAGAGCGAAAGTAACAAGAAAAAGTGGGTAAAGAATACAAAACAATATGCTCAAATACAGGAGACAGTTACACATTATGAAATACTCGAAAGGACATGAAGAAAAATGTGACAAATAAGTGAAGTGTAACATAATTATGCCGCGGCCTTCCTGCCTCTCTTGGGCCGCTTCCGCTGCACAGCAATACGCTAGTACTCTTTATTATACACTGTTAGCAGCCTCTGCAGGCATGACCGACGAGCCCACTGCCCCGGGCATGACATTCGGAATCCCGTGTAGCTTGGCGAGTGATACGATGCGATGCTTCTCGCCGCCACTATCCAGTACTAGCACAATGGCGACACCATCTCTCATCCAACACTTGTCCACTTTAGAACGTTTTCCTCGCAGCCATGAATGCGTAGTAACGGGATGGGTCAGAAACTTACTGCTACACCCAAACCAGGAGTGTGACATCTTTGAAGTGGACCAAGATGGGCCGCTTCTTGCCGGTCTGAGGACGCCCAGTTCAGAAGCTCCTGCTCACATCGGTATCAGACACATGGCACTTCACCAGGCACTTGGAAATATCCACTGCCAGCACAACAGTTTTCTCATATATCAGCGAGAGCCTCAGGAATGATCCATGAATCAGCAACATTTTCCGCCTCAACCTCACCTCTTGTTGGTCCACCTACCGAGATAAGCAGCCCACCTTTTGGTGCAGCACTCAAGAGCCTTCGAAACAAAGTTCTTCAAGGCATTGAAGTCTGCAGCAATCAAAGATACTGATGGATTCCTCATATCTGCATTATCAAAATTACCTTGGAATTCAGCCATCTTAGTTCTCAAGAAGAGCCTAGCCAGGTTGTTCAAAGGTTGCTGCGAATTCTTGTTAGGCATATAGGGTGAAAATATTATTCCGTTCAATTAAGAAGTAACTCTGTATGGCACTGATGAAGAGTACTAAGTGTAGAATTAAAGTAAAACTTGCATGAATTATGAAAATAACTGCCTGTAGGTAAATTGCTTTAAACAAGCATTAATTCAAAACTAAAAAAGGCTGAGAAAAAAGTAGGTAAATTTTTATTTTTAATAAATAGTTAAACAAATATTATGTGACTTTAACTTTCAAAGCCTGCCCACCCTTTAAAACGAATAAATATAATTAATTTTACAAGTGAAAAATAATAATCTATGTGTTGTTGCATTTATTGAAGTAGCATTAGGTAATATAAAAACAGTAAATGTGTCAATATTTGTAAGGGCCTATTATTATTAATAATGTTTTTTTTTGTTTCACACGCATTAAGCTGAGCTGCCTACAAAATGTAAAATATAATGTAGGTAGGCAAGTAGTTTGTATAAATCTCTTAAAATAAATGTTCAAAAAAGTGCCTTCTTCCTTATTAACCTCCTAACTACTTGTAGATCATTTTGGTTCGTCGTTTTTAGACTACAAGTCCATAGCGCAGCATCGTTAATAAATTTGCTAAAGAAACTTGAACCCTATTTTTACTTAATTATGAGAAGGGAGAGCCTTCTCACTAGTTCTGAGACGACTGAGTTAACTATGTACATTAACATAAAAGTATGTACGTAAACTTTATCATAATCATCATTCACATTTGACGCCTTATTTCAATAGCAGTAGGGTCGATACTAATATCTGCTACCGTACAGCGCTGTTACTACACATATTTTTTAGTATAAATATATATACCCAGTTGTAAGTATAGAAGGTGTCATTCACAGCAACGACCAACGTGGCTCTTATTATTATGTTATTAAAGGGTAATTTTGATAAATGTCAAAAGATGACACTAGAGTAGCGGATACCAATTAACAAATTCAATTAGCCTCCCAAAGTAGCCGTGGTCCAACGGATGGCCTGATGGTCTAAATCGAGTACGCAACTCTTCAATTTCGCGTTCGAACCCCGGGATTGGGAGGCGTCATTATTGCTTTTTGTTTTTTTTTTCTTTTTTACATACACACACATAAACATATCACGTCTATATCCCTTATGGAGTAGACAGAGCCCTTCCTTTTTCCTTTTTGATTTTTATTTAATTGTAATTAAGAACGTTTACGCTTTATTTTTAAGGAGTTAGCACGGTAAGTCGTTTTTTTAGTTCACACGTATTCGTGTGCGCGCATAATGTAAAATATGTAAGTAACTAGGTAGTTTGTAAAAAGAACTTAAAATATATGTTCAAAAAGTGCTTAATTCCTTAATTAACCTCCCTTACGTATTTGCGAGACATCACAATGTGTAAGAAAGAGATACAAGATCGCAAGCACTTTGGTGCGCCGCGTTTAGACCGTTAATAAATTTGCTAAAGAAATTTGAACCTTATTTTTGCTGAATATGAGGAGTGAGAGCGTTCTCACTAGGTAAAAACATAGTGACACACTTAACTACTGCGTTCACGAACGTTAACTGTCACCAGAGTGACAGTTGGAACTTATACTCGCGAGGAACTTACGGAGTCGAAGTGAACAGTGACATCTGTGAGAAACGCAACGCGAAGTGAAACGAACTCACCGAATTTGTATGGAATACGCGCCGCGACGTGACAACGCAACAGCGTTCGAGCGCATACGATTGTGACGGTGAAAAGAAACGTATCGTTATGAGTTAGCTCGTTTAACTATTTCGAAAAGTAAACGAAAATTTATTGCAAAACTTACACTAGACGTACTGCAGAGGGTGGAGTCGATAAGACGAGTTCGAGTAACAGATGGTAAGAGAACTGAAGGCATTTCCCGTTTTCGAGTTACGTAAAATGAGTGAGAAACTTATATGCCACATACTTACATACATACATACATATATCACGTCTTTATGGGGTAGACAGAGCCTATGGTGACCAAGACCTAAAGGCCACGTTTAGCATAATAGTGGGCAAGGTGGAAAGGGGAATCATAATAGTGATGGGTTGAGAGCCGCATCGCCTATAACATGATTCCTAAGATTTTCGTTCAATCGATTCGATTGTCGATAATAATATGTGTTTTATTTTGTGAGGCATTTTTGGCACCTGGCACAATCCTAGGATTACTACATACATAATTATAACATCCTCCAATACACAAAGGAGGCCTATGCCATGAGGCACGCCGAAAAACACGACAATTTTATGAAAAAAAAAAAACAACAACAACATAGTACTGAAATTGTAGCGAATTCGGAATAAAAAGACTATAATAATAATAAAAAAATTATAACATAAAATTATTTTTTTAAAAACCCCTCACGCCCAAAATAAAATCAATGTTATGCTATAAATGAACACATCATTTTGTCATTTCTTTCCAATAAAAAAATCGCATTTAAATCGATCCATTCCTTTGAGAGAGAATAATTCTAAGAAACCAGGTGTACCTCTCTCTCTAACTACCCATGTTTAAAGAGACACAACTTAAGGCCATTGCCTGTAAGGATGCCTTCGTATACTACACGGTAGGTATCGGAACGCCCGTCGACTAACGAGCTGCCTGACACCGCGCCAATAGCATTACGATCGAAGAACGTCACTCTAATACCTCTACCCACTACCCCACTACCCCACTACCCCACTACCCGCTACCCGCTACCTCGCTACCCTAGTTCGCCGCTCTAAAGAGTTTCCCCACTGCAGTTTGTGGCGATAGTGTTAAGCGAATACTGTATCGAGTTTTAAGTGAAATACATACATCGCGTCTTTATCCCTTACAGGGTAGACAGAGCAAGGTAACAAGACCTAAAGACCATGTTGGTGGAAAGGAGAATCAAAATTAGTGATTGGTTGCTAGTCGCTTCACTTAACATGATTTCTCAGATTTCGCTCATTCCCTTGATGGCCTTTTACCATCTGCACGGGAAGAGCAACTGCTACAGTCAAAGGCTTAAATATATATATATATGTATGTTACCAATACATCAAACATATCTTCACACTTTAATGCCACTAATATTTTGGTGACACATAATTGACATAATATTTGCCATGGCAGTATCGATGCTTCTTCCATGCTGGTCTGGGAGTAAAGAAAAAACATATTATGTACCAGTTGCTACTCTACCCGCGGAGATGGTAAAAGCCCATCGAGGGAATGGACGAAAATCTTAGGAATCATTGTTATAGGCGATGCGGCGAGCAAGCCATTACTATTATGATTCCCCTTTCCACCTATACGCCCACAATCATGCTAAACGTGGCCTTTATTTATGTATGTACGTTTTGTATATGTATGGATAAAGACGTGATATGTATGTATGTATGGAATTAAATTCCTAACCCACCATGGAACCTTGTTACAGTAAGCATCACAACGATTTTCCTTGTTAAGTACTAATTTTTATACGTATCATCCCCCAGGGAATCGATACCGGACCTCAGCTTCGTCAGTCTCTCATACATACATAGGTACATAAATCACGTCTTTATCCCTTACGGAGTAGACAGAGCCTAAGGTAACAAAACCTAAAGGCCACGTTCAGCACGATTGTGGGCGTATAGATGCATTTGGGAATCATGCTAAACGTGGCCTTTATTTATGTATGTATGTTTTATGTTTGTATCGATATTAATTCCCTCGACTGTGCATTCGGCATTCTGTAAGTTTTACTTTGCTAACAGGTATTGTCACTGGAATAATGACGTGATTAATGTTTTGTAGGTCCTCGGACCACGCACCGACAAACGCAGCGTGGGCCGTCCACCCACAAGGTGGACCGATGACCTCATTAAGATCGGAGGATCGCGCTGGATGCAAGCCGCTTCCAACCAGTCTTATTGGAGATCTAAAGGAGAGGCTTATTCCAGCAGTGGACTTGTAATGGCTGAGATGATGATGACGATGATGATATATATTTAGAAATGTCGCTATTATGTGATTTGTATCTGCTAGTGTACGACTGCCTTAGCCCAAGCCGGTATTACAGAACTGAATGCATTCGACAAATACGGAACACGGACTCCTGTTTCAGCGTTTGAAAGGTTTACTGATTGGGGAGTGGCCGCCGGGAACATTAACAAGGCATTTGAGACATTTGTGGTGGTCTAGATGAATCAATGTGTGCCAAAGCCTGCAAAGGAGCTAATCGAAGTGGCCCACATCGACCAACAGCTAGGTCTTTATCACGCCATTTCGTCCAGTCCTGGATCAGTCTTCTTCCATGCTGGTCTTGCATTTGCCAGTTGCTTCTCTTCCCGCGCAGATGGTAAAAGCCCATCGAGGGAATGGGCGAAAGACTTAGGAATTATAGGAACGTTATATTATTATAGGCGATGCGGCTAGCAACTCATCACTATGATTTCCCTTTGCACCTATACGCCTGTAATAATGCTAAACGTGGCCTTAAGGTTTTGTTACCTTTGGCTCTGTCTACCCCGTAAGGGATAAAAGGATAAAAAGGAGCCTACGATAACAAGACCTAAAGATCATTAAGCAGCGACACATTAATTGATATTTTTCCTTTTTTTTGCATTGTTTATTTTTAGTTTAAGCTGTTGTGCGTCAAATAAACGTATTTTCTTTCTTTCTTCTTTCAAATTTGTAACGTGACGCCTCACAGCCAACATGAAAAAAGAAAACTTGTTATTCACAGAAACACTATGAAATACCTATGAAAATAAATAAACAAGGCATCCAAATTATCTATTCGTACCTATCTAAAAACGTTACAAAGCTTACCCAAATTGAGTACGTCGTTCCAAAAAACCACGAAATCTGCGTATTTAGTAAAAACACGCGGCAGAATCATGCGCACGTGACCAGCCTCGCGAGCGCCGACAAATTACCTCACGATTTTTAATTTGCGTAGATTTACCCGGATAAACATTAACCGCGGCGGGTGTAATTAAGAAATAAAATGAATCCCCCGAAATGATTCGCTAAGATTTGAATTTTCTACTAGCTGTCGCTCGCGACTTCGACTGCGAAGAATTCTATGGCTATCCACGGAAATAAAAAAAAAACGACGGGTAACACTCCAGCAGTGCCGTAAGTGAAAAACTACACACACCTCTTGCTGGCTGCTGCCCTGGTACTTTTTTCACGACGCGATCATTCTTTGTTGACAACGCGGCGTTCCAAATTTAAATAAATTCAAATCAAAGCTCGGAGCACAATACCTCCAACACTTCCTATATGGACAGACCTCTAACAATGTGATGATGTTCTGGTACTTTTTTTCAGCGACTCAAGAAAACATACAAAGCTCAAGGGTCTTAACATGAAGTCTTAACGCGATTCAAGGTAAAGCTGTCATTTTTAGTATGGATCTGACAGCGAGCGAACCTATAGTAATCGGAATTGAACATCAGGATTGCTCTCCTGCAACAAATGTATGCATCGTCTCTCGATATTTTCCATCGCCGAAATCTGCACATCAACTCCAAAAAAGTCATACGTGAGAAGCCCCCAGAACACTGCTTGAGAAGTGACCAAATCACAAACATGACCTTTTTAATGAACAAAAAAATTTACCTTGCTACTCCGCTACTCACGTGGAAGATAACCAAGCCTGTGTGAAATATATATGTTTTTCATGCAATCCCACAAACTTAATTATCCCTTACACCACACAAACACTCACTCGTTTCGATCCCTTTATGGGATCATTATCAAAGTTTAATGAGCACAACTGTTACACATGCAAACCATGCATGGGTATATATTTCACACAGGCTTGGTTATCTTGCACGTGAGTAACGGACTAGCAAGGTAAAATTTTTTGTTCATTGAAATGGACCTCCGCAAAGTAACGCCTGATTCAAAAAAATATGACCTTTTTAGAAGCAGTATTCTAGGTAGAAGAAAATATATAGTATGCAGTAAACCTGACTGATATCAGCCCGCAATTGAGAGCATCCGTTGGACTGATAGGCCTCGTCCCACCCCGTTTAATGAAATTACCTCGTATCACTTTGTTTTGCTAAACATGTCCCGACGCCCGGGGAGCGCCGGGGAAGATGGCTCGCTCGAAAAAACCGCTGCTTTGATCTCATGCCGTTTAAAGTAATTGCATTTGCGGTCAACGTGTTTATGCGCTTTGCTGTCAGAAAAATATTGTCTGGCTTTATTGTTTAGTTCAACTTTCACATGATGTTGAGACCATTGTTCCTAACTAAGTAAACACCCAAAACTCAAGAGCAAACTACTATATTTGCCCGGACTGGGGGATTGAACACGGTACCTCGAGCTTAGTAGGATCAAATCTGGATTGATTATAAGACCGTGATTTTTCTATTTTTGTAAAGAATAAGTTTCTGTTAAAATTTTCTTTTTTTGCTAACTGTACTTGCATTGTTATCCGTCCTACATGTGTGCCAAATTTCAAGTCAAACGGACCAACCGTTGAAGAGTTCCCTCCTGCGGAGACGATGTTGATAGGCCACCAGAACTCCATCTTATGTACCATCGAATAAAATTATTCCTGACCCACTATGGAACCCTCTCACATTAAATGTCATGGTGATTACATCAAACTTGCAAGGAAAATCATGTGACGTTTACTGTGAGAACGTTTTACGGTGGATGGAAACAAAATGGTTAAAACTTAAGTAGTAACGGCCTGTTATAGTAGTTCTGTACACTACTACATACAACAGGTTATATCAGTGGCGCAACTATAGGGTGGCAGGAGTGGCCAAATGCCACGGGCCCCTAGCTCTACGGGCCCCGAACTGGCTTGGTTTAGAGCACAGAAAGGACGCTGATGCTCTTCTTTATATCGAGGTAGGAGCCCCATACATTGACTTACAATAAACAACTAGACTCTCAGTCGCTAACAAAGGTTCCTCAAGAAACGTCCGAGTTGCTTTGTCTATGTGTTGTGTGTGTCAACACATCGACTTAGACAGATAACATTGATATATTATTCGTTCAAATTGACACCTTATTTCGTGGCAGTAATGTTTAATATCAATGGCGTAGGATCGTGAGAAGTAATGACACGACGCCACGCGCTGGAAACTTGCCTGTCTCTTTTGTTCTCAATAGTAAGATTACGGTGCGAAAGAGACATATACATCGTTATCAAAGCGCGGTCGAAACACAACTGAACAAAAACTGTGAACAATAGACGCGTGTTCAGACTTTTGCTTCGGACAGTTTTTGAGCGTGATTGGGAGTCTAGTTGTTTATTGTACGTCAATGGCCCCATATGACGAATTTCCCACGGGCCTCGGACGTTATAGTTAGGCCACGGGGTCATGTTCTTAAGTTTTTCACATATATGAGCGTTTTTATTTAACAATTGCCTGCGGATACACTGCCTGTTGTTACACCCCCCCCCCCCCCCCCGCGGGCGTGTGCGTGACATACATTCTTATTGCCCCGATTGATCCCCGCTTCGCAACGTGCTTATTAAGATCTCTGCGGATTAGCGTTAGTACTTGCTTACCTGCCATTTAGCTTTGCACTTACAGTCGCCTTAAAAAAAATCTAAAAGAACACATAGAAAAATCCGCCAAAAAGTAAAGCTATGGAATCGAATCGAAAAGTAAACCTGTCAGTTGTGAAACAGCGCCTTCTCTCGTCCCTGGTGAGCAGTAGATGTTCCACGGTTTGTATTTGTGTCGTACATATACATCATTCAAACAGGTGACGCTTAGCGACAAAAAATCGCATAGTAACAAGGTCACGTGACAGCTAGTAACAGATTCGAAGGCTTACCTACCTGCTGTGGGTGGTATAGCACGCGTCACGGAACGACGAGAATCGGGGTTGATTCCCGGCTATAGCTTTACTTTTCGGATTGTTTCTATGTTCTAATTTTTAGTGTCGTTTAGATTTTTTGTTTTAGGTACATTTTATGTTTTTTCTCTGCTCCCACACTAGATAGAAGGAATCTTGATATGTTTGCTGTATCTATAATCACATTGAATCTCCCTATAACTTACACGTACCACCAAAAGGTCGAGCTTGCTACGTATTTTAAGGGAAACTTTCTCTAAGAAGATTAGCCTCCGTTCCAATACTTATTACAATAGCACACCCTAAATTGAACCTTAACCTTACTTCAAGTAAAGTTAACTTTCATGTGAAGTGTCTAAGAAACTGTAGACCACACAATTTGAGATTGTAAGACGAGTAATACAGGGTGTGTTTTGCGTTGTAACGGCTTCGCCTTAGAGGGTGCTCCAAAGTTGGCCCGCTGAGCAAATTACTACATTTTCATAATCCTACAAGTTTGCTGTCTTATTGTAATTTTTGAGAGCGAATTAATGATGTTGCCATTGTTTGAAATTGTATGGATCAGTTGATTTGAAACAATGAGGTGCTGAACAATGACACGACTGAGCGATGTAGAAATTATCTCCGAACAAACAGCAACATGGAAAACACGTGTGTATTTAATCAACATAATAAAAAAGAAAGAAATAACACATTTATTATTTTTTGCTAGACTAGAATACACACAATTTTAAAGAAAAAATCAGCAGCGTTGTGTGTCTTAGCAAAAGTGAAACGGTCGCTGGCTCAGCATTACGCTGAGGTGTTAGAACTGCAGCACTGATTTTCAGCCAGAACCGTCTGTGACTCACGAAATGAATAATAAAATACATAACGAACGACTAAATAAATACATTTTAAAATAGAATAATACTCATATGTTGTGTTAAATCGAACACACATAGCTGCGAAGATTTCCTTTTTGAATTAATTATTTGCACGTATAGGTACAATCAGCCGCTGAGAAAGGTCCCCTCTATCTTCCGTTATAGCTATAACCATACTGAGGGGGCCCTTTTCTCTGCAGCTGATTGTACAATACTGCCGTCGATTTTTTTTAATATCCGGTACTACTCATTTTACATTTTTCATTTTGAGATTTTTAAATGCATACATTGTGAATCACGTCTTCATCCCTTACGGGGTAGAAACAGCCTAAGGTAACAAGACCTTAATACCACGTTTAGCATGATTGTGGGCGTATAGGTGGAAAGGGGAATTAAAATAGTGATAGGTTGCTAGCCGCATCGCCTACAACATTATTCCTAACATTTTCGCCCATTCCCTCGATTACGATGGGCGGTTACCATCTGCGCGGGAAAAGAAGTCACTGGTACATTCTATGTTTTTTCTTTACTCCCAGATTATAATTTCAAAAACTGCTCCATAAACGCGTAGGCTATAAATAAGTGTAGTAATTAATTGCTCCAATAGCCGGTGTAATCCGTTTTATGCAAATTCTCGAATAATACTGTAATTAATATGTTTGAGTACCTGTCCAACATAGCGTGGCCCGTGTTATTACCCTATATACTGTGCACGAGAGGTCTGAGTACATTGGATGTGTGAGCAAAAGTGTGTTTTGTGCGGGCACGGGATAGAAACGTAGTATTTGTTGGCAAATAGTGAAGAGTGGCGAAAATATCGCACAGCCGTAATATTGGCTAATTGACTGCTATCCGTTGTTTGCTATTTTGATAATTGATCGGGGTTATTGTGTACCTACTAGATGAATGTTGGGGTACTAGTGTAAGATTGTACACAAAACAACTCAAACGCGTTTAGGTACAGTAATATGCATAAATATTATGACGGTCGACAAAAATATCTGATCATCTATTGGAGTCAAAGCCGGCCAAAACTTTGGCGCACCTTATCAGCATTGTCGCCATTATCAGGATGATAAGCAGGCCGCATATATCTGACATGTCGCAAAATCAAAAATACGTTGACGATCTGCAAAAACGAACCATCCCAGGCTTACATAAAGCCGTAATTACTTTTGACCCCAATAGATAATCAGATATTTTTGCAGCGCTGTCCTCCGTCATATATTTATACTCGTGAGTGAACATGTCTCAATTCCTATTAAATTGGCAGCGTCCCTTGCAGTTCCAGACAACAAACTGTTCTCATAGTATTTGACATTTTAACGCAAACGCAAGACGTATATTGTGACCGAAAACTTACACCGAGCATACTGTAATGTTATCTTTTCAATTTAGTTCAGAGATAACTTCAGCGATATTCTAGCTCAGTACTCCCACAATCTAGATAAATAATTTCTCAAATACATATTAAAACAAACGAACGAGACAATGCTATCTCCAACTCGAAGGCTCTGACGGAGTCACTGACTCGCGATGGGCGTTTGACAATTACGAGAAAGCTTTCCAAACTTCCGAAAGTTGTTCGAAACTTGAAATGAACAAGAATTGAAAATTCAGACACTTGGCCCGCCAAATAAACCGTTCTTCATTATTCAAACATATGAATAGTAAATTTTTCAGAGTAAATTCACGTATTTATTCCTTACGGGGTAGACAGAGCCAAAACGTAACAACACCTAAAGGCCACGTTTGGCATGATTGCGCGCGTGTAGGTGGAAAGGGGAATCAAAACATTGATGGTTGCTAGCCGTATCGCCTTTAACATGATTCCTAACATTTTTGCCCGTTCTCTCGATGGGCTTTTACCTGCGCCGGAAGAGAAGCAACTGACACATTCTATGTCTTTTTTTACTCCCAGACCAGCATGGAAGACCTATGTAGTAGACCTATAATAAGGAATTCAAAATGGCGTTATTAAAGAAGACATTAAGCTAAGTTACTTATTGCAATACGCTTCTTACGAATAATGGAAGTGTAAATATGGATCTACATATAAGTAAATATAAAGAGCGAAGACAAATCAGAAATCAATCTTTCGCGAACCTTTTAACCTATTTGAAAAATGGAATGGCGGCGCGGCCCTTTGTTATGAATCGCGAGAATAATTCGCGCAGCTTTGATTAATATTGCGATCGCGTTGGCCGCGCACTGACGATGCTTTCCGTTATTTATTTCATTTACTAGTTGTATTTTTGTCAAGTTGGATAACGGATCAACGTATGTACAGTCAAGGGCATTAATATATGTACGTTACGACGTCATAAACATCTATACACCTTTATGCCACAAACAACAAGGTCGGCGACACATATATCTGACACGACGGCTGAATAGATATTTATGCACTCGACAAACTTTCCATTAGCTTTTGAATCCAAGACTAGAGTGGTAAAAACAAAAAAAAAAACGTTTTTTCCCGTCGTATACGAGGGTCCTGTATTTTTTTTCTTTATTCTATTTTTTTCTATCTATTATTGTACAAATTTGCCCGTGACAGGCGGAGGGAGAGACAGCGGAACCATAGTAACAGAGGCCTGTTTGCTCCCTCTTTGTACACAACTCTAAAAATGCTGAGTTGACCCATAATATACCAATCACTTCTATATCCCTTACGGGGTAGACAGAGTCTAAGGTAAAAAAATCTAAAAACCACTTTTAGCATGTTTGCGAGCGAATAGGTGGAAAGGGGAAATATCACTGAAGGACTTAAAGGGACAACTCACGTCGTTTCACATTATATTTCACTCTCTAGAAAGTATTTATTGAAAAAACCTTTTTTGTATAAAAAACACAATAATTTAACAGGTAAGATAAACAGATGTAATGAAGCGAATTTATCCTTTAAAAGAATCTCTTCCAGTATCTATGTTCCACATATAAACCAGTAGTGTTTCTGTCTGCGCAGAATGCACTTATCGGTATCCCGCGGGAACTATGCAACTTTCCGGGATAAAAAGTAGCTTATGTTTTAATCTAGGGTGTCAGCTATCTCTGTTCCAGATTTGATTCAAATCCGTGCAGTCGTTTCAGCGTGAAGAACTAACAAAATTGACTCAATCACATTGTCACAAACTTCCGCATTTATTATTATATTAGCAGGATTGAAAAATTCAACTGTATAACCTAACATTACTAACATTTTCGGCGCAATAACTGCAAAAAAATACGTTCATCAGTTCTCGTTCAACTGTGTGGGAGAGGCATACCAGCACAATAAGAAAGCAAGAACACCTGCCCGGCCCGAGCCCCCCGCAGCCTGCGGCACCTAATACCTACCCGCATCGGAGCCAGGGGCACCGCCGCGTAACCGAACTGACGGATTGACTCGTTCTGTCAAACAATGAACGAAACAATTGTTTTGATTGAGGATGGTTTCTATTCCGACGGGACATCTGTAGGGGATGCTGTCTATGTTTCGTATGTCTGTCTCAGCTGTAACAACACTTTAACTGACAATATACTCGTACAAACTTCGAAAATATGAATGTAAAGTTAAAAAATAATTGAATAATAAACAGACATCAAAAAAAAAACAGCCGAAGATGAGAACCCGTTTTTTGTAGTCTTTTTGTGTTTTTTTCTAAGTTTTTTTAATTATTTGGATATACATGTCGGCGCAGGGCGTCCTTAAGTGTGTAGCGATTGCTACAAGCGCAGGCGACACGCATTCCTAGTTCAATGTTTACATTAACAACATAAATTTTGATTGTAATTTGGACACAGAGAAGTCTTTGTCCGTAGAAACGGGGCAGTGTGAGGTGTTTAAAGTAAACACTGCTGAACGTAGCCGTGGGTCTGAGTGTGGAATGAAATTTGATACATGTGCTTTTGTTCTGAATCCTCTGGGGCATTCAGGATCGATCTATGGTTGAGACGGGACGTATGCGCCCTGACCGTGCTGTGTGAAATACCACTTGACGTGACCCACGGATTCGTTTCCGTTTCAATTAGAGTTCTTAGTTTAAAAGCTGCTTAGTGTTAAGACTTTACGAACCTGTTTTATAAAGTTAGTTAAGTGACTGAGTGACATTTATTTTAGTGCTACTGACACTGTTGTGCGGTTTGATTTTTGTCGTAATTATAATTGTTGAAATTGGACTTGTGTGCGTGATTGTACCCATTATTCCGCCCACTATACATGGATCACAGAAGCAACACTTCTGACGCTCTGGCGGCCCAAGCCACGACATCAGAAGCGGGATACGCGCCTCAAGAACCAGATCGGGAGGAGCCAAGAATGGAAACTTCTGTTTCTATGGAGTTGTATTATGAAAAAATGCTGAAACAGCAAAGTGACCAAATAGATAAACTGATTCAAGCTTTGAAGCAGCCTACAAGTACGGACGTTAAAAGAACCAGCTTTCCGGAATTCAATCCAGATAAAGGCGATGTGCAAGCGAAGGCTTGGTGTGATACGGTGGCGTTGTGCATGGAAGAAAAGCCATTGACAGGAAGTAATCTGATTATATCTCTGAGCAGTGCTCTTAAGGGGTCATCGTCATCGTGGTTTTCCCAAATAAGTTATTCTGGCATGGACTGGAGCCATTTCCGGGAAATCTTTTTACAAAGATTCGATACTAATGAGACTTCTGCAGCTGCTCTAGTGCGAATCAATACTATGGTACCAACTGATGGTGAATCTATGTCGGCATTTGCCAGTCGGACGTTGACATCGTTGATGGCAATGTGGAAGAATCTCCCTTTAGAGGAAATTGCTGTCTCCACTGTTTTGGCCCGTTGCGTCCAATTAGAACCACGAATGCAACGACTGGCATACACAACCGAGATTAAAGACAGAACATCTATGCAACGGGAACTTACGGCGTTTTCTTACAGAAAACGTTCGTTCAATGACCGTGGACCAACTGAACCCGCAAAGCGGATGAAAACAGTTACGTGTTACTCCTGCGGGCAGATTGGTCATAAATCTACCGAATGTGAACAACGAAACTCTAAAATGAAAACAATGAAACCAGTTTTCAATAAGAATAAGCAAGTGAATAAGCATGAAGTGCCGAAGAGGTCCGTGACTTGTTTTAAATGCGGGCAAGTTGGCCATATTGCTCCTCAGTGCGCTGGTCGTCGAGCACCTTCGTCGCAGTCAGCGAGTACGAGTGGCAATGGCCATGGCAAGTCTTCAGCTGACGAGCACCGGCGGGTGGACGTCTGCAGCGTCAAGCCTGTGTCGTCACAGCTTACTCATTCTGGTCAGTCGTTAGATTTTTGTTTTGATTCTGGCGCCGAATGTTCTCTGATTAAAGAAACTTTAGCAAACAGATTTCGAGGTAAACGTTTTGGGTCTTTGGTTACATTGTTGGGCATTGGTAATGCCGATGTTTGCAGTACTTGTCAGATATTGTCTGAAGTTTGCATTGACAATAATATGATTGAGTTGCTTTTTCATGTTGTTCCTGATGATGTTATTCATTATGACATAATGATAGGCAGGGATTTGATTACCCAAGGCTTTACAGTTGAGATTTCTAATGATTGCTTTGGTATAAAGAAATCTAAAGTTGTCAACCTCTGTGAAGTTGGTAAGCCTATATGTGAATTTAAAAATCTTGACACAGATGTTAGCGGTGAGCATCGCGTATTCTTAATAAATGTTTTAAAAAAATATCATACGTCGTTTGTTGAAGGTACGCCTAGCGGGCGTGCTAACACTGGTGAAATAGAAATAAAGCTTATAGATCCGAATCGAACAGTTCAACGACGACCTTATAGATTGAGTCCTGATGAGAAACAAGTTTGTCGTGATAAAATAAAAGAACTCTTGGAAGCTAATATTATTAGACCAAGCTCTTCTCCGTTTGCGAGCCCCATACTTTTAGTTAAAAAGAGAGATGGCTCAGATAGACTTTGTGTTGATTATAGAGAACTTAATCGCAACACTATACCTGACAGATTCCCATTGCCTCTTATAAGCGATCAAATTCAACGTCTCAAAGGTGCAAATTATTTTACAATTCTTGACGCCGCATCCGGTTTTCATCAGATTCCGGTTCACAAAGACTCTATCGAGCGTACGGCGTTTGTGACACCGGAGGGTCAGTATGAATACTTGACCATGCCGTTTGGTTTACGTAATGCACCATCAGTTTTTCAAAGAGCTATGTACAAAGCTCTTGGTGATCTTGTAAATACATTCGTTGTCTGTTATTTGGACGACATAATGATCGTGTCTGAGACTGTGGAAGAAGGATTGGAGAGGCTTGAAGTAGTATTAGATACGTTGAGACTGTCTGGAATCTCTTTGAATATTAAAAAATGTTCGTTTTTGAAAACTCGAGTAGAATATTTAGGTTATGAAGTCACATGTGGAGCAATCAGACCAAACTCACGCAAAGTGGTGGCTCTTACTAATTTGCCTCCTCCAGGAACAGTAACGCAGGTACGGCAATTCATTGGTTTGGCTTCATATTTTCGACAGTTTATTCCCAAATTTTCTCAACTGTCGGCACCACTTTATAAACTTATTACAGGAAAAAGGAAAGTTGAGTGGAAGCCTAAGCACGAAGAGATACGTCAAAAAATTATAGCTTACCTAACTAATGAACCAGTTCTGATGATTTTTGATCCTAGTTATCCAATTGAGTTACATACTGATGCTAGTGCAGAAGGTTATGGTGCAATGCTTTTGCAAAAGAAGGACGGTAAATCTCATGTTGTAGCATATTACAGTAAAAAGACATCTGACGCAGAATCTCGCTACCATTCGTACGAACTAGAAACTTTGGCAGTTGTTAATGGAATAAAACACTTTCGTCATTTCTTGCAAGGTAGACAGTTCACGGTAGTAACTGATTGTAATTCACTACAAGCTTCACGCACAAAGATCGACTTAACACCTAGAGTTCATAGATGGTGGGCTTTCTTGCAGTCGTTTGATTTTGATATCGTTTATAGAGACGGTAAACGAATGGGTCATGTTGATTTTCTTTCACGAAACCCTTTGCCGAATAAAGATATTAAGCAAAAAGTTCAAGAAAAACGTGTCAATCTGTTAGAGATTTCAAAAAATTGGTTGCATGCTGAACAACAACGTGATCCTGAGATTATTGAAATTGTTTCAAAATTAAATAATAACGAAATTACACAAAATCTTTCAAATACGTACCAAATTCTTTCCGGTGTTCTTCATCGAAAAATACAACGCAATGGTAGGTCACGTAACTTACCAATTGTACCACGAGCCTTTTGCTGGTCTGTGATAAACCATATTCACGAATCAATCATGCATCTCGGGTGGGAAAAGACTTTAGAGAAAGCATTCGATTTTTACTGGTTTCCGAATATGCGAAAATACGTACGAAAATTCGTTGAAAACTGCATCACGTGCAAATTGTCTAAATCAAAATCTGGTAAAACACAAGCCGAACTTCACCCAATACCAAAAGTATCAGTTCCGTGGCATACAATTCACATTGATGCTACCGGCAAACTTAGCGGACAACAGAATTCTAAAGAGTATATTTTCGTACTTATCGATGCATTTACTAAGTACGTAATGTTGCGTCATTCCTCGCATATTGACGCGTCAAGTGCTATTGATGCTTTGAATTTTGGAGTAAGCTTATTTGGTGCACCAACAAGAATAATTGCGGATCAAGGTCGATGCTTTGCAAATAAAAATTTCCGGGCCTTTTGCAATAAACATAACATTCAACTTCATTTAATTTCCACTGGAACATGTCGCGCCAATGGTCAAGTTGAACGTGTCATGAGTACACTAAAGAATATGCTCACTGCGGTTGAAGTTAAAAAAGATAGAACATGGCAGGATGCTGTTGATGACGTACAGCTTGCTTTTAATTGTACAGTTAATCGGGTAATCAAAGCTAGTCCTCTGGAGTTACTTATTGGCAAGGTAGCACGACCTCTGTCGCTACTTGCATTGGGTAATCAAGACCAAGACGAAGTAGATATTGTTGAGATCAGAGAACAGGCGGTCAGTTGTATAAATGAGAATGCTCGTAAAGATAAAGAGCGGTTTGATAGTAAGAAGGCTAAAGTTTCTAAGTTCACTGTTGGTGATTTTGTTTTAATTGAGAACCATGAGAGGAATCAAACTAAGCTAGACCCAAAGTTCCGGGGTCCATTTAAGATAGTTGAATTGCTCGATGGAGACAGATATCTTTTGAAGGCTATTGATAGCAACAGAACTTACAAGTATGCGCACGAAAGGTTGCGTGCGATGCCAGATTGCTACGTTCCCACAGAGCTAGAAGCTAGTTCTATTGTTGATGAGTGTGAGGACCAGTCAGGATCAGCCCTTGTCGGCGAGGTGTAGTTGTGACACATGCTCGCTAGTGTGTAGTTGATACACTTTGTTTAAGTAATCGTTAATACAACGATGTGTGCATATTTGCTGGTGTGTTTGATACACATGGTTTTGATAACCGTTAATACAACGATTTGTGCAAATTTGCTGGTGTGTTTGATACACATGGTTTTGATAACCGTTAATACAACGATTTGTGCTTTTGCAGCGTCATCTACTGACTTGATCATTAGCCGTAGGTCAAATTCCAAACCCAGTCTAGCTGGTACGGAGACTGCGCGGTGTGGTGACAAGCAGGAGGGTCACGGTTGCATTGGTATTGTTGTTGTCTGTAAGGACTGTGAGACTTAGTCATGTGATACTTTGTTGTGACTGTGGAAAATGTTACGTTGTTGGGCTGAATCTGATCTGTATCCTGTGATAATGCTTAGCCGCTGTTGACGATAAGATACGTCATGAATTTTGGGAACCTACCAGTTTGTCATCGTTGTGCCCTGATGGCAGGATAGCCGAACAAACTTGTACTGTTTGGAGTATCTTTCTTTGCAGATGTTCTGTGAAGTTTTTCTGGCACACGAGGACGTGTGACAGTCAGGATCGCCGTGTCGGCGCAGGGCGTCCTTAAGTGTGTAGCGATTGCTACAAGCGCAGGCGACACGCATTCCTAGTTCAATGTTTACATTAACAACATAAATTTTGATTGTAATTTGGACACAGAGAAGTCTTTGTCCGTAGAAACGGGGCAGTGTGAGGTGTTTAAAGTAAACACTGCTGAACGTAGCCGTGGGTCTGAGTGTGGAATGAAATTTGATACATGTGCTTTTGTTCTGAATCCTCTGGGGCATTCAGGATCGATCTATGGTTGAGACGGGACGTATGCGCCCTGACCGTGCTGTGTGAAATACCACTTGACGTGACCCACGGATTCGTTTCCGTTTCAATTAGAGTTCTTAGTTTAAAAGCTGCTTAGTGTTAAGACTTTACGAACCTGTTTTATAAAGTTAGTTAAGTGACTGAGTGACATTTATTTTAGTGCTACTGACACTGTTGTGCGGTTTGATTTTTGTCGTAATTATAATTGTTGAAATTGGACTTGTGTGCGTGATTGTACCCATTATTCCGCCCACTATACATGGATCACAGAAGCAACACTTCTGACGCTCTGGCGGCCCAAGCCACGACATACATAAATCACGTCTTTATCCCTTACGGGGTGGACAGAGCCTAAGGCAACAAAACCTTACGGCAACGTTTAGTATGATTAAGGGCGTATAGGAAAGGGAAATGAAAATAGTGATGGCTTGCTACCCGCATTGCCTATAACATGATTTCTTTTCGATGGGCTTTTACCATTTGCGCGGGAAGAGAAGCAACTGGTAAATTCTTTGCTTTTTCATTACTCCCAGACCAGCATGGAAGAAAATATTACTGGCCTGTTAAGTCAGACTAACCGAACCATTTGGTGAAATAAGGCACATAAGAAACCCCATACATCTTCTATGTTCCTTCTATGTTCCTTCCATGCTGGTCTGGGAGCAAAGAAAAAACATAGAATGTACCAGTTGCTTCTCTACCCGCGCAGATGGTAAAAGCCCATCGAGGGAATGGGCGAAAATAATTGGAATTATGTTATAGGCGATGAGGCTAGCAACCCATCACTATTTTGATTCCATTTTCCACCTATACGCCCACAATCTTGCCAAATGTGGCCTATAGTAGTACCTCTTGCCTTAGGCTCTGTCTACCCCGTAAGGGATAAAGACGTGATTTGTGTACGTATGTATGTATACATCTTCTAATTTTATCATCACTGAAACACCAAGGCAACCCCACCCTCCAATAGTAACTCGCTACAGAGGGGGCTTAACGGGATTTTTGGCAGTTGTCGAAGGCCCGATAGCGGACTAGTTCAACGGCTTACGCAAACTCCTTGATGGACTTTTAAATGCCTCCTATAGTGATTTAGGGGCTTCCAAGACTTACGCGATTGTTCGCGAATATTCTATTTTATTGCCATTCACTTATTCGTGGTCCGTAAGGTTCGGGAGATTGCTAAGGATTTGTTGTTCGTATTTTTGTTAAATTAAGTATGTCTCCGTTGGCAACAGCTCGCCTTTGTTTTCTTTTGAATAATAATTTCAATTGATTATCGATCTGCATTTTGCAAGTTTTGCTTCTTCAAACTTCTCTACTAATATTGTTATTGAGAAATCTCTGTGCCTGCATGTCTCCTCTTGACTCAAAAATCACTGAATCGATTTGGTATGAAAACAGATTGATTCCCGGAAAAAAACGCAAATTTCGCTGAACACCGACAGGAATTACTTACAGACTGAATCGCATGCAATGTTTTATTTAGACTAGTAGAGACTTTAAATCTCTACTATAGACTAATATAATTTAAAGCTCAGGGACCCTTATACATCCCTTTTATAAATGTATTTAATTTAAGTAAAATTTAAGTATTCTTAACGTATTTTATTTTGAAAAAAAAATTGCCAAGTTTCTCACGGCGCATTTTTCTTGGCAATGATGGTCTTTCCGAATGCGCTGGTAGATTTAAAAAAGACACGTAAAAGAGAAGAGCTCTTAGCGGCCAATTTGCAAAAATAAATCATTTTGCATAATAAGCATACACACACACATACATACATAAATCACTTCTTTATCTATTTAAAGGCACTATTATACATACATACCCATTTCTGCTACACATTATTAAAAGCATCGCCTTAAAAATGGCAATATTTCAAATGCAAAACAAGACCTCCTCTTCAAGGGTTACTTCACAGCCCTTAGAAATCATTTGGTATTAAAAAACCATTTGGAATATGAATAAAATATAAGATCAGAGGCTCAGTACTCGAGAGCGCCGGCGCGGGCCGCCAGCCTAACTGCCTACACACTTTAGCACATCCACTGGTGTTAAATTACGTGAAGAATGAAAGAGTAATAAGACCTAAAGATCACGTTGAGCATAATTGTGGGAGGAAAGGTGGAAATCTCCTAGGTATAACATGCTAAACGTGGCCTTAAGGTTTTGTTACCTTTTTTTTATATAAGAGGGGAAAACGAGCAGACGGGTCACCTGATGGAAAGCAATCACCGTCGCCCAGGGACACCTGCAAGACCTGGGGAATCACAAGTGCGTTGCCGGCCCTTTGAGGAACAGGAAGGCTCGCTTTTAAGCTCTGTCTACCCCGTAAGGGATAAAGACGTGATGTTATGTATGTATGTATAACATGATTCCTAAGATGTTCGCCCATTCCCTCGATGGGCTTTTACCATCAGCGCGGAAAGAGCAGCTGTTATGTCTACGTAGAAGTGACATAGACACATTAATATTTTCATCGCTTTTATGAATGTCATGTACTATTTAAATTATACGAAACGAATAGACTAGAATATTGAATAGAATAATATTTATTTGCACATAAAAAGTAGATACAATAATGTCATTGGGCGGCATCATAGAGGGAATAGGTTGCTTATTCTGCTATTTGTACAATTTTATCATAATACCATGCAAATTTATATATTTTTTGGATTGCTTACATACATACACACATAAATCACGTCTTTATCCCTTACGGGGTAGGCAGAGCCTTTGGTAACACTTCGTAGATCGACACTTCGACGCGAAACATCATCAATATTTACGTGTTCTTTATCATCCATTGGCATTAATCAAACGTCAAATATTGGCCCAACATAAACAAAACACTATCGGCGCTTGTCCAACATTGGTGTAGCTCTATACAAATTAATAACCGGAAGGGCTGGAACAATGGGGAGTACCCAACCCGAACCTAGCGGCAGTTAGTCCCGGGTTCATTGGAAGGTCTACTTCTTAATTATTTTAAGTTTGGTTATAAAGAGCTGGCTATTAAAGTTGGGAATTTGCGAGTCTGAAATGGAAGAATTTACCACATTTATTTTTAAGCTAGCTGTTGCCCGCGACTCCGTCCGCACATAGAATGTACCAGTTGCTTCTCGTCTCGCGCAGATGGTAAAAGCCCATTGAGGGAATGGGCGAGTCTTAGGAGTCATGTTATGGGCGATGCGGCTAGCAACCCATCACTATTTTGATTCCCCTTTCCACCTATACGCCTACAATCATGCTAAACGTGGCCTTTAGGTCTTGTTACCTCAGGCTCTGTCTACCTCGTAAAAGATATAGACGTGATTTGTGTGTGTGTGTGTGATTGTCTATGTCACGAATAAAATGTTTTCTTTCTTTCTTTCATAGCGCGGCAGTGCGGTCGAGATACTTCAGGTATGATAGTCAGTTGTTATTTCCGCTGTTAAATATGTTCCGCTGTCCCACCAGCCGTGTCTCCGAAACGCAACACTCCGGATATTGCAAACATCGAAACACGTGGTTCGATGAAGGCTGCCGACTGTGAAAATGTTAAGCGTGAGTTGCTCCTAGTCACTTTAAAAAATAGCTTCGACTATAATGATGGATGAAAGAATATTAACTAATCCAATTTATATTACCCGAAAAAAGAAGATATTACAAAGGTTATGTAATAAGTAAATACAACATAATTAAAATATAAACTTAGGCTACCTTAAAATAACTTAGTAAAATAAAACTTATGTTAAAAATTAAAATAAATTTGGACCCTTAGGTAGGGTCCCCATCACACAGGCAGCATTCCCGCGTTGTATCGCAATTGCGAGTCTTTGTGCGAGAAAGCTGCCCGCGCGAGGGTCATCTGTTATGTCTAAAAATATAATTTAACTACCTCTTAAAGCAAGCTGAGCCAGAAATGTTTAGATAGCTAGTGAAAACACAAAATATTAGTTCTATCTCTTCTCCCCCCGTTTTATGGTACTAACTTCATATCTAAAATTGACAGTCTAATCTCAATACAAAAAAAATGTGATAATTATTTACAAATTAATAACGTATCAAAGTTGAGAAGTGCTTGACATGCTTCTTACACCGACAAACGCAAGGACTAAGAATCAGCCCGAAACATGACGACTTTCTACTTTAAAAAGTAAGTGATCCAGCCCGCTTATCTCACAAATCCCAATTTGTACAACAAGTATTCCATACAACATAGTTCGGTATTGAGCCTGCCTAAAGGCGCGTGCTCACCGGCCGCACGCGATGCAAAAACGCGGTGTTTTTGCAAAAAATACGCTCTGATTGCTCGCTTGTTACCGCAATAACAACAAACAAGGGACGGCACGCACTGCGCAGCGAAACGCTGCAGTTATTAAAAATATACAGTTTTATATATTTGGTGTGAAATACGTCTTAAAATCTCAGCTACACCCAATTGTTTGATTATTTCTTTTCATGTTTTATAAAACAATTTAAGAAAAATTGAAAATAATGCAAGAGCGTTAATTTAATAAAATAAAACCTTTTTTTAAAGAGGACTTGAAACCGTTTCCGATATATATTATTATGTGTAACTAATAGTTTCCTTGACAATTGCATTTTAATATTTTGTGGTTGTTTGTGCAATGTCCATGTGCTTTAGTTATCTGATGCAGTTCAGATAACTAAAGCTTACTTTTTAAAACGTGCAAATTTCGCTCAACTAATAGATACTTATTTCTCTTGTTTACTTGTTTTATGACGTCACAATCGCGGGCGTTGTCTTTAGAAAATACAGTCAAAATACAATATTGTTAATTAGATTCCTCCAGCCACCTTGGACCGAAAGATACTGTATCAATAAGCTCGTGAAGAGCTCTGATTTTGAGATAAAAATTGCGTTTAATATCGCAATGCGCGCGGCGCGACAAAACCCGCCTGCACAAACATCGGAATTTCACAAAGTCAAATTATTGAATAACCGCGCCGCGATACCGCGTTATATCGACGACATGTCGATCGCAGCAGTTATGTGGACGTTTGAGCTTTACGTGCTTTTTGCGGCGCCGAGCGAGCCGGGTAATTGGTTTGATGGGGCAGGTCGCGTCAAACGATGGGGTGCGATGTCGGAAACCTCCCCGAGAGCTGTAGCGATACAGTTCCTTTCTATCAGAGACTCTTGGCCTCACTTAGGGGGAACGCTTAGGCCAGTGCGCCCTGGGAAACAACGGCTAATTTATTTATTCAATAAATTAGTTAACCGGTGGCTAATATCCGACTGGCCATATCTAGCGAAGAACGGACAACCGCTGGTGGAAACGTGTTCTTGAGTGGAGACCGCGACTCGGCAAACGTAGTGTAGGACGCCCTCCGGCCAGGTGGGATGACGATCTGCGAAAGGCTGCAGGCAGATGCTGGATGCGTCAAGCTGAAGACAGGGCGCTATGGCGCTCATTAGGGGAGGCCTATGTCCAGCAGTGGACTAATATAGGCTGATGATGATGATGATGAATATCCGACTGGGGGGGTTGGGGTTCGAGAAATGGGGCCCACCTGTAGCAAGTCATGTGCCCGACTTGCGGCGGGTGCTTAGGCACCCTGAGTGCTGCTCCCAGTATCTGGCCTCTAGGGGCATAGCAGAGGGTACTTGGGATGTGGCGGCGCTTCGGCGGGGTCTTTGGGCATTTGAGGGTCAGGGTGCGGGGAAGCTGATGAGGATAGCTCTGCAGCTGCCCACTAAGTAACCCCTCCCACCGTGTGGGGACACGGCCTGGAGGTGGCGGAAAGTGCGGCAGTATTGCACCTATCCCGGATGCTTATCGCAAAAGAAATAATGAAATAAAATAAAGAATTAATTTAATATCATGTCAAAATTAATGGAATAAACAATGCAATTACATAAATAAATCAAAATTGGCGATTGCACTCTGATTGGCCAGCCAAAGGTCGAAAGAGTACCTAAATAAAGTTTAGCAATCAAAAAAAAGTTATTTTCCTTTACCAAAAAATCTAGGGCCAATTGACGTAGTCTCAAACCAAGCCAAGTTGGTCTAGATTGTTTCCATTTATCGACGTTTCACGCAGAAACTTTTATTCTGTCTAATAAAATATTTTCACTCGATTGTATTTTCTGCGCGTCGCGACAGAAAGAGTTTTTGTATCCAGCGAGCCAACGTAATTGCGACGAGACAAAGCTTTGTTCCTTTGTAATAAACTGTGGATTTTTGCTGCAAATTAGGTCTTTATATTGCTGCTAACGAGCTGTTTAGTGACTTGTTAGGTATTGTAAAGTCGTTCGGTATTGTTTTGTCTTCCACTGTCTTTGATATAATAATATATTTTGACATAACATTAAATTATAGATTTGAAAAACCCCCACGCATTAATCGGATAACGTAAAAAAAACATAAAAAAAAAAACAATTTTATACCATAATATTCAGAAACCGAGCCATCGTCTTGTAATTTTGTAAAGTATTTCAGCATATTTAACTTAACTAGCTGTTAGTTAATAGTACAGACCTATATTCTGCAATAATTATTGCTGTTCCGACTCCAGGCAACTACGACCTTTGACATGTTTATCATTATCCCGCGGAAACTATGCAATTTTCCGGGATAAAAAGTAGTCTCGTTTCAGCGTAAAGAAGGAACAAACATGCACACTCACTCACATACTTTTGCATCTATAATATTAGTAGGATTTGTTCGTCATAAAGTATAGGTATTGGTAGTTGTTGAAGCCGTTGTTTATATAAATTTCAGCTAGATGTCGCTTTAGCGGATTCAAACTTAGTATCATTTGTTTCCCGTAGTAACTTTATTAGTGTATTGAATGAAATCAAAATTTACTTTGTTCCTCACTAGATGGCGCTGTACCGTGCTACAAACTAGCTAACTTTTGTTTCTTTGAAATGTTAATAACTTTCGGATTCCTTCGAATCAAATTGGGTTCTGGCAGAGCAACAGTGTTCGTTTAATACAGTAGTTATTTTTTACGTAAAGATTCAGAAGGTTATACAAATATAAGTTAATTTAGTTAAGAATTTCCCTAATGATAAATCAGAAGCAACCTCAGTAGTTACTGAATAAAGTGGCTTCACAACTAGTAATGAAAATTAAATTCCATTTTCACTTGGACGCGAAATTTTCGCATGTGAAAATTGAAATGTAACATCGAATTTGTGACAACTGAAGCCGAGTATTATCGCGTTTAATAAAATGTAAATGTAGAGAAATAAAAGTGTCATCAGTGAAAATACGTAGGGAGGGGACGAGGCGAAGATGAGAGCGAATATTACTACAAAATCCAACTCCTTCACAAGCCTATGTGAATCCCACTATTGGGTGCAAACCCGCTCTCAATGTGGGAAGGCTTGAGCTGTAGTTCCCACGTAGACTGTAGAATACATTGGGCCAGACCTTACTGGCTGGAAACTTGCACATCTCGCCACATGACGGCGCCACTACTAGCTCCATCTTTAAAAATACAAGCCGGCTGGCATGAGCTCTCAATTTATAATTATCAAAACGCTGTGAATTTGTGTAAAAGTGTGTGACTGAAGGAGGACACTTAAACCTATGGACCTGTAAGTAAGAATCAGATATTCTCAACAGAATAAGCTCATGGAAAATTGCTGGCGGGACCAGTTTTTCTAGGTTAAATAAATACAGTCGAATATAAACCCATTTTTCATTGCACGAAGAAAATGCACTTGATATTAATTTTTATTTGATTGTTTGTAGCTTTTACTACATTATGTTGAAAACTGATTGAAGTTTTTTTTTTGTCAAAATGAGTACATACAATACACATGCACAAATCACGTCTTTATCCCTTACGGGGTAGACAGAGCCTGAGGTAACAAGACCTAAAGGCCACGTTTAGCATGATTGTAATCAAAATAGTGATGGGTTGCTAGCCGCATCGCCTATAACATGATTCCTAAGAATTTTGGCCATTCCCTCGATGGGCTTTTACCATCTGCGCGTGTGAGGAGCAACTGGTACATTCTATGTTTTTTCTTTGCTCCCAGACCAGCATGGAAGTCAAAATGAGTAATTTCCAAAAAAGCAAATTAGAACAAAAGTGCAGGTTTTTTGCAAAGCAGTTTTAATGTAATGCGGGTTAAGACGGCCGCAGCCCTACGCGCGGGTACAGTCGGCGACAATAAATATCCCGCACAAAAACAACGCGTCGGAAATGTTTCATAAAAGTGCAATTTTTCATTTAATTCCTTGAACCGACTGTGGGCAACTCGGCACACGAATAGAGAAGTTTACGGATCATTTTACTGCTTTAAGTTGAGCAAAACATTGCTTTTGTTGAATGCGGTGTTTCTAATTAGAAGCATTATCGTAAAGCATTAAGCACTGTTTAGTCATAGAGCAAATAACCTAATAGAGACGTCATACAATCGTATGAAATAAAATTACTCCTAGCCGTATTGGCGATTACTGCGCTCTCATTGGCCAGCCGAAGGTCTAAAGGGTTAATCGTAGTGCGGAATAGTGAAAAATAACAATTGCGAAAAATTTGCGTTATTATGGTATAAGTCGAAAAAGACTGATGCGTTGCCACAATTGAAATGCCATTATTGCTGCTCTAATTAGTTACTTTCTTTATGTGTTTAGTGAACGTTGTTTAGTTTGTAAAAATTAAACCGGAATGTTTGCATCACAATAAACAAAGTAATATTTACACTTGAAGAAGATGGTGCGGGCCGACTCTTCTTTAGACCGTCCCTGAACGACACTACGGAGGGTGACCAAACGTCGTTCTAAGAATTCACGGACTAGACTATAAAGTGGGATGCGAGTCGGGTTACCACTGCATGGTCAAGAGCTGCGTTTTGTTTTTGGATCCGTCCGGGGGGAGCAGTGCTTGGTCCGGTGCACCCTGGGCATTGGCTAATGATTTTCTGGCAGATTCTGAGGGATATCATTATCCGTTGGCTAAGAGCCCGACAGGGTCTTATGATTATGACCGTGTTCTGCCGTACAACGTTGCCGACATTTTTGTCACAAGATTTTTGAATGCCGTATTTATTACTTTGACATTGGCGAAATCATCGCATCCGATCGATGGGGCCATATTGAAAAAAGAAGAAGAAGAAGGCTATGAAGTTACAGTATTCTTATGATATTCCTTGTTTCGTGAGCCTCCCTCCACATTACCCATTCATTTCCATTGCGTCCGTCCGGCGGCGCGGCGCCGGCGACGCTCGCGCTAGCGCCTTGTCTTCAATATCATAATCTGTCTGTTTGTTCTATCACTTTAAATGTAATCGTTGATTGGTACCTATACGTGAAAAACGCAAGTTACAACTTGTTGTATGTGTGAGTAATGTGTGCGAATAGACAAATTCAGGTTCCAAATTAAAAAAAAAACTTAAGTCTATGTTAGTTCTGTACACTACTACATTATAGCAGGTCATTTACTCATGTTTTACACCTATAGAGAACGCATCTATTAGATTAAAAATGTAGACCGTGTTATCACATGAAGTTAGACGGAAGAGTATTGTCTAATACTAATCACAATAAACTTATGCATATTTTAGTATTTAAAATGTGTTAATTTTTTTACAGTACGGCCAGGGAGGTTACCATGACGTCTACAAGCCAGCTACAAGATTCATGCACAAGATGACAGATAGTGCTTCAACATAGATTTAAATATGGGTAAAGATTTAGCGCGCCTTATGGTTATAGGCAAGGAATTCCACAACCGTAAAGCCTGAACATTATAAGAATACACATAGAATTTGGAATTAGAAAGAGGTACAGGAAGGAAATAAACTATCTCCAAATTAAACTGTCTTATTTCTCTGATTGGTTGTCTGGTAGAGACCGCTATTAAGCGATAAGACCGCCTATTGTATACTTTGTTCTTTGTTTTTGTATTGTTTTGTACTGATTTGTGGTGTTCAATAAAGAGTATTTGTATTGTATTGTATTGTATGTCTTTAAATACCCGTATCATCGGTATACGTTACCGATTGCCAAAATTATCGACAACTGCAGCCAGCTTTTCTTTCCGTTTGTCCATCGTATTCTAAAAGGCGAGTTCTGTCTTATCGGACATTTTGTTATATTAAACAAATGACGGCGAAATGCGCAAAAGGGTATTCCATTTCAATGGATCTTAGTAACCCCAAAACAGGATAAACCCTCAAAGACGTCACTGCAGCAGACAAAGAGCCTCAGAATAAAGAAGGACAGCCTGATCAAAGCCTGCACTGAGAAATTATTTCCCGACACGGTTCACTACGTCGGATGCGATTTACTTTAGAAAAGGATTTATTTTACAAAGAACGTAGAAATAAAAACGCGTCGTACGGTTGGGAGGCGAGGCGCGGCGTCGGTTTGAGCAGGTAGGTGGTGTTTAGGAATATTTGGTTTGAAGATCTACTAATATTATGGACGTAAGTTTGTGAGTGTCTTTGTGCAACTGCTCGTTTGTTTATTAAGGTAGCAACCTATATTACTAATATTATAAATGCGAATGTAAGCTGTTTGTTTGTTACGGTTTCACGCAAAAACTGCTCAACCGATCATGAAATTTTGTACACATGTTCTTGGAGGTATTAAAAGTAACATAGGATACTTTTTAATAAAAAAAATATACAATTTTTATGTCGTCACTCTGACGTTATCTCATAGACGATGCGGTTAGCAACCCATCACTATTTTTATTCCTCTTTTCACCTACACGTCAACAATCACTTTAAACGTGGCTGTTAGTTTAGGCACTGTCTACCCTGTAATAAGGGATAAAGACGTGATTAATCTGTGTTGTTTGTTTTAAACTGGACTGGGAGTAAAGAAAAAACATAGAATTCACCAGTTGCTTCTCTTCCCGCGCAGATGGTAAAAGCATGTCGAGGGAATGGGCGAAAGCCTTAGGTATATTGTAGGCGATGCGGCTAGCAACCCATCACTATTTTTATTTCCCTTTCCACCTAGCCCTTAATCACGCTAACCGTGGCCTCAAGGTTTTGTTACCTTAGGCTCTATCATACACATACATGTGACATATGTATGTATGTATGTTAATCTGTATTTCACGTATCCAGCATCCGCCAGTTTGTGACTGACTAGCAAAACACAATTATAGAAATAACTGCAAAGCGCACTCAAAAACGTCTAATAAAGCGACGAAAGACCAAAAAACGCTCAAACTCAAAAAGTTAAGCCAAGAGGCCTCCAAACCCGAGCCATTCCTCTCCGCAGTCCAACCCCAGGGACTTATTATCTCCATTTCGGCTGCACTAATGCATCGACTTTAATTACAAGTTCTGCTTTAATTAACGTGAACTTGACCCGTTTAATTAATAGCCGAGGACACTCCAGTAAGGTGAGCTAAATTAATTTAGTTAAACGAAATGTAGGTCGCTCCACATCGACACGGGGGGGTATATAATGCTCCCGGCTGTTTTTCCTCGCATGAATCTGGAAGCCAGAGCCAGAGCCAAAGCCACAGTGTACAGATACTTCCTACTATCCTACTATCACTATCACTTCACTATCATCATCACTATCATCATCATCATCACTATCATCATCACTATCACTATCACTATCATCACTATCACTATCACTACCACTATCATCACTACATATTATAAAACAAAGTCGCTTTTTCTGTCCCCGAATCCGTATGTATGCTTATATCTTCAAAACTACACAACGGATTTTGATGCGGTTTTTTTAAATAGATAGAGTGATTCAAGAGGAAGGTTTATAATGTATAATACATGCACGATATACCGTGCGAAGCCGGGGCGGGTCGCTATAATATTATAAACGCGAAAGTTTGTAAGTATGGATAGATGTTTGTTAGTCTTTCACGTAAAAACCACTGAATGGACTTGGATAAAATTTGGAACGGAGACAGCTGATACCCTAGATTAACACATAGGCTAATTTTTAGTTCTCGCGGGATAGCGAAAAACTATTTTTTGCAGACGAAGTCGCGGACAGCAGCTTGTACATAACGTAAGTCGCTTCTTTATCCACGAGACCGAGCCTAAGGTAACTAATTAATTAATCTAACTAAAAGCATGGTTACTGACACTGAATTATGAAGAATCTGAAGCACTGTTACCTTAGGATTCGTTGTAACACACATACACGCACGCACACACACACACACACACACACACGCACACACACACGCGCACACGCACACACACCTAGTTACACAAGGCAATATGTATTGATTGTATGGGAGAGGACACTGACTTCCGTAACACAGGTGTCAACCTAGCTCGGAAGTCAGGGACTTCATTTTGTTTTTGTAAGCGTATTGTCAATAAAACTTTATTATTATTATTATTAATCTTGTAACAAGATAGGAGATCTTGGTTCTTCGCCATCGATATGGCGTCATCTCACCACGAAGCTTCCTCACACAAGTGCAGTGCACACACACCATTTCACAGCTCTACTATTCATCCTCACAGCACTCCACTACATCGAAGAGCTCTGGTGAATACTCAGCCTAACTCTCTCTCACGCATTTGATGAAGGCTAGCGACTTGCCTATTACTTGCATCCCTATCATCCCTATATAGATAGCAAGGGACGCAGATAGCGTCAAAACGAGCTCGATTCTGCAGCTAAGTTGCCTAACGATCTCAAGAGACCTATACTCTATTCAGGATAGGATTAGACAGGAAGAATAAAGGTTATTTTAGGTCAATTTTTAAAATGTCTCTCAGTAAGTAACATAGTAATGTCTGAGTTTGAGTTTCCAAACCCAGACGGAAGTAAAATATCGAATATTAGAAACTTTCACCCAATATTTATCATTCAAATTATGCAAGAGACAAATCCAAAAACTAAAACGTTTATATTTCAGCTTTTTTAGCAAAAGAAGATAAGATAAGATCTCATGTCATACATTGAAAAGAATCAATAGTTTGCCCATTTCGGGCGTATCTACAATATTATTGAACTTAAAATTGAACTATTTATTTGAAGACCTATACGAAATAAATATTTAGTAAGATTGTATAACACAAAAACAGAAATAAGGTAAACAATCTTGACAATGTCTTTTGAAAAATAGTTTTATAAAATAAATAACAGCTAGCTACAATTGATAATCCCTGAAATATTGTGATTTATTTTTATATTTTCCAGTTTTCGATTTTTAAAAAGTGTTTGATTGATACCTCATTTCCATTGTTAAAAAAACTAAAGCATAGCTCTATCCGATGACGGGAGGAGTCATTAGATTCCCGTAATGCCGACATCGAAATCGTTTCCATCTGCCACTTTCATGTTGCCTGGATTGTGTCACAATCCCCGATTCTAGTTTAATGTTATCCTGAATGGTGTATAGTTACGGACAGTGCATGAGAACGGCGTCTAGGAATAAGCGGTTCAAGTTAACCCATCAAGTTACGCCCTTAAAAGTTACGGTGTCGTGTTAGAAGCTAAAGATTAGTTGTCAATTGATCGGCTTTGAGACAATGCTTGGAGAAATGTTTTTGTAAAATTATTTGATATAACTACTCGCGAGAAAAATAACCGGGTATCTATTCATACATACATACAGAAGTGATCCGGTTTTTTTGGTGAAGTTGTAACAGACAAACTGACTCATCTATATTAATAAAAATGAATGCTGCCAAGCGCAAAACTCGAGAACGGCTACGGAATTTTATTATGGAGAATTTTATTTTATTATGAATTTAATTGGAATTTAAAATATTAGTGGATTAGTACGGATAGTATAGACATTGATATAAAAAATGGCTTATTATAACACCTGTAATTAATTGTTTAATGTAAATAAACAAATTTAGGTGACAAAGTCAAGTAAAAATGACCTGTTGTATGTAGTAGTGTACAGAACTGATTATGGGACTTAAGTCATTTTTCTAATTTAGAACGTCAATTTGTATATTCGCACATATTACACACACAACAGGTTTCACCTATACACAGGTGGCATTCAACTCTTCTTCTTTTTTTAATACGGCCCCATCGATCGATGCGATGATTTCACCAATGTCAAAGTACCTACCCAATAAATACAGTACTCAAAAATCTTGTGTCAAAAGACCCCCTCCCCCTGTCGGGCTCTTAGCCAAAGGATAATGATATACCTCGGAGACCGCCAGGAAATCACTAACCGATGCCCAGGGTGCACCGGACCAAGCACTGCTCTTCCCCTCGGACGGATCCAAAACGAACCACAGCTCTTGACCACACGCGGAGGTAACCCGACTCGCACCCCGACATTCATCTCAAGGATGACAAGGAATTCCTTGTTTGATTTGTACCTGTGTAAACAAACCGTATCAACGTCAAAGTTACAGGAACATTGAATTAAATCCTAATCAGGTTACAAGTTAGCGGACTTCCCACACCAGTCAAAAACCCTAGACCTTACAAAGCCACACTGAAATTAACATCTTACTGGTAACTAATGCGGTTCACATTCCAATAGCACAGCTCCACGTGTTAAAATCCGGGAATATTGAAAGTTAAATCTTACAGGATGGATTTAAAGTGTGGAATTGGATGGGAGGCTGTGTTTGAGTTTGCGACCCAGTTTGGTTGGCTTTATGCAGAACTGTAAATGTGGTAACGAGTTCTTGAGGGTAGTTTTATAGACGACTCGCTTTTTATTAGGCGTTTGACTCGAATGTCCCAATTTTATTTATTTACTAGCTTCTGCCCGCTAATTCGTCTGCGTAGAATTATACATAAAAACCTTCCTCTTGAATCACTCTATCTATTAAAAAAACCGCATCAAAATCCGTTGTGTAGTTTTGAAGATATAAGCATACATAGGGACATAGGGACAGAGAAAGCGACTTTATTTTATACTATGTAGTGATAGTGATAGTGATTTCTTCTTCTTATATCACGTATTTATCCCTTACGGGGTAGACAGAGCCTGAGGTAACAAAACCTTAAGGCCACGTTTAGGATGATTAAGGGCGAATAGCTGGAAAGGGAAATTAAAATAGTGTTTGCCTATAACATGATTCCTAAGACTTTCGCCCATTCCCTCGATGGGCTTTTACCATCTGCGCGGGAAGAGAAGCAACTGGTAAATTCTATGTTTTTTCTTTACTGGTTTGGAAGAGAGTTTTCTGACATTACATGAATTTGTATTTCAATAAAATTCTGGTCCCTCCTTTTATAAGTCACGGCTTCACTACAAAGTATAAAATAAAGTCGCTTTCTCTGTCCCTATGTCCTATGTATGCTTATATCTTCAAAACTACACAACGGATTTTGGTGCGGTTTTTTTTAATAGATAGAGTGATTCAAGAGGAAGGTTTTTATGTATAATACTACGCAGACGGAGTCGCGGGCAGAAGCTAGTTAAACAATAAAAGGAAGATAATTTCTCAAACGCGCAAGACTGAAAGTTTGAGTTAACAATGAATGATAATCCAGTTTATTACTATAGGCTGTTTCAGTTACTCAACTCGGTTAGTTCCGTTGACTCCTAAACTAATCTAAAGTCCATTACCGAGCAATTTTCCCGCGTCAATTGAAAGTTGGAAACAAAATCTAAACAAATTAATAATTGGAACAGCGGGAATAACTGTCGCAGCAGAAGTTTCAGGACCTGCCCGTGAAGCGCGCTAGTGGAACTGCACCTTAAACACTGCTGGTGTTTTCATTTAAGAAGTGAATTTAATATTCTGTGCATTTTATGAAACTTACTTATAAATGATCATAGAAAGAAGAACAACAACTTTCAACCCCTCTTATTCTGAGAGAAGGCCTGTGCCCAGCAATGGGACGTATGCAGACTATGCAGGCTGGAAATGATGATGATGATGATGATGATGATGATGATGATGTTGATGATGGGATGATATTCTTAATAAGAATTGAAATTGGAAAGGATACTATAATAATACAACATTTTTAATACTTTTCTATATTAGTATGATAAATTACAATAGTACAGATCAATATCTAATAATGAACTGCATGACTCGGTCATGCTCATGAAACAGTTAATAAATAATCGAATAAATTAAAAACATGCCATTAACACACCAACAGCGAATAAATGGACCGTGGAACGATCAGATCGTAGTCGGTTCGCGTGTTCGTGCGGCTAACGAACAAAGACTGCAGCAGTGACATGAGCAGATAGATTTTAATGGTTTGACGTCAGTTCAGAGCCCAGACTGTCGTATAGGAGTGTTGCAGGCTTGGCGGCGCTCGGCGGCGGGGCCCAGGCAGGCGGCGTGCGCCATCAGGTGCGGCAGCTGGCTCTGCTCGTACAGCCCCGAGAACAGCTGCTGCTGCGGCCCGCGCGCGAACACCGCCACGTCGTCGCCGCCGTGCGTCTCCAGCTCAAACGGGACTTCAGCATGACTCCTCCATCTTATAGCCACTGTAATTTAAACACTTTGATGTAATTTTCCCAATGAAAATAGAGTCTGCGATGAAAGCTTGAATAACTCACTGAAGTTGCTGTCTTGCGTGACGTCCACGCGTCCGTCTTGTTGTGACCGGTAGCCGGGCCCGTTGGTGTAGGAGAGCGTCATGTAGGGCACGCCGTCGTCGCCGACGTCATCGGAGGGCCCGAGGATGTCGGTCCCGCGTCGCGAGTAGCCGTTGAACGCCATCGCGTGCGAGTGGTCGGCGGTCAGCACCAGCAGCGAGCTGGCCGGCGGCAGCAGCGCGTCGGCGCGCTCCACCGCGTCGCTGAGCGCCAGAGTTTCGTCCAACACAAGGTGTGGCATATTGACGTGATGCCCGTGATCAATACGACCACCCTCCACGAACAAAAAGAAACCGCGGGGATTGCGTGAGAGTACACGGATTGCTGCTTCAGTCATTTCGACTAGCGTTGGCTCATCGGATCCGTCTTCGCGCACTGCCGCCTCGAAGCGCATGTGGTCGGCTTCGAACAGCCCCAGCAGGTACTCGGGCGGGTCGGCGCTGGCCTGCAGCAGCTCGGTGCGGTTCCACACGTACGCGTGCGAAACACCGGCCGCCGCGCGCTGTGAGCGCCACTCTTCCACCAAATCCCGGCCGTCCCATCGCAGACCTGGTTCACCCTCTTCGTCCATTGTTAAGTTTGAACGAAGCTCACTCCGTCCACCACCTAAAATCACCTGGTACAAACTAAACAGTTGTAAATGACTTGCCAAATCCTTGTCATGTTATAAGGTCGATTTTAATTTTATTTACCTTAAACTGGTTGCCAGGGTAAGAGTTGATGAGCTGGTCGGCGATGTCGGGGCACAGCGCGGGGTCGTAGCCGTCTTTGGTTACTTCCCCGTCATTCTCCCAGTCGCGATTGGCTGAGCGCGCATACGCTCCGGCAGGCGACGCATGCGTTATCCGCGTCGTTGTTACAATACCTGATCCAAAAAAGTAACTACAGCAATTACTAGTATTACTGAGTTAATTTGGTTAAGTTTGGACGTAGGTCTCACCGGCGCTTCGTCCGTCGGCGATGGCCCAGGCGGCAATGGACTCGAGGTGCGTGGCTTGGTCGGTGGAGGCAGGACAGTCCCAGCGCGTCACATGTCCCGTCAGGCCAAGCGTGCCGATGTTATTTTTTGCCCCACATAGAAACGCAGTCGCTGTGCATGCTGAATCTGGGATCTGTGCATCCAGGCAGTATGTCTGGAAGATGAGAAAAATCGAGAATATTGCATACTGTGTATGATCAACTATAATACTCGCGCAAATTTCCAAACCTTGGCGAGTCCGGTGACCGGGAATCGCTCGTAGGCGAGGCGCTCCTCCTCACCGGAGCGGCCGGCGCGCTGGCCGCGCAGCGTGCGCGCCGGCGCCAGCGTGGGCACCGACAGCCCGTCGCCCAGGAACATGACCACGTTGCGCGCCACCTCGTCGTACTGCGGCGGCGCGAGGCGCTCGTCGATGGCGCCGAACGCCTCCGCGTACCAGTACTGGGCGTCGCGCTCGGCCGCGTCCGGCGGGATGGCGCGCGAGGCGGGCGCGGCGGCGGGGGCGGCGGGGGCCCGCCGGTCGTGGTAGCGGTCGCCCGCCGCCACCGCCAGCAGCGCCCACGCCGCGCACACCCACGCCAAGGGATAGGGACGCATGGTCAGGTGGTTTAGAACCAATGAGACCGCTTTGACGTTTGCCTGGAATGTGCAAAGCGACATGGATTAACTTTAATTCTCAGGCCTGTATCTAATCGAGTATTATTTGTTGCTTATCGTGATAAGTACTACGCTCTAAATTTTAAGCCAAGATAGTGAGTCATTTTATGTTAGAAAAATAAACAATATTTTCCGTATCAGTCCTCAATCTCGAGCTCTCAACGCATGTCTCCCGCAACGCGTACGGGTGTACAAGAGCATTTTCCAAAAAAAGTCTGCGCAATCATTTTTTCAAAATGTAACTATTTTGGGTTTTTCTTACTCAGAATCGTTTACCCTATCGACTCTCATACAAAAAAACATGAGTCCCTGATTTTACTATGGATTTTTTTCCTGTACGTCACGTTCCATACAAATAAAAAAAGACAAAAAAGTGACAAACTGGAATGGAATTTTTGGGTCACGTTTTTTGTTGAATAAGGATCGATAAGGTAAACCATTTTGAGTAAGCAAAACCCAAAATAGTTAAATTCTAGAAAAATTGGTTATGTAAACTTTTTTGGAAAACGCTTACCACTCCGCCGCGTTTTTCATTTGGAGGTTATTTTATATAGCACGTGACTATTCGCGATTGCTTTTACCATCTCTTTTTACCCTAGTCTTTATTATTATACTAAATTCTATAAAATTCTGCAACCCTAGCCAAGTAAACAAGTTTATCAAGAGTAATTTACACTGTTTTTAAATTAAAATAAATAGTAAAACACAGTCTGGTAGTGATGTTAACGAAATAGAAAAGCAAACCTGCAATCTTGTCCCTGATAAACGCAAAAATCCTGGAAGGAGCGCCTGTTCAAGAAATCACAAAGTGGTAACTATTGTTCAACCGTTACACTGTAAATGCATCGTTATACAGTTAAATACTGTCAGAAAATTGTTATTATTGAATCGACAGTCCGTCATCAACACCTGTAAAGTAATTATGAATCAATAGCACTGAACTGACAGCAGCAGTGACGTTTAACAGGATGTTTCGGCGTACCCGCACGGCTGCCTGACAGTGAGGGCAAACAGTGTTGCCAAGTAGCGAGCAGCGCTTGATTACAGCGCCATCTAGCGTCAACTAGCTAATTGATTATTAACTAACAGTAATCTCGCAAGAGGGCGACATGATACGGGATATAAAGTAAACAACCAGATTCTTCGATTTTTTTGTTTTTTTGATATTAGATTTTTGGACGACCGGATAGCCTAGTGGTTAGTGACCCTGACTATGAAGCTAGAGGTCCTGGGTTCGAATCCCGGTAAGGGCAGACAGTTGTATGATGATGAATACGAATTTTTGTGCCCGAGTCATGGATGTTCTATGTATTTAAGTATGTATTTATCTACATTATATAAGTATGTTTCTCCGTTGCCTGGTGCCCATAGTACAAGCTATGCTTAGTTTGGGGCTGGGTTAATTGGTGTAATTTGTCCCAAGATTTATTTTTGTTTTTTTTTATTCTGTGAATGAAACTTACTCAAACATTAGGAAATCGTAGATTTGTAAAATATTAATAGAAAATAGCGGCTAAATAATGGCTTGCGTTGAAATGTGACAAGCATCACTTTATGAAGTAGGTATATTTTAAGAAAGATTTGGCGACAGGGCCGGATTGAGGTGGATGAAGAAGCTTCACTGCAAATTTGAATTAAGCGGAGACGAAGTCATGGACACAACTTTCTAATAAAATTTCAATCCAAAATGGAGTCGAAAGTACGATAACGCAGCCGAGCCAGTAACTCGTTATTTATTGACTTCTCATGTGATAATTCCGAGCCGTCTATATGATGTCTCTTGGCTGTGAGCTGTTATTTTCAGGGTTCCGTACCCAAAGGGTAAAAACGGGACCATATTACTAAGCCTTCGCTGTCCGTCTGTCTCTCTGTCCGTCTGTCACCAGGCAGTATCTCACGAACCGTGATAGCTAGACAGTTTAAATTCTCACAGATGATGTATTTTTGTTGCCGTTATAACAACAAATGCTTAAAACAGAATATTTCTAAGTCTGTCTGTCTATGTAAAGCAACCAATATAAAATAATCTCACACTGCGTACATTATTCTTGGGAACAGAGGCCTTACCATAACTTCTTAATGCAATTCAATTCAGATTTTAGCCGTCACTTTTAACCTAAACTAAATCGGAATTTAATCGCATTAAGACGTCAGGGTTCTGCTAACACTAGATTTTATATTGGCGAATATGAAAGGGACCCTCGGTGCGAGTCCGATGCGCGCTTGGCCGGTTTTATTGAGGAAGATAAGTTCCCGCAGTGCATGTTGTTGGAGCCGGATTATTTAACCCGCAGCGAGCACTCGTAACAATAATGTCGCGGCGCTGCCAAGTGCTGCCCGCCATCCCCACTACACACACTACTCATATCCCTACAGTAGATAACCTTCAAATATTGGGACTTAAAAGAGAGAGACATAAAGCATTTTGTAACAGCAATAGGCTACGAATAATAACAAGTCGAGAAGCGTAACTAAGCCCAACACTCCACGCGAAGTGAACCGCAGGGGGCGGGGCTTAAAATATGTACCGCGCGGCGAATTAGTTCGGCCGGGACGCTCGAGCCGTTATCGTGACCAAAAAAAAACTACGTCATGATCATTTTTTCCAGAATTTATCTTCTGGTTATTCTTACTAGAATCGTTTACCCTATTGATCCTCAAACAAGAAAAAATGTGTCCCAAACTTTCATTCCAGTTCGACACATTTTTGTTCGTCGTTTTTTTATGTGTATGGAACGTCACATACAGGAAAAAAAATATAGCATATATCAGAGACTCATTTTTCTTGTATTGATAGGGTAAACGATTCTGAGTATGAAACCTAAAATAGTTGAATTCTGGAAAAAATGATTATGTAGACTTTTTTTGGAAAACGCTCGGTAACTATACTGAGGTGTCCCCTTTTTCTGCAGCTGACTGTGAGTGAGAAATAAACAAAAAATTAAATCTCATAATGATATGAAAACAGACAGATGGACAGAAAGCCAGACAGACGGATATCAAATAAGTACTGTAAAATGATTCCTTATCTTCTCAGTTAGGTACAGTCTTCCGGTTTTGTATTTTTTTTAATTTGTCATCATCATCAACACACATCCACAATATCCTCATAGTCCGTGTCAGTGTGTGTAAGACCCGGTATCACAGTGTGCGTGCCCGGAGTAGCCAGAGCTAGACGACTGTTCAGGTTAGCTGGAAGAGATCCCTTCTTAGGGATACAATACAATACAATACAATACAATAACCCTTTATTGAACACCACATATAACAACCAAAACAGAAAAAAGGTAACAATAGGCGGCCTTATCGCTACAGAGCGATCTCTTCCAGGCAACCATAATGGACTGGAGAACAGAACAGATCTGAGCAGGTGGTGCAATTTAGAACGCCTTAAGACAAGTACGCCTTTGTATTATTTTCTGTGTACTTCTGTATTTTTTAATTTTTATGTGCAATAAAGAGTTTGCATACATACATACATACTGTAGCTTGCACGTATGGTGTGGCCCCCAGGGCTGCCAACTCGCACTACGGGCTGCCTCTGCGTCTTAACACCACGGCGTTCACTCGTTCCAAGATTTCCGAGTCTGTAACTTTTTGTTCGGGGTCAGATTTATTATCACGTTGCTTTTAAGACGCTTGTGAATAGTTTAAGTTGGGACTGAATGAGGCGAAAGATATGGCGCCATAAAGTACTAGTTTGAGAATATTTAAAAAAACAAAATTATTTTTTGTTCTTTGAAATGGACCTCCGCAAAGTAACGCCTGATTCAATAAAAAAATATATATTTTTGCTTGTAAAAAGAATGCATTCAAAACTATACATTTCATTTTTTAATTAACCGACGAAAAAAACGGAGGAGGTTCTCAATTCAGTTACAGAGTAGTAGTCCGATTTTGATAATTCTTATTTTATTGGAAAGGGTAGACTTACCCAAAGTGGTCCCATTTAAATTTGGGGAAGAAAAACAAAAAACCAAAATTGTTCACTCACGGATTTTAATGCCGAGTTGTGTATAACAAACAAAACGTTTCACAAAAAGGCGTTAATTTTTTTTAATAAAAAATTAAATCGTCTTAAAAAAACCGCTTATGTTTTACCAACGGTTTAAGTTGTATTTTGATGTCTCTAAGATGAAAATTAGAGTTATTCATTAAAATTACAATAAAAACTACAAAATATACAAAATTATAGAAAGCCTATTACGTCCGCACTCAATGTGTTTCATGGCTCAAGTTGCCGCCATAGATCTAAACTCCCGAACCGCCTTGTCATCGCGTTTACAACTAAATTATAAGCTGTTAATTACTTCGATTCAATTAATTTATTAGCCGTGTTGAGGTTAAATTAACTGTAATCGTTAGACAACTAAGTTTGGTTCGACACTGAGGCGAACATAGATAGATAAAAACTTTATTTTCTCACAACACAGATACATAACATAACATTTTTTTTTTTTATGAATAGGAAGGCAAACGAGCAAGTGGGTCACCTGATGATGAGTGATCACCACTGCCCATAGACACCCGCAACCACGGAGGGATTGCAGATGCGTTGCCAACCTAGAGGACTAAGATGAAATGCCTCTTGTGCCCGTGATTTCCCTGGCTGTCTTACTCTCCACACCGGAACACAGCAGTGCAAGCACTGCTGCTTAGCGGCAGGATTAGCGAGTAAGACATGTATTGAAACCACATACTTGGATGGAAAATGAATACATACAACACAGCATACTATTAAAAAAATCAAGAATAAAGGAGGCATCAAAGAAAAATAAACAACTATGTTGAACCTAATTGCGAATGCCATGTGTTGTGAAAAAAATGGTGCTGAGCTCAGCAAAAAACTGCGGAAACCACAACACTGATATTCTGCCAGAACCGTACGAGCTAAATCTGTGGCAAGTCGGCATGTTTGTGTTGCTTACGTAACTATGGAAAGATAGAGGAATGGGCACAGTGGAAAAATAATAATATGATTATCACTACATAGTATAAAATAAAGTCGCTTTCTCTGTCCCTATGTCCCTATTTATGCTTATATCTTCAAAACTACAGAATGGATTTTGATGCGGTTTTTTTTAATAGATAGAGTGATTCAAGAAGAAGATTTATGTGTATAATTGTACGCAGACGAAGTCGCGGGCAGAAGCTAGTATAAAATAAAGTCGCTTTCTCTGTCCCTGTCCCTATGGCTTTATGTCCCTATGTACGCTTATATCTTCAAAACTACACGACGGATTTTGATGCGGTTTTTTTTAATAGATAGAGTGATTCAAGAGGAAGGTTTTTATGTAAAATACGCAGACAAAGTCGCAAGAAGAAGCTAGTAAATTATAAAAAATCCAAACTTATTAATCAGCTCCAACAACTCGGCTATCCGGTCAACGTAACCTTATAATCCTTAACATTGTTATATTAAATCCAAACTCCAAAAAAGCAATCCAATCTCGTGACCCAATTCTTCGATCCGCGGTGAAGCAAACTTAGTTAATATCAGCCTCAGTCGTACCGCTTATTGTCTTTTTATCCGTGAGTTCGTAAAACAACTATTTCTTTAACAACCGACATTAATACTGTAATGGCTCAATAAAGTGAAGTTGGCCGGAGTCTATTGAAATGGACTCGTCCAGTTGTTTACGATGTTTTGTTTCGAGTTGTCGCAAAGTTCACGGCCTGGGAATAGGGTTTGCCGGCGCTTTATCAATTTGGTTTCCAAATCTTTCTTCTTGTAAGTCGGATAGTTTTTCAATAACGTTAGGTATTGACTCCGTATAAAGGAGCTACCACACCGCCGCGTATATTTATTTATTTATTTACTAGCTTCTGCCCGCGACTTCGTCTGCGTAGAAAACCTTCCTCTTGAATCACTCTATCTATTAAAAAAACCGCATCAAAATCCGTTGTGTAGTTTTGAAGATATAAGCATACATAGGGACATAGGGACAGAGAAAGCGACTTTATTTTATACTATGTAGAGATTTAGAATGCCAACAGTACATAAACAGAACATTAATATTAACAAAATTACAAGTTACCATCCATGTTCATGCACATAAATCACGTTTTTATCCTTTACGGGGTAGACAGAGCCAAAAGTAACGAGTGCTAAAGGCCACGTTTAGCATGTGGGCGTATAGGTGGAAAGGGGAATCTAAATAGTGATCGGTTGCTAGCCGCATCGCCTATAACATGATTCCTAACACTTTCGCCCATTCCCTCGATGGGTTTTATCATCTGCGCGGAAAGAGAAGCAGCTGGTACATTCTATGTTTATCTTTGATCCTAGACGCATTGGCTTTTAAAATAAGCTTCTTTTATACATACATACTTACATACACAAACCACGTCTTTATCCCTTAGGGGGTAGACAGAGCCTAAGGCAACAGGTACCTTCAAGCCGCATTTAGCAAAATTGTGGGCGTATAGGTGGAAAATGGAATCAAAATAGTGATGGGGTGCTAAAACCCAAAATAGTAATGGGTTGGGTTGTGGTTGGGTAGTCAAAGTTATAATTTGTGAATTAGGAACATAATAAAACGTTTTCTCAGGAAGCAATAAAAAACGGGGCGAATATTCGAGAAAGTTACTGTAACAGATACTTGAGCAAAATTGCGCTCTCGCAATAAGTAGCGTGTAGAGATTTATAGCTTACAAGCCTTTGACAGGTGCATGCAAATACCGCTCTTATGCCAACGCGGCAGGGCCCAAGGTGTGGCGTGTGTGGGCGCCGGTGGGACGGCCGTTTTTGCGCGGTGATGTGAGCCATGAAAGAGCCATAAATCATGGGTTGGCGGTTGTTGGGCCAACGTTTGGGCCACTGGGCCAACGTGCGTACCCATTACTGTTTCACGTTAAGTAATAAGAATCTATACTAATATTACATTAAATTAAAAAATTTGCCCATCGAGGGAATACACATACATACCGTCACGCCTCTTTCCCACAGGGGTAGGCAGAGACTACTTTATTCCACTTGCTACGGTCCTGACATATTTCTTTCGCTTCATCCACAGTCATCATTCTCTTCATACATGCATACATCGAGGGAATGGGCGAAAACTATAGGAATCATGTTGATGCGGCTAGCAACCCATCACTATTTTGATTCGTTTTTGGCAACTATACGCCTATAATCTTGCTAAACGTGGCCTGTAGGTCTTGCCATCTTAGGCCCAGTCTACCCCGTAAGGGACAAAGACGTGATTTGTGTATTTATTGATTAAAATATTAACTTTTATGCTGGACTTATTTTACTTTCTTACTTACTTTACTTTCTTGGTCTTACTGTCTTTTTTGAAACTGCCGGAGTTTTTAAGGCTTGTTCTTTTCATTTTCAGTTAAATGTTTTTGCAGTTTTTAATAATATCGTTCTTGTCTACAGAACTCTAAAGAGGTATTTTACACAAAGCAAAACCTCGGCTAAAAATTCTAATGAACCCTCAAGTATGCAAATAAATTCGTATTTGAACGCGCGAGTTAAATCTATTGCAAAAAAACCATGGATGTTCCACGGTTTGATTCCCCGCTTTGATAGTGTCTCGATTGAATAAAGCTGTGATGATGAAATTCATTGTGAGGTGCCCAACACCACGCCATAGATTGATTGATTTATTAATCTCATTGGGACAGAGGACTAACCAAATAGAGTGGCAATACGGGCTATAATACCAATAGGTACTGTTCCAATATTATTGTCTTTTTGTTTTTCTAAATTGTATTTTGTTTTCTTTTTTTTAATATTCTAATTTATAGTTAAAATTTAAAATTTATTTGGCATGTGTTACTTTTCGTGCAAATAGATGTACAAAATTATAAGTGAAAACTTTTTTAGCTTATGTATTTACTGTATTCATTTAACTATACGTCTAATTTGATGCTGTTTGTTTCCCATTTCAATAAATAAAATAAAATAAAAATGGAATTCTTTAACAAATTGGCATGGAGGCGGTCAAAATTATTTGTGATCCATGAATTTTACGATCCGTATAACGAGTCAGCATACATACATACATATATCATGTCTTTATCCCTTACGGGGTAGACAGAACCTAAAGTAACAAAAGCTTAAGGCCACGTTTAGCATGATTAAGGGCGTATAGGTGAAAGGGGAAATTAAAATAGTGATGGGTTGCTAGCCGCATCGCCTATAACAAGTCAGGTTGTTTTGTAATACACGATCCTGTATTGTTAAACCTTCAACGATAATATGACCGTCTAGTCTTTCTTGCGATTGTTTTCCGTTTCTCGTACAGAAAAACCATTTACTTTTTGTTTTTAACTCCCGACGTAAAAGGTGTTGTAAGTTTAGCGTGAATGTGTGTGTGTCTGTCTACCTGTGGGATCTTAACTCGTAAGCTGTTGGTCATCAGATGGTTCCAATGGGTTAGTTCAACTGGACACCCCAAAGATATTTATTATTTTTTTAATTAATTTAGTTCACTTTGAATATCGGAAACATTTGTCAACTATAATTAAAAAGTCCTGCAATACATTTACAGGGCTATCGAGTCAAAAGAATCCAAGCACTTCCTTCAAAATCTGGAGCGATTTTAAGAAACCGTATGTCATTTAACATTTCAACTCTATTGGTTATTTGTTCATGCGTCGGTAACGGTGGCAAGCGCCCCCTGGCGGCAGCGAATACTCGTTTACGCCCAATTATCCGCGTGCCAATAATGACGCTAATATTTGATGCATTAGTTACATTTTGCATTCATTATTCAGTCACCAATTTGATACAGTGTGTTTTATGCAGATATTTGAGCCAAGTGACTATCCAGTAGGCATATCGTTACAATGTTCATCATAATAATATATATATGTCAGCTTTGTTTTCATTGGTTGCGGCGTTTGCGTCTTGCGGCGCATTCTTCTTGGCAATGACGGTCTTTCCGAATGCACTGGTAGTTTCAAATACATGCATACATAAATGACGTCTTTATCCCTTACGGGGTAGACAGAGCCTAGGGTGACAAGACCTAAACACCACGTTTAGCATGATAGTGGGCGTATGGATGGAAAGGGGAATCAAAACAGTGATGGGTTGCTAGCCACATCGCCTATTATAACATGATCCCTAAGATTTTCACCCAATCCCTCGATGGGCTTATACCATCTGCGCGGGAAGAGAAGCAACTGGTACATTCTTTGTTTTTCCTTTGCTCCCAGACCAGCATGGAAGTGGTGGTAGTTTCAAAAAGACATATAAATAAACAAAAATACAGACGAATTGAGAACCTCCACCTTTTTTGAAGTCGGTTAAAGAGCCCTCGGCGGCCAATATGCAAAAATAAAATCCCACCAAAAACATTCTGTAAAAACTGGCCAAGTCTCGATGGAGCTGCTTGTTTATTTCTAAAAAGTAATGAAATCTAGACAAAGTCGTGCCAAGTTTAAGGTTCCTTACTGCGATTTCTTTATTATTATAGTTAATGTTGTGTGACTTGGCCGTTGAAGGGTACACAAGGGTACAAAACCAGGTGCTCCATGACATCATTGCACCAATCTGCAATCGTCAATGGGTAGCGGTTCTGGCGACAGATTGGTGCACTGGTTATTATCAAACTTTACCCAATAATCGTTCACCATAGTTATTAAGTTTTCGTTAAAAGAGTTAAGCAAATTGCGATACCCATTTCGCCAGGCGAAGCAAACAAGCTCTTCCAACCATAATTATATCTCCTTAAGTCTTCAAGTGCACCGAACAAAATGGAAACCCTCCTATAAATACATTCAACACAAAATATTGCATCCGAGCAACCACTAATACGTCTGCAGAACTTTGAAACCATTAGCACATTCGAACTACGTCCTCTTCCTTTTGAACGAGTTGGAAAGAGATGCAGGTTTCGAGGTATGCTACTTGTACTACCCGTGCAGCAGTTTTGGTGAAGGGATGTTATTTCACGCCACGTTCAGACGATACCACTACTTAGCTTAGAACCGCTCATCACTTGTCTCACTTACACTCTAAATACATACATACATATTATCTACATCTTTGTCCCTTACGGGTTAGACAGAGCCTAGGATAAGAAGACTCTAAGGTCACGTTAAGCGTGACTGTGTGCGTGCTCTTAAGCAAAATGCATACATACAGTCACGCCTCTTTCCCATAGGGGTAGGCAGAGACTACTTTGTTCCACTTGCTGCGATTCTGACGTACCTCTTTCGCTTCATCCACATTCATCAATCTCTGCTTACATGCTCGCCGGTTTTTGGGCACTCTCGGGTATTAGTCCAGGAACGTCCGTCTAGGTCTTCCCCTCCCAATGCAACCATTCACACTCCCCCTTTTAGATCTGTTTAGTTAGTCTACTTTCATCCATCCTCTCTAGGTGACTTAACCAACTAAGCATAAATGTATGGTCATTATATTAGCCGTAAAAAAGGAGAACAAAATTAAGTTTTCAAAATTGTATTCATCAGTTTTTACCGAACGATGTACGGGATCTTCAAAATATAACCAAACTAAAATAAATCGAGCGGTGCTACTTTAAATTTATTCAGTCTTCGCTTAAAGACATAATACTGAGCTATTTGCATGTGATGTGTTTTCAGATGACACAAAATTCCGCTGCTAAAAATAAAGATGTCAACACACTCAGACGTAACACAAACAGCTACAGTGCGATCTCGTAAGACACTTGAGCGAATCGCTCATGTCTGCATGTTTGTGTGATTTGACGCGACGAGATAACGCGTCAGATATCAGCCGCTGGGCCACGGGGTGGGATGCTGGGGAGATGACGGGAAATACTGATGCATTTAAGAAAGAAAGAAGACATTTATTCCTTTTTGCAAGACACACAAATATAAAATAATATACACAATTTTATAAAAAATAAACAAGAAAAAAAATACAGACATGAAAAATAGATCATTAGCGTTGTGTGTCTTCGCAAAAGTGAACGGTCGCTGGCTCAGCATTACGCTGAGGTGTTAGAACAGCAGCACTGATTTTCAGCCAGAACCGGAACCATTTGATGGGTTAGTCTTCTTTTTTCCTGTTGTTTATAAGGTGTTGGACTTCTGTGCTGGTCTGGGAGCAAAAAAAAACATAGAATGTACCAGTAAGTTGCTTTTCTCCCCGTGCATATGGTAAAAGCAAATCGAGGGAATGGGCGAAAATCTTAGAAATCGTGCTATAGGCGATGCGGCTAGGAACTCATCACTAATTTGATTCCAGTGAACGAATATAAACATGGAAGCATTTCTGACGCTCCAAAATGACCCAACGTAAACTAGTTCGCGGTGGGCGGGGCTTGAAAACTAGTGCGGCAACGCGATCAGTGCGCAAGGCGCACGCCTGTCAGTCGTGTCACACGGGTTTTTCATTATATAAAATTAAAATAATCCATTAAAAATGCCTTCATGTGTGGTGAGGTGGTGCAGGAATCAGCAGGAATATTGTCCCAAGAGTACTGGAATCACTTTTCACGTGTAAGTACACTGTTTACATAAAAAATCAAAAATCCCCTTTTTACTAGAGGGATGTCATTATGCATAATGTAGTAGTACATTTTGATATAGCTATTTTTATAGGACATAATATTTATTATTAAGTTACTTACAGATATGTGTTTTAATTTCGGTTTTTCATCGGATTAACAAGTCGAAGTCGTATCTCATTTCGCTTAATTTTAATTTTAATTTAGATTCCCACAAGACCCGAGTCGCAGAAACCGATGGCAAAAAGCTGTTCAGTTAGAGAGACAGGAAAATGACACCGAGCAAGAATTCGAAAATATGCTCAGTTCATTTTAAAGATGAAGATTTTTATGTATCGAAGAAGGGACACACAATGCTTTCTAAAAGCGCAGTACCAATTTGTACTGTGCGTATTTATTTGGTTTGAATGATCACGTTTTAGTTAATGTAGCGCTACTTTGTATGATTGTATAATAGACATTTATTTTCAGATGGTGTTTTCGAGTGAAAAACCAGTATTAATAAAAATTAAAAACAAAGAAAATATTCCGGAAACTTCTCAGGAAACTTCTCAAAAACGTCCAAATTGTCATTATAATAAATTATCTACTGATATTTCTTTTATTATTCTTATCTACACCCACCTATATAATACGTTTAGAAACCGTATCTACGTAATATCATTCGTTGCGGGTGGTAGAACCACGAGCAGGGTTCGTCCGAATCGCTACCAACATCTTAGGCTATTGTGTTTCGAAGTGGAGAGTAAAACAGCCGGTGGAATTACTGGCACATAGGTATACTATCTTAGTACTCTAAGCCGGCAACGCATCTACAATACTTCTGTGTTGCGGATGTCCATGAGCGGCGGTGATTACTTACTATCAGGTCGATCCCACTTGCTCGTTTGCCTTCCTTATAATACAAAAATAAATAAATATGTAAACTACTACTAATACACTTATTGAACTAGGAGTCAAGCGCGCTGACGAAGTAGGCGAAAGCGAGTGAAAATTTGGCTTACTGATTTCATACCTTTGTGCATTGGGCTGTTTTGAATCTGACTGGTCCCCTTCTGCATAACATCGTCCGTGCTTCGAAGACACACTGACAATCTGCTGACATTGCATCGAAGCCGCGAACCAATTAGCGTAAATCTGTCACGCCGAGAACCAATCGCGACATGAGACCCGACGCTTCTCAAATCGTTGAGCTTTTACGTACTTATTTTCAAAAAGTCGCAACTAGCGAAGCACATTCTAATACCGATCTAGATTCATTAGCAATAACCTATTTTCTTAAATGCATTGATAATTTTTATTTACTTTGCTTGTGTGTGTGTACCTCAAACCTATCTGTGTGAGTTTTGGGGCTAATAATGAACGGTAGGTTGTATGAAGAGACTGCTTCCATGTTTATATTCGTTCACTGTTTGATTCCCTTTTCCACCTATATGCCCACAGTTATGCTTAACGTAGCCTTTGGGTCTTGTAACCCTAGGCTCTGTTTATCCCGCAAGGGATATAAAGACGTGATTTATGTATGTATGTATGTATGAATAACCAAAATACTCTAAGGTAACAACACCTAAAGGCCAGGTTTAGCATGATTGTGGGTGTACAGGAGCAAAGGGGAATCAAAATAGTGATGGGTTGCTAGCCGCCTATAACATAATTCCTACGATTTTCCCCGATTCCCTCGATGGGCGTTTGCCGTAGAAGCAACTGGTACATTCTATGTTATTGCTTTGCTCCCAGATCAGCATAGAAGTATGGTTATACAGCGTAAACAAATACAGTAATCTATAGCAAACATTTCCATTGCTTCCCCCGTCCCGTCGCGTGCTCCATTGAGGCGCGTTTCCACTCCACCGCGACTGACGGCTTCCGCCGCGATACGAATGCTCCCGGTGTCAGTCTGTCGGCACTTGTTTATTTTTACCACTCCGTGCAGGTGACCTAGATATCGTGACGTGAACGTCGGGAAAAAAATGCGGATATTTCATATTACGAAGTTCGCTACGGCACGGATTGTTTCTATTTTTATTTTATTTTATTTTATTTGGGGCATCAACAGTAATACAGTACATTATAATGAGACTTAGGTACTAAACAAAAAGTCAGTGACAGATGACCACAGAAATACAGTTAAGCGAAGCATAGTTAAAACTAACACAAACAACAAATACCATTTATCATGAAATCAAGCTAAAAAACGATATTGTTAGTGAGTGAGTCCACAGACATTTTGTGTGTGTGTGTGTGTGTGTTCGTGTTTAAAACTATGACAGTTATGTGGCAAGCCGTGGCAGCCTAGTGGTTTGACCTGTGGCCTCTCAAGCAGAAGTTTGTAGATTCAAATCCTTTTCGGAATTAATGTGCGAGATTACATTAGAATTTGCCATGAGCTTTTAGGTGATGGAAAACATCGTGTGGAAAGCTGCACACATCTGCGAAGAAATTCAATGGTGTGTGTGAAGTTCCCAATCCGCACTGGGCCTGCGTGGGAACTATAGCCCAAACGCTCCAATAAATGGAGGAGGCCTATGCCATGAGGCACGCAGAATTACGCGATAATTAATAAAAAAAAAACACTATTAAAAGGGGCTATATATATTATGTGGCAGTACCTCGTCCAGGATCCATCCAGGTTGCTAACTACTACCTTTACTCGCTAATCGTGCCACCAAGCAGCAGTGATTGCGCTGCTAAGTTTAGTGGGGAGTAAGACAGCCGGTGAAATTTACTGGCCACGAGGTATTCTGTCTTAGCCCTGACTGCCTCCTGTCTAGTTTTGGGGATGTCCCTGAGTGGTGGTGGTCACTTACCACCCACTAAGTGTGACCCACTTGCTCGTTGGCCTTCCTCGTCGTAAAAAAAAATGCTGTACAAATTTTTAGTTAACTTGCAGTTACGATTTTTGTGTCAAATCTTGCAAATAGAAAAACATTTTCGATTAATTGAAACAATTTTTTTTTGGTTCAGAAATGTTGCACATCAAACAATTACAATTTTTATATATTAATTCACATATTAAAGTACAAAACGATTCAAGGAATCATGAATAAAATATTTATTTTACATCTCTTTCTATTTAAACATAACGTACTACGGTCACGTAGAGCCTCTACGGCGTAGCGAGTCTACAAAATTACGTAGCGTCCCGCCTACTCCCACTGAATGCAGAAATTAACCTAAAAAGTAGCTTCAAACAGATACTGCAATTACTATGAATACCGCACGCTATCATGCAAGGCTTACAACAGGTTGTCCCAAAATGGTTAGAAAAATAATTCTATAGCTAAAATTAGCACTTTCTAAACAGGGCAAATCAGTGATGAGACGTGAACGTATAAAACAAGTGATTAAATTTTCGTTACTATCACTGGAATCAAAATGTAAAAATCTTCGGACACACTTTTTTTTGGTTTTTCATAAAATATTTTGCTTTATTCCCCTTTTCATCTATACTCCTTCCATCACTTAGTATGTTTTTGCTTACCACTGGGGAAGCTTGACAAATTCAACAACGCCTTACCAAAAATACATACATAGATACATATATCACGTTTTTATCACTTATGGGGTAGACAGAGCCTAAGGTTACAAAACCTAAAGACCACGTTTAGCATGATTTTGGGCGTTTGGATGGAAAGGGGAATCAAAACACTGATGGGTTGCTAGCCACCTATATAACATGATCCCTAACATTTTCGCCCAATCCCTCGTTGGGCTTTTACCATCTGCACGGGAAGAGAAGCAACTGGTACATTTTATGTTTTTTCTTTGCTCCCAGACCAGCATGGAAGAAACCTTACCTAACATTGACTTTTTTATAGAATTTTTTGTTCAGAATATCCCTTGAAGAGTTCCTTCCTGAGGAGATGATCCTGGTTGGGTCAAATCATTGTATTCTAATCAAGCTTGCACAAACATAATTTTAAATATCACGTCAATCCAATCACTGGAAATCGCCAAAACTAACTTGCAAAATTTAACCCGAACATACAAACATTTTAAATTGAAAAACCTGTAAAAAAATCGTATACTCCTAACTACCTTTTCATTCACATTTCATGACAACCTGTACAGTGACGAGTATATTGAAGCGCACCGGCCGCGAGGAGCGCGCAGCGCGCAATTAAAATAACGCGCTCTGATTGGTAGGTTGCGGTGACGTCACACACTACACGGGGTGTTTTATGCGCGACCAATGAAAAGAATTTTAGCGTGGTTTATGTCTTGTTTTTATTAATATAAATTTGTTCTGTCTCTTGAGTATTAAAATGTATGCACTGCTGGGCACAGGGCTACTTTTAGAATGAGAGAGCTTAAGCAGTAGTGTATGCTGAAACAGGCCGAAACATTTGTGATCAAACTAATTTTCTTTTTCAAGAATTACTGACTCATTTAAGAGAATCTAAGTACCTATCTTTAAGTTTTATAGCCCCGCTTTTAAGTGAAAAAGAAATTCAAAGATTTATTTCGCGAATAGCGAAGAGCCTCATTATGAACTGTCTCTGTTTGCGGAGAACCCTAGATTTAGCTCCTCAAAGAAGTCTAAGAATCCCAATTAAGACAATTTCGGTATAAAAGTTTCCACTGCGACTAAAAATTCGGGTTCACAAAACCAAGTCGTGCCCGCACAAAGACGGTTCCGTGACTTCGCAAGGTTCTTCGTATTGCTAGTGGATCTGTGACTTAATACAACTCACAGTAGGCTTATTATTTAACTCGCTCGCAATCACCATCGTGTTCATTTTGACAGTTCATGTATGGGCTGACAATTGGCATTGGAATCAGCTAGCTGTCACATTCATACAAGAACTGTCAAAATGATAACGATGGCGAGTTAGGTAATAAGCCTTTTTTGAAATGGCAAAAACATTATTTTTCTGCGCTTTAAAAAAAACCATTATTAAATTGTTATGGGCATTGTATCAACAAGTAGGTAGTTGGGTTATTTTTATTCGACATTTCTAACCTTTGAGCATTGCCCTATGCAAAATATTTTGTCAACTACAATTTTATTTAAAAACCATAATAAAAATTTACAGAGGCATTCAATCAAAGTTGTCCAACCACCTGGTGAAATCATCATCGCCATCATCACCTCCAGCCTATATACGTCCCACTACTGGGCACAGGCCTCTCAGAACGACACACCACTGAATTGCTTCGCAGACGTCTGCAGGTTTCCTCACGATGTTTCCTTCCCTGAAAAGCTCATCGTAAATTTCGAATGTAATTTGTCCCACACTTGTAAAAAACTCACAGTCCCACTCACAGAGCCTGGGATTTGAACCCACGACCTTCTGCTTGAGAGACCACAGGTGAAACCAGTAGGCTATCACGGGTTTTTTGGACAGTCAGTGAAGTATTGTTAATACAGAACCCTAAAAAGTAATTAGGTATTAGGAAAGTAAAAGATTCTGTAAAGACTTTTTATACAGTGTTCAGTAATAGCTATTCCTAAGCCTTGAAATATCTTATGACCTAAATTGTGCTTTGAACAATAAAATTGAATAATGTAGGATGAAAGATGTTTATTAATCCAAAATACAATTAGTAGAGATGTAACATAAAGGGTTCGGTACAAGAAAATAGTTATAAGACTTAAAAGTTCAATAAAATGAGCACCGCGGGTCGGCGCGCGTGCGGCTCGATCGGATGCCGGTAGAGAGAGCGAGAGATACCGAGCGAGCGAGAAGGTCGGCGGGTTGCGTTTAGAAACGTGTAGTTAAGCCCGCGCTACAAACTCCCCCTCTAGCACGAATGAACGCCCCGTATTCGTGGTAGTCAATATGATAAAGCGCGGATATCCTAATCTAAGTAGCGTCTAGGTCTACCGCGTTTACGTTTCTCGCGTACGGCGGGTTGGACATCGCCGACAAACGGAGTGAGTTGCGAGGTGTGATACTTCCCCAGAAGCACCCCGTCGCTTACGCGTTCAAGCAAGTAAGTGGTAGGACCGACAGCCTCCCGCACCCGATAGGGGCCGTCCCTTCGGGGGATAAACTTTGCCGTCTGTCCTGTACCTGTGTCGTTGGGGCCTTGCGTCTGCAGCAAGACCAAAGTACCCGGGTCGTAGTCCGGCGCCGGGCGGCGATGCTGGTCGGCGTATGCCTTCTGCCGCGCCTGCGCACGCTCGTGCACGTCGCGCGCGTGCAGCAGCGCGCCTCCCAGTCGCCGCAGGTACGGCGTCACGCCGCATACGGCAGTGTCGCGCTCCACGATCGTTCGCATGTCGCATGCGGCATCGTGCGGCGCGCGAAGCTCTCTGCCAAAGGTTAAAAAGGCGGGTGAATGACCTGTGCTGGCGGTGATCGCCGAGTTCATGGCGAATCGTATGGCCGGCAAGTGAGCGTCCCAAGTGTCGTGATCTCGGCCTACGAGGATCGCCAGTTGTGGCTTCAGGTCTCTATTTTTTCGTTCGATTGGGTTCGCAGCCGGATGGTAGAAAGAAGTCAAGGATTGCTCGATACCCATAGCATGACAGACTTGCTGCATGATCTCGCTGACGAATTGGACACCGTTGTCGCTGACCAAGCGGCGCGCGACTCCGTAGCGTAGGAATACCTCCGACGTGAGCGTCTTAGCGCATTCTAGGCTAGTAGCTTGGCGAAGGGCGAATAGCTCTACCCAACGCGAGCACACGTCCTCTACGATGAGTATCCATTTGTGTCCGTCAGCGGTCTCGGGTAAAGGCCCGAATAAGTCCACAGATACGACCTCGAATCTCCTGGCTGGGGCGGGCGTCTGCAAGAGTCCCGCCGGCTTCCTGTTGTCTGCCTTGTAGCGCTGGCAAGCGACACAGCGCTTGACGTAGTCGGCGACGAACGTGCGCATGCCGGGCCAGTACAGCCTGGCGGCGACGCGCTGCAGCGTGCGCTCGGCGCCGAGGTGGCCGGCGGTGGGGGCGTCGTGGTGCTGCGCCATGGCCGGCGCGCGCTCGTGCTGCGGGACCACGAGGCGGGCGTCGTCGTCGTCGTCGCAGTCCGGTGTGTAGCGGTATAGAATACCGTCGGAGAGTACGTAGCCTCGGTCCGCCCACTGTCTCCCCCTAAACGGAGCGTCGTCGGACTCTAGGTCGTCGATTATTTTGCGTACCTCCGGATCTTTCAGTTGATTGTCGCGTATGTCCATGGGCGTGCGCGCTGGAAAATCAACGACGGCAGAGCATAGCTCGCAGCTGCTCTGTGATTCTTGCGAGCACGGCGGGCGAGAGAGCGTATCTGCGATCACATTAGTTTTACCTGGCGTGTATTCGATGCGCAGGTTGAACTCTTGCAGAGTGAGCGCCCACCTCGCCAGTCGGCCGCTGGGTGACTTGGTGTTCATCAGCCATCTGAGGGGTTGGTGATCGGTCTTGACGATGACTTGCGCGCCCTCGATGTACCCCCTGAACTTATTGACGGCCCACACGACGGCGAGGGCCTCGCGCTCGGTAGTCGTGTAGTTGCGCTCGGCGGCGATCAGCTGGCGGCTCGCATATTCGATGGGGCGCTCGTCATGCCCCTCCCCCTGCATTAAAACAGCTCCGAGGCAATACCCGCTACTGTCCGTGCGCAGCACGAACGGTTGCGCCTCGTCGGCTTGCCGCAGGATCGGCGCCGTCGTCAGCAGCGTCTTGATCGCGTCGAACGCTCGCTGCTGCGGCTCCCCCCAGCACCACACGCTGTCCTTCTTCAGTAGGTTCGTGAGCGGCCGGGCGACGTCCGCGTAGCCGGGAATAAATCTCCGGAACCAACTGGAAGTTTGCAAGAAACATTTCAAGTGTTTGGTGTTTTGAGGTGGAGCCATGGCGGCGATGGCGGAGGTCTTGCTGGGGTCCATGTGGATGCCGCCAGGGACGATAACGTGTCCTAAAAACTTGACAGATTGGCAAGCAAAGCAGCTTTTGCTTCGATTCACTCGCAGGTTGAACTTTGCCAATCTGGTGAAAACAATTTGTAGGTCCTTCAGATGTGTTTGAAAATCTGGTGATAAAATAATAATATCATCTAGGTATGCTAGTACTGTACTATTTTGCAGGTCCAGATTCGATTTAAATCGGTCAATGAGTCTCTGGAAGGTGGCTCCCGAGTTGCGCAGACCCATTGGCATGCGAATAAACCTGTATGTGCCCATCGGTGTAATAAAGCATGTTTTGTCACGGTCAGCAGGGTCTACGTTGACTTGAAAGTAGCCGGACCGGAGGTCAAGGGTGGTCATGTAGTTGCTAGTTTTAGCCGCATGTAGTATGTCTTCGATCCTTGGCAATGGGTACCTATCAGGCTCGGTCACCTCATTGAGTTTCCTATAATCGATACAAAGACGCATACCTCCATCCTTCTTCGGTACCATGACTACGTTCGCAGCCCATGGTGATTCACACTCTTCTATTACACCAGCAGCGAGCAGCTTGTTCAGTTCATCCTTCAGGGCTTCTCTCCTGTTCTGGGACATCCTGAAGGGCTGGCAGGCAATAGGTTGCTGGTCCTCGCTGACTTTGATGCGGTGAGTGGCAAAATCAGTGGCCGGACCCTCTGTTGCAAACCGCTCCTCGCTGTTACAAATTAAATTGTTAAGCTCTGACCTTTCACCAGCTGATAAAGTGTGACCTTCGTTACCTCTCAACATCATAGAGTTGGTATCAGTTTGCATCAAATCAGAATAATAAGATGTCAAGTGAAAAGATTCTACAAAAGTAAACATTTGTTGTGGAGCATCTTGAAAACTAAAACAACACTGAGGTATATTTACAATTATACCTGCACTTAGAATAAAGTCGCGGCCTAGTAATGTTTGACCATGACTTTCAGGAAACACAAGAAATTGTACTGAAGCCTCACGGCCTCCAACAGTGACTGGGACTAGGGCAGTAAGAATGTCACGTACCTTATTAGATCCATCGGCCAGGCCTACGGTCCTCCGTGACGGCGTGAACTCGACACCTGAGTTTACCAGAATTTTGTGCAGAGCTGGGCTGGCCACGCTCTGAGTAGCGCCTGTGTCCAAGATAGCGACACCTTTGCGCCCCGCGATGACAACATTCACTAAAGGGCGCGAGCTGTCGCGCTCCACAGTGCTTAAAGACTGGAAATCAGTTGTTACAACGGTAGGCTTTTTACTATTGCAAGTTTCACACCTCGACCTCACAACACCTGGCTGGTTACAGCCGTAACATTTGATAGACGTACCGCTATTAAGCCTAGAATCGCTACTGTCGTTTGATGTTTTACCCATTTCTTTAGCCTGAATTTTACGACATTCGTCAACACAATGACCGAAAGTTTTACAATAGCTACAACGCGGACGAGAAGTTTTAAATTTACGCTCGTTCGAATTCGTACTAGAGGAGGCGCTCGGTTGACAGCTAGCGGTGATAAGAGCGGCAACGTCGCGCTCACGCGGTTTGACAGCTGTGTCGCGGGCGGGTTGCGCGGGGATTTGAATTCGGCTGTTATCACTGATATTAGGAATGCTAGCAGACCCTACCTCGATTCTCGCTTCCTCGGCATCTCTCGCTTTCACTAACAAAGATTCGACGTCGTTTACAGATTCTCGCGGCACACTTTTACGCACTTTACGATTTAATAGTCCATACACAATATCCAACTGCAAAGTCGTATCTAATTCGTAAGGGAATCTCGCGAAAATAGCTCGTAAACGGGAGATAAACGTTTCCACACGTTCGTCGTTTTGTTCTGTAGCGAAGATGTCACGTAGTAACTTGTATGCTGGGCGCGGGGCTCCATACATCCCTCGCATGCGGGTCGTAGCCTCCGCCCATGTCTTCACATTCTTCTTTACGCCGCGCCACCATGTAGCGGCGTCGTCAGTGAATAGCATTGTCAGCCCCCGCAGGGCGTGATCTTCACTGATGTTCATGCATTCAATGAACATTTCTACTGCATCAATGAATGACTCGATCCTGTCTGCGTTGGCGGCGCCGCGGCCATCGAAGCGCGCTGTGCATTTTGCCATGTTGCCCGTAGATCCGGCGAAGGAGGGCGAGGGCGCCGGAGGCGTCGCTTCGCGGTCCGAGGTAGGCGCGGGACCTGGGTTGATGGCGGCTGCGTGTTGCATCGCGCTGCGCATAACGTTTGATAACAGGCTCGATAATTGCTCTTCGGTAATCCCAATCATATTCGATTCGTTGCTCGCGTGCGCGCGCGAGTTCGAGGGAGCGGGCGCGGGCGCGGGCGCGCCGCCGGCGCGCGCATTCCCGTCGTCATCTTCACCGGAATGTAAATCTTCGGAATCATCGCCCTCACGCTGATGTTGACCACCTTCCAGGCGTTGCTGTCTGGTCTTCATAGCGGTTAAATGTGGCGGTTAGGTACTTAATACCGATATTCCGAAAACTCGGGAAGATGGCGTCGCGACGACTCGAACTTTCTTGTCGTGAAAACTTTTCTTGGCTTCAAGTAGGGCGCCAGTGTAGGATGAAAGATGTTTATTAATCCAAAATACAATTAGTAGAGATGTAACATAAAGGGTTCGGTACAAGAAAATAGTTATAAGACTTAAAAGTTCAATAAAATGAGCACCGCGGGTCGGCGCGCGTGCGGCTCGATCGGATGCCGGTAGAGAGAGCGAGAGATACCGAGCGAGCGAGAAGGTCGGCGGGTTGCGTTTAGAAACGTGTAGTTAAGCCCGCGCTACAATAATAATTATGTAATAAGAGTTCTTCCATGCTGGTCTGGGAGTAAAGAAAAAACGTAGAGTTCACCAGTTGCTTCTCTTCCTGCGCAGATGGTAAAAGCCAATCGAGCGAATGCACGGAAGTCTTAGGAATCGTGTTATAGGCGATGCCGCTAGAAATTCATCACTATATCAAATGAATCAAGAAATTTTTATTTCTTGATTTTTATGTTTACTTTTACGGTGTTGCCGTTAGAAATTTAATTTCTAAATGTCTATGAAAATTAGAACACATAGAAAAATCCGAAAAGTAAAGCTATGGCCGGGAATCGAACCCGGATCCTCGTCATTCCGTGACGCGTGCTATACCCCTACACCACCCATAGCAGGTGGGTAGTCTCCGAATCAAGAAATAAAAAATTCTTGATTCATTTGATAGTGCATATCATTTGAAAAACAGCGCCTTCTCTCGTCCCTGGTGAGCAGTAGATGTTCCACGGGAGTTTGTAATTGTGTCGTACAGACACATCATTCAAACAGATGACGCTTAGCGACAAAAAATTCGCATAGTAACAAAGGTCACGTGACAGTTAGTAACAGGTAGAAAAATTCGGAGACTACCCACCTGCTATGGGTGGTGTAGGGGTATAGCACGCGTCACGGAATGACGAGGATCCGGGTTCGATTCCCGGCCATAACTTTACTTTTTGGATTTTTCTATGTGTTCTAATTTTCATAGACATTTAGAAATTAAATTTCTAACGGCAAAACCGTAAAAGTAAACATAAAAATCAAGAAATAAAAATTTCTTGATTCATTTGATAGTGCATATCATTTGAAAAACAGCGCCTTCTCTCGTCCCTGGTGAGCAGTAGATGTTCCACGGGAGTTTGTAATTGTGTCGTACAGACACATCATTCAAACAGATGACGCTTAGCGACAAAAAATTCGCATAGTAACAAAGGTCACGTGACAGTTAGTAACAGGTAGAAAAATTCGGAGACTACCCACCTGCTATGGGTGGTGTAGGGGTATAGCACGCGTCACGGAATGTCGAGGATCCGGGTTCGATTCCCGGCCATAGCTTTACTTTTCGGATTTTTCTATGTGTTCTAATTTTCATAGACATTTAGAAATTATTCATCACTATCTTGATTCCCCGTTCCACCTATACGCTCATAATTATGCTAAACGTGGCTCCTACGTCTTGTTTTAGGCTTAGGATAAAAACGTAATTTATAATTTCTAAGCTTACTAGCTTTTGCCCACGACTCCGTCTGGGCAGAGTTCGCTTTTCACTACCCCGCGGGAACTATGCAAATTTAAAACTATCTTACGTCCTTTCATGAGACTCAAACTATTTCTGTACCAAATCTCATTATTATTAATAATAATAATAATGTTTATTTGCAGAAAAAGGGTTAGTTACATTATGTCTTAGTGTTAAGTTAGATATCGCTCCATCTTTTTCAGCATGCAAATATATCAAGGTAATAAAATCAATAACAAAATATTCATTAACAAAACATTAAAAATAATAATTTGAACAATAGTAGGCTGTCAATAATTTCTAAATTCATGTCATTAAAATCGGTTCTGTGGTAGGCGTAAAAGCGTAACAGGCAGACAGACAGATAGACAGAGTTACTCCCGCATTTATTGTATTAGTAAGGATTTTAAGCATGCTGAAATAATCCGCATTAATTTTCTACGCTGTACTAATAGTGAAACCTCAAAAAGTTGCCGTCAGCAAGCGTCTATCTTCCTTCCTGATCTCTCTGTAATCCCAGTAATTGTGTCCCGGGACTCAAAACTCCGATGCACGCCACTGTAGGATGATTTAATTAAACTTGCTGCAATATCGCAAATTGCACGGTTTGCGGATTTAAATACGAAGACGTCTCGCGGAGTCCCGGGATTGTTGTCTTGAGGTCGGCTTTGTGATGAGACCTCTAAATTGGATTGTTAGGTTGAATGTGATGAGTTATAATAAAATCGAGGAGTGGGGTTTTTATTTGTATGAATAGAATAGGAAGGCAAACGAGCAAGTGGGTCACCTGATGGTAAGTGATCACCACTGCCCATAGACACCCGCAACCCCGGAGGGATTGAGGGTTGCCAACCTAGAGGACTAAGATGAAATTCCTCTTGTGCCCTTAATTTCCCCGGCTGTCTTACTCTCCACACCGGAACACAGCAGCACTGCTACTTAGCGGCAGGATTAGCGAGTAAGATGGTGGTAGCGATCCGGACGGACCTTGCACAAGGCCCTACCACCCGGGGATGGAAGATCGCAAGTTTCTCTTAAAAATAAATGTGATAGCTCGCTAATATATTTTTGAACGGGACGGTGGGACGAAGTGATCACAAATATAGACTGGCCTGGTATTGCACCAGACGGGGAGTTGTGGAGCGAAAGGTTAGTGTCCAGTAAAACAATATGTCGTTCTCAAAGCACACTGATGCTAAATAAAGTCTCAAAATTATGTGTTTCCACAGTTATAAAATGAAAGAAATCACTATAAAACCGATTCGAAAGTACGTGAACTGGGGTGACTTTGATCATTCAGGGGGTGTTTTGATCATTTAAAAATTGCTATAAATCCGATATTGTTTATACGCGGTGTAAACGAAAAGAAAATCGATTAAGACTTCGATGGGGAGCAGACGCGAATAAAAATGAGCGAGTTCACCATCAACCTTTTTTTTTTTTTATATGAATAGGAAGGCAAACGAGCAAGTGGGTCACCTGTCCTGATGGTAAGTGATCACCACTGCCCATAGACACCCGCAACCCCGGAGGGATTGCAGATGCGTTGCCAACCCAGAGGACTAAGATGAAATGCCTCTTGTGCCCGTAATTTCCCCGGCTGTCTTACTCTCCACACCGGAACACAGCAGTGCAAGCACTGCTACTTAGCGGCAGGATTACCTACTTTTGAATGTCGCCCCAAAGTTCAAAGTCACCCCGTTTCTTAACAGCGTCCACGAAGCTGGGGGCTACTCAGAATCGATTTTCCAAGTTCGTATCGTACTATCCTTATCTCTCTCAAATTAAAGACTATTAGTGTGAACGAACCCAAAACGAACTTCGAAAATCTCCTCTTTATTACAGGTAACTAGATTTCAGCCACGTTAAGCATGATTTTCATCACCTAAAACACAATTTCTAAGATTTTTGCCAATTCGTGCATTCCCTCGATGAGATTTTACTGCGCGGGAAGGGATGCAACTGGTACATTCTAAGTTTTTTCTTTGCCAGCTTGGAAGGTTGAACATGGCACTACTTTAATGAACGACACAAGTCAGCTTATCAGCTAATGCGGCTCGGCTGTAACGTCGTCAGCTAATCTCCGTCATCGACCAATCAGCTAATGTTGTTTCACTAATCAGATGCGGTGGACGGACGGAGGCGTGTTGGATCAGATCGGGTGAACTTTGCGGTCGCTGTGAGGCATCCAAGTTTGAGATCGGGTCACGCCATGTATAGTCGACCAAGAAAGGCCTTTACAATCCTCAGGTTCAATGTCTTGTACGGCTTAAAATATAAAAGCCTATTTTGAGACACAAGTCAATGTGACAATCTGTCTTATTATATTTTCTGATGGAGGAAGTGTCAAAATATGATAAAGCACTTTCTTGGTCGACTAATACTAGTCAAAAGGAAATATTTCATACCACTTTATGTGTACTAGCTGTTGCCCGCAACTTCGTCTGCATAGAATTCGTTTATCGCTATCCCGCAGGAATGACGCAATTTTCCGGGATAAAAAGTAGCCTACGTGTTCCAGACTATAATCTATGTTCCAAATTTCATCCAGATGTGTCCAGCCGTTCTGGCGTGAAAGAGTAACAAACAACCTTCCACCCATACTCACAAACTTTAGCATTTATAACATTAGTAGGATATTAGTTGGAAGTGTGAGCGGCAAAAAATGTGGCTCTCATTGTGTTGCATTATAGTTAGTTAATTATGGGTTGTGCTCCACCTAATTTGGTCCACCCGGAAAAAAGCTGCTATTATTTCGAATCACTAATTATTATTTTAATACAAAAATAGGTTAGGTTAGTTAGGGCTAAATACCCAGAAAAAAGGGCACCCTTGGGCGGAGCTCCGTCCAAAACCAGGTGGTCGAACTGTAGGTGGATCACGACCCATAGCCGGTAATTAAATATGTATGGAGACTGGGCCAAATTAACCACTGAGTGTAGTATTTTTTGCCCGCCTCCTCATTGCCTCAATACAAGGCGTCCTAGAAATATTCCGGGTTTTAAGCAAGAGATTGGGTCAGTTTGATCACGCTTCTGTATAAGCTTTTCATCGAATTTTTATTCCTGATTAAAACGACCCTTTGACCCCATTAACTTTGAACGTCGACTAATGTATCATTTGCCAATCACAATCGAGAAATAATTAAGAACATTTGCCAGAGTATAAATAGTCAAACTAAATCATTATCATCATCATCTCCAGCCTATATACGTCCCACTACTGGGCACAGGCGTCCTCTCAGAATGAGAAGGATTGGCCTATAGTTCCCACGCGGGTCCATTACGTATTGGGATCTTCAAACACACTATTGAATTAGTATTGAATACGTGTTCTTGAGTGGAGACCGCGACTCGGCAAACGTAGTGTAGGACGCCCTCCGGCCAGGTGGGATGACGATCTGCGAAAGACTGCAGGTAGATGCTGGATGCGTCAAGCTGAAGACAGGGCGCTATGGCGCTCATTAGGGGAGGCCTATGTCCAGCAGTGGACTAATATAGGCTGATGATGATGATGACTATTGAATTGCTTCGCAGATGTGTGCGGATTTCCTGCGGATGCGGTGCGGATGCTAAATTTCAAATGTAATTTCGCACATAAATTTGGGAAACTCATGAGCCCGGGATTCGAACCAACGATCTCACCTTGAGAGTCCACTGGTCAAATCTCTAGGCTTCACTTGTCGAAGTATTCTGGCATAATTAATGAACCTCAATGCTGCACCCTAAGTTATTGCTTGCAGCGCCAGACCTAAATCCCAGCGAGCCAACTCAACCCCAGCACCGACAGGCATCAGACCAAATATTCCAGAAAAAATTCAAGTGTAGTCCAAGTACGCATCACAATTAGTCATCACCCTTGCGACCGAGTGTCGTTTAGTCACTGTCAGCGGCGGCGGGGGCGGCGGGGGCGAGGCGGGGGGGCGCAAAAACCGTAAGTTTGCTGAGTGTCGGCGACGGCGTTTCATAAATCTCGCGCAGATGCGTCGGGGTCGGCATAAATTCGGCGCGAGGGGGGGCGCGAGCGAGAGGGGCGAGCGGGAGCGGGAGAGGAAGTGCGTAGCAAAGGGATAACATATAAGGTTTATAGCTGTGTACTTTTTTTTAATTATGTTTCTATATAATTTTGTGCTGAAGGATTAGTAAATGGGAAGTTGGTATTCTTTGTATCGATTACATTGAACACTGAATTGCAACACACACACACACACACACACACACACACACACACACACACACACACACACACACACACACACACACACACACACACACACACAACACACCCACACGCACGCTCATACGGCAATTGCCACGGCCGGTTGTTTTTGTTCTGTCTTTCTGTATTTTTTTTGTTTTTATAATAATAATAATAATAAATCTTTATTTCGGACCAATAAATTATCCATAGAAATTGTTAGTAATTTACATTTACATTTTATTACATTTAATTACATTTTATTTGGGAGCTAAATAAAAAGGCACTGGTTTACGGTAGGAACGAAAGTCTAATCTATCAAAATCATCTTAAAAAACCATAAACAATTAAAAAAGGTAAAAAACTATCTAAAAAGGTTGTGCAGTCTTGCACAGTTTTGTTAAACGCATCTTATATTTTCTTTTATTTACCTATTTGTTTCGCATAATGCACTCCAAGACCCCAAGATACAGACTCAGCCTAGTTTAGGGTTGTAATATGTATTTGTGTTACTTAAAGTAAATAAATTATTATTATTTTATTGAATCAGGCGTTACTTTGCGGAGGTCCATTTCAATGAACAAAAAAATTTTACCTAGCCTGAGCGTGCCTGAGTAGCGGAGTAGCAAGGTAAAATTTTTTTGTTCATTTAAATTATTATTATTATTACAGGTACCTACAGTCTTTTATTTGGTAGGAATAACAAAAAGCTAAAAGATTTGTTAACGCTGTCTGCAATATCAATCTGTCTAATAACATTGGCATTCAGCATGCCACAGGGGGTGCGAGTCGGGTTACCTCAGCGTGTGGTCAAAGAGCAGTGCTTGGTCCGGTGCACCCTGGGCATCGGTTAATAATTTCCTGACTATCCGTTGGCTAAGAGCCCTAGGGGGTTTCTACCGTACAAAGTTGCCGGCATTTTTGTCACAAGATTTTTGAATACTGTATTTTACTTTGACATTAGCGAAATCATCGCAACGACCGATGGGGCCACATTAGAAAAGAAGCACGCCACAGCATTGGCTCGGTATATTGCTCCCGCTTCAGCGTGTGCTTTGTCCCGCTCACGCACCGCGGGAGCTCGGCACCCGAATAAAAGATAACGATTGAAAGATTCGGCGCCGCGCGCGCCGCCTGCACCCAACGGATGTGTTCATTGAAGTCGTGCTATAAACTACACTTGGAATAGTTTTTGATAAGGAGGGTGCCCTGGGGCATGGAAATAATGGTTTTTTTTTCAACCCCAACTCCCTGGCGGCTTATGATTAAAGCGATATACATAATCTTAAGAGAGGAGAATTTAAAATGATTTTGGTTGATCCCATTTAGTATATTTTTTACGTTTTAATTTTTAAATTCAAACTGCTGCCAAAAGAAGTGTGATCAAATTCGATATAAAACAATTCTAGAATCTAGACATAAAATATTTTTGGTTTTGTAATTCAACGTCTGGCCCACGGCAAACATAGTTCAATTCAACGAACATGGGAATCTTAAAAATCGGGCCTAACTTGCTCAAAAGGCCGGCGACAGCCCTGTAATTTCATTAATGATACGAATGTCCTTAGGTGGCAGTAGTTGCCAATTCAATCATAACCGGCCTGCTTGGATGCATAAATCACGTCTTTATCCCTTACGGGGTAGACAGAGCCTAAGGTAACAAGACCTAAAAGCCACGTTTAGCTTGTGGGCGTGGAGGTGGAAAGGGGAATCAAAATAGTGATGGGTCGCTAGCCGCATCGCCTATAACATGATTCCTATTTTCGTGTATTCCCTCAAGCTTTTACCATCTCCGCGGGAACAGAAGCAACTGGTACATTCTATGTTCTTCCTTTGCTCCCAGACCCACATAGAAGACCTATTATATCATTATAAAAAACTCAAACAAAAGCAAAGGGGATGCAAAGTATTTCCTGCAATACAGCTTAAGCAATAAAAAGCGTGAATTAGTTCACGGCAGCGGCACTCGGCGTGTCTGCGGCATTCGGGAAAATAGTGGGCATTATTACAACAATGAGGAGTGCAGCTGATGGGTGAGGAGTGTCACTTGTCACCCGAGGGCGGCCGTAGGGCGGGGAGCTCGACTAGTGATACAGACGCCACCAGATACACCGTTGAGTTGGGTGTGTAATGATCGATATAAAAATATTTAATATATTTTCTATCGATATATCAACATTTGATATAATTTCAAAGGGTATAATCACTCATTGTGTATAATAAACGTTTGGTATAATTTTAAAATATATACATTTATTTCGTATATTTATCGTTCGGTATAACGCTTATTTCTTATAACGATTATATCAAATGATCATTATAAGAAATGATAATTATGTCATATGTAAATATATTAAAAGTGTTGTTATATGATTTAATAATTATATCAAATGAGCGTTATTGCTACTAATATTATACCAAATTTTTTTATAGCCATCGTTACGCACCCCGTTGAGCTGTCTAGGGGCTCCAAAATATCTAAACTGACATTATTGACAATAATAATGGTCCTGTTCAAATATTTTTGAGCGCATAGACAGTTCAGATCTATCTGATAGCAACTGTACACTGGGCGAGAAATAACAGTCATGATTTTTGTTCAGTTAGTGCGAATTTCTGAAGAGAATTTCAAAATGTTTAGTTATGGTTATTGCTTTTTATTAGAGCTGGATATGATGATGATGATGATGATTGCTTTTCATTGTTATAGTAATTTGATGCATTTGTTTCATAAAAAAATTGCAATTTTTGACCTATTTCTTGCGGTCGGATTGAGACTACATTTGGTAAACAATTTCAAGACAGAAAAGCTTATTAAATACACCATTTTGGTACTATTCTTATTTTAAGTTTAGTATAAAATCATTGACTGTATGTTTGCTTTTTATTTTTATTCTCTAATGTGCTGTATCTTTTTATTTTAAGTATACCTATGTGTATCAAACCCGTGTAGATAAACGTTTTTTTCTCTCTCTCTCTCTCTCTCTCATTGTCGTGTGTATCACTTGGAATATGATACATCCAGTGATATTCTGACATCTCTATGCCGAGGGGAGATTACCCGCAGGTAAGCGTTTCGCGTGTCGAATGTAGTGTCTTTTGTGCGTGACACTGGAAGAATGAGCTAACTAAATTCAAGATGATAACAATAAGATGTTGAGACAGGGACTTAAAATTATAGTTTTGCGATTTATCAGTTGAAAGTAAATCTGGTTTCCAGTTTATCCGAATCAGATGAACCAGTTTAAGGAATATTGTAACAAGTTTTAACATGGTCCTGGAAAAGGACGTAAATACGAAATTATTTAAAGCAACAGACAATTACCAAGAATTTGCTTGCTTGCAACTGGTTTAAGTAAGGTATATATATAAAACTAGCTGTTGCCCGCAACTCCGTCGGCATAGAATTCGTTTATCGCTATCCCGCAGGAATTACGCAATTTTCCGGGATAAAAAGTAGCCTATGTGTTATTCCAGAATATAATCTATCTATGTTCCAAACATCCATACTCACAAACTTTCACATTTATAATAATTATTAGTAGGAAGTAGGATTGCTTTAAAATAATGTAAATTATTTTTTAATAGGTAGTTGTAATTCCACATACCAGTTTAAGAAGTAGTTATTCCTCGCAACATATTCACCCGAATAAAATAAATATCACTCACAGAGTTCCAAGGAGCTCCGATCAATAAAACGCCCGCCATCATATCGTCAACGTAGAACCTAATCTCGGCCCCGCATCCACCGACCTCATCCAGCACCCATACCTGTGTCAATAGGCCTGTATCAAGCTGTAACTGAAGCCGACGCACCAAACGAACCTCCGACGAAAACCAACCTTCGACCAACGAGATAGAGCTACCTGCAAATACAATCTAAACCGACCAACTTAGAACCTCCAAGTTGAAAACAAAAGTAAACTTTGTTAGTTACAGTTAAGGTTTGATAACGCATGGTGCCTCCGTTTTGTAAAGGGGCTATCACACCTGCGGCCGGCCATTTGTCAGGCGATAAAACAAAGTGTCGAATGCGGTGCGTTAACGAAATAGAATCGTGCAGCTCACGGCTTGTCATTGAAAGCGTTTCCACGTTTGCAGTCACGGAGGGGTGCCTGGACACCCATATCGCATTCGCGTCGTAATTTATGGAAGCCTTTTTGGATGGTGTAGTTTATTGAGATCGTGTTCTCTGTTGAATGAAATAGAATATGGACAAAATATACAATCGTACACAAATCACGTCTATGTCCTTTACGGGGTAGACAAAGCCTAAGGTAACAAAACGTAAATAGCTATTAAGACAAAATATTTGAGAAGATAATAAAAAATATGAATTCGGTTAACGGATAATAAGTAATCACCGTCTGCCCATAGATATTCGCAACCCTGATACATTACAAATGCGGCGCGACCCTAGAGGGCTAAATCGTATTTTATTTCAAACTATTTATCTTTTAATATTCTAAGTTACAGCAATGCCTTCGGAGGCAGCTGTATGGATAATGTCACAAAGAAACACTTGTTTTTTCCGATTCATCCTAAAATCTAAAATCAAATTGTTAATATTTGCATTACCTGCCAGCGAGTTGATTTGTTTACACAAACTTTTGCATATACAAACTCAAGTGCCTACAGTACATTTTATTGTTCGTTAATATGGACATCCGTACAATAATGCATTATTCAATCAGTTTCAATGAACATAAGCAAACTAATTTAGAAACTAGAACACAATCGGCTGAAACACTACAAAGGGATACGAGATTATTCAGGATTACTCCTGCTAAGACAACTACACCGTAGGCTGTAGCTCAGGTATTACAAAATAATTACACCCCAACACGGTTCAAACTACGGTTATTAAAATCCCTTCACCGGTGTTATTAAATGATATTCCACCGTCAGCCATTCCGCAGCAGCCTCCAAGACGGACTCTAAAATGAGAAGCACACGACAAATTAACAACCCGACGCCCCCAGGCAACTGTACACTCTGCACCCACGACGCACAGTCCACATTTAATAAACTATTAACGAAATGGCCAAAAGTATTTGTTCTTTTTACCAAAGCGATTTGGACCACAGGTCCTTCTGTTAAAGTCCATGTTTGAGTCCGGGGGTTAGTTGGGATAGTGCCCCTTATTGGAGGGTCCATAAGCCCGGGCTAACAACCGCGTGACATAAATACACCTGTCCGGGGAAGGGCAATTATTTTCGGAGCAAGGAAACCCGGGGTTAAGTAATTGGTGAAGTCAATGGTTATTTTGTAAAGATATGGCAATGTCGAGACGTAATGAGCAATTATTTTTAGAGAGACAGCGGCAGAGGACGTTGGCTTAAGCTGTTGCAACATCTTAAATAGTAAAATTGTTGTTAGTTATTGACTTAGTGAAGAATAATCTCTTTTTTTCATGTACGAAATTATTTAATCCATCATCCCCCTTTCCACTTATCTTGTCTTGTTACCTTAGGCTATGTCTACCCCGTAAGGGATAAAGGTTTGTATGTATGTATTAATCTATCATGCGTATAACAAACTTGAGCATTAAAGACGGCGAGCGTGTATGAAAAGATTGAAGATGTGGATGAAGCGAAAGAGGTATGTCAGGATCGTAGCAAGTGGAGCAAAGTAGTGCCTACCCCCGTGGGAAAGAGGCGTGACGGTATGTATGTATATATGAATTAAAATAATTAGATTTTATTTAGTTACATTTCCTTGTTATGTAGGTAAGGGTCTCACTTCAATTTGAGAGCGCTTGGGCTATTAGGTGTTAAAATATCGTCAGAACATACTATTAGTTTGAATCAGGCAAGATAAATAAATATAGGGGTCTCAGCACCGAATATAAATTTGTCCCTTTCGGTGTTGAGACCCTTGGTCCGTGGGGTCCTAGCGCTATTAGCCTCTTCAAAGATATTTCGAAGAGGCTAATAGACGCTACGGGTGACCGCAGAGCTGGCAGCTTCCTTGGACAGCGTATTAGTATCGCTGTCCAAAGGGGGAATGCTGCCAGCGTCTGTGGAACTATGCCACGGGGGCTCCTTTTTTAATTATTTTATTTTAAGATTAATTTTAGTTTAGTTTTAATTCGTTTTTAATTTAATAGTTTAATTTGTTTTAATTCCATTTTGTATCCTATCAATATCAATCAATCAATACATAGTATAAAATAAAGTCGCTTCTTCTGTCCCTATGTCCCTATGTATGCTTATATCTTCAAAACTACACAACAGATTTGGATGCGGTTTTTTAATAGATAGAGTGATTCAAGAGGAAAGTTTATATGTATAATACATGCATAATATACCGTGCGAAGCCGGGGCGGGTCGCTAGTTAATAATAAAAATTTAAAATTTCATTATTTACTTAGCAATTTCCAAAAAGTAAGGTCTTCTTACTGGCAAAAGTTGAACCTTGATTTAGTAGTACCAAAATGACATAAGCGTAACTGCCAAGCTTGAAACCAGATTTAGCATCCAAATGGTTTTTGTTTCTGCAAATGACTGTGATAATTATAAATACCGGTTAATACCGGTTTGTTTACTTTGTCCACGATTTTCACCAGTACAGGCTTAAGGTTACATCAGTTCGGTCAAAGGTTATAGGTTATTGTCGAAGCAACGTTAGAATGCTGGAAGCTAGACTAGAGCCTCGTGTTGTTCCTGCCTGGTGTAATTTTCCAGCGAGATCGCTCGTCGCAGCATGTTATTAGGGACAGCACCAGCAGACTCCTATACAGACTGTGGTGGGCCGAATTAAACAAGATAATGATTCCTAGAATCCTTCAGATTGTTTGCTAGGTAAAAAATATGCTTTCGAAATTACTTACTTATGCCTGCGGCTTACCGTGTTGTACAACTTTGAAACCCTTAGACATTTCACATAGTCCGTCTGTACATACATCATCTATCTATCTATACGTATCTATCCAAAAAGCACGTCTTTATCCATTACGGGGTAGACAGAGCCTAAGATAACAAGACCATCAAGCCACGTTTAGCATAGTTGTAGGCGTATAGGTGGAAAGGGGAATTAAAATGGTGATGGGTTGCTAGCCGCATCGCCTATAAAATGATTTCGAAGATTTTTGCCCATTCCCTCAATGGGTTTTTACCATCTGCGCGGGAAGAGAAGCAACTGAAACATTCTATGTTTTTTCTTTGCTCCCAGATCAGCATGGAAGTAATCCGTCTGATATTATTTGGAATACCACCTTTCTAGATGTTTGGTAGGGAATAAACATATTAATATTATTGTTTAGATACTCTTACTTAAACCTTCTCTCGTGAATGAACTTTAATTATTGGTGAAGAACACATTGAAAATCCTTCCAAAGTTTTCGACCAAACTTGATTTTGAATTTAGTAAGTTTTTAGTCCAGCACTTAACTACTTCCAAGGAAAAACATAGAATGTACCAGTTGCTTCTCGTCCCGCGCAGATGGAAAAATCCCATTGAGGGAATGGGCGAAATTTTTAGGAATCATGTTATAGGCGATGCGGCTAGCAACCCATCACTATTTTGATTATTTTTAGGGTTCCGTACCTCAAAAGGAAAAAACGGAACCCTTATAGGATCACTTTGTTGTCCGTCTGTCCGTCCGTCCGTCTGTCAAGACCCTTTTTCTCAGGAACGCGTGGAGGTATGAAGCTTAAATTTATATCAATTACTCAGGTCTACTGTCCCTTGAAGCTGTGAAAAAATCAAACTTCTAAGCCAACGCAATCAAAAGATACAGCCGTTTATGCCGCAAATTTCCGCAAATTTTCAACTCTCAAGGGAATCAAAACCTACAAGGTAGTTCCCGTGAACGCAGAATCTTGAAATTTGGTATGAAGGTAGGTCTTATAGCACAGATTAAAGAATAATTGCGAAAACCGTAAATGTGTATGTATGTCTGTATATAGCAGTGACCAATATAAAGTAACCCCACACTGCGTACATTTTGCTTTGGAACAGGGTTCTGCTTACACTGGTTTTAGATATTTATAGATAATGATACGGAACCCTCGGTGCGCGAGTCCGACTCGCACTTGACCGGTTTTTTCCACCTATACCTACGCCTATAATCATGCTAAACGTGGCCTTTAGGTCTTTATATTTAGGCACGTCGAAAACGTTTTGAACTGTTTTCACCCGACGCCTGCGGGCTCTTCTCCTTATTTCCAATCACAAGTAAACATTTTGCAGTCCCGCATTACATTTCATACTCTTCATGCATCAGAGCGTTTCTTCCGGCCGTGTTGACTTTAAGTGCGGTTCTAACTTCGGAGCCGATTGCGTCTTGAGTTTTGCAAATAAACAAATTGCAAGCGTATTTGAGCCGTTATTTTCCTGAAATGAAAAATGGAGACAGATCGTCGGATATTGATTATTTGCTCAGCGTAGAGTGATATTGCCCGAATAGTAATGTAGGTATGATTAAAAAAAATACAGAAGACACCCGTGTCAGTGGACAGTTATTTTTAGAGATTAGTAATTTTGATTCGTCTCTAATGGAAGAATTTCAATGAAAATGAAAATGAAATGAAAATGCTTATTTATTCTTCTGTTACATACTTTCGCAATGCTTTTGCTGACGGCCATACGCGCATGCATGAATGAAAATCGCAGCTAACTAATTACAAATCGATGTAGATGCTAAGTGGTTGTTCAAATAGAAAACTGACTTTAGAAACCCAAGTTGACGTAAGAGTCATCAAAATCGGTCCTCGCGTTTGATTTCAAATGCACGACAAAGACACTACAGGCTGTTCCAATATACTTCTTCGCTTTGTGTAATCCGGTAAAAATGATTTTTATCATTACCATCAGTAGGGCAGAAATTCATTACCATCAAAAAGCTGTAAGCGTGTGCAACTATTCACGTCGGCGGGGACGCTTAAAGCGGTTTTAATTACGATCCCGTTTTATTCAGGAAATACATTTGTATGACAAGCGCTGTTTAGTGCGCCTTGCGCGGCCGGTGGCACCGCCGGCGGTTAGCGCCCTTTTCTAAACACGCTAGATTTCTTTAAAATGGTTTGAATTTGGTAATGATTGTACTCCATCTTACTTACAAAATTGCAACTTGATCGTATTTTGTTTTTGATGCTCAAAAATCATGTTAGGCCGTAGGTAGGTAGAAATTCTACCCTCAACTGAGTCTCAATTGTAGATTGTGGCTGTTTATTTGATCAAATAAGTGATTTGGTCTTTTTTTTAATAGTTCTCCCATCGGAAAAAGAAACGTGGTTGATTGTCACATTCTCTAACTGAAAACAGTCTTTGATGTTTTAAGCTGAACTAATAGAATGGTAAAGAAAGCCGTAATCGCCTGTACAATTTATACTATCCCCTCCAAGTTTGTAATCTTGGTAGTCATGAAAGAAACATTTCAAATTTTACATTTTTAATAACATCTTCGAGGAAAATGGAACTGCGTTCAGCCGTAAAATGAGCATTTAAATTGAAATAAGATATTATTTTTATATGTCATTTGCCTTCGTCAGATCTCCCGTCATTACCATAAATAGGTGCCGGTAAGTATCCGGCGCGGGATCCGCTAAATGACGTCACGAGCCGATCGCTGAGTGCTCATAAAAAATCCTCGTAAAAATATATTTCTGTCATAAAAAACATCGTAAAGGGCATTATAGAAAGTTGTACGAATAAACTCGTAGGTGTTAGGTGTCACGAAGTTACTGTGTCGGCTGAGTTAGTAATATCGCGCGCTTCGCAAAGTTCGCCGATGGCGGTAATAGCGTTCGGCAAGAAAAGTAATAAATGTATTAGCCGCGGAATCGGTGGTCGGGCAATGTTTTATTTTGCTCTCAGCTCCTCGTTATTCAAGGTCGTGAGGTTCTGCACCTATTGCTTCTACAAACTTTACCGTAACAACAGATCGTCTGACAAAGATCTTAGTATATCAAACAAAATCTTGGCTGAAACACACTGCAACTCAAATTAAAACACCTACCTACGTAGTTAACAATAAATTGCGGTTGCAATTTTGCCTTCAAAAACCTCGTCTTAACTGAAACAATAATAAACTTTATTCCTGCTCCATTCACTTAAGAAGTAGTCGACGATAAGGTTCTTTAGATTTTCTTCTCACCTAAATACGAGTGCATACTCGATGTTAACAAAGCGGTAGAGCTCGATGTAGCGTCCGGCAGACCGCCAGGTGACTTGGAAAAAGCGGGAAGCTTCTGCCGGCTATTTGTATTGCCGGACATAAAGCGCGTGAGCAAAGTTACTTTCTGGTTAAGCACACGAGCTTGCACTCAGCTTGTTTAAATTTGTATGCTCTTAATTAGAACTATATGCGTAACACTTTTGTAACCTTTGACGGTTGAACTTATTTATTTTATCACTCTCTTCATACTGCAAAGCCATAAAAATAAATGACATCTATGATTGACCTTGTCGTAGATATTGTAATAGTAGATGTTACTAAGCTCTTGATAATAATAATGATGATGACAACGAAGAGGACGAGGACAATGATGACGATAATGACTATGATGATAAAACTGATGAATTTGATGACAGCGAAGATAACGATGCCGGTAAAAAAGTCATTCCAAATAGATAACATTACTACATAGCATAAAACAAAGTAGCGTTCCGCTGTCTGTCTGCCTGTCCCTATGTATGCTTAGATCTTTAAAACTACGCAACGGATTTTGATGCGGTTTTTAATAGATAGAGTGATTCAAGAGGAAGCTAATCTTTGAATAAGCTAAAAAATAGATGACTTTAAATCGTATCTCCACAACACGTCGTTATTTTCGTTAATACGATTCAAAACTATTTTAACCATCTCTTAACCCTCCCCGCGCCCGCCGGGCCTCTGCGGCCTTACAGCTGCATTTTAATGCTGTCGCGCTAATGGCTCCTCGACGACAGACGGACGCGGCCACGCTCGCGAGCCTGGAGGGAGGCACGGAGATGTGACAGACATGCAAAACCGACATTGCTTACCAGCACGGCTAGGACAAGACTGTTTCTAGAACGAACAGTAAGAAAGAGATGGGTAGTCTATCTGAACTCGCGCGCACTTATGCTAGCAATGCAGTGTGTATATCATTTTTGGTCTCTCAACTACTGCGTAATTGCTGCAGTGTTGTGACAATCATAAATTGGCCCATACGCTTAAAGGTTTATACGCAGTCAGGGTTCTTGTTGTCAACGTCAAAAAGGCAAGAGACCCAAGTCTGAATAATGCATATTTAGCGAATGGGTCTAGTTATGTCGAGCACAGCGATTATTTTAATTACGAGGTTCGTTTACAGAATCATCGTTATACAGAATTCAATGAGTTCCAATGCGCGTATCGACTCATATTCAATTAAAAAATGGCGTTACGAATTTAATTTGTACCCAGTCTTTATTATCGCTGTCTACTACGAAGCTGACATTTTTATAGCACACAGGGTACTTGGCTTTCCTGAGCTTATTGTAAAGTATATCCCTTGTAGTTGCATCAACCACTAAAACTTTAAACTACAACCAAACCCACGACCCCCACAACCGCCGGAACAATCACAACTTTGCGCAAAACTCCCGCAAAGTATTTAATTAAACAAATTAATCGCCGCATCGAAGATAACCGCGTATCTAATTAATAGTTCCGCTCCCGCCACTTCACCTCCTGTTATGAGATTACCCGCTTTTCATTAAGGTAAGAAAATTAAACAGAGTGCCGTAATATATTAAAGCGTGGATACACCGGTAATATTAAACTGTTTGCAAATTTGGTGGATATTGAAACTGCGTTGATGTGAACGCAGCTTTATTGCTTCGCGCCGATGTCCCGTGGCGCTGGGATATTACTTTTCAAAGATTTCTCATAGTTTCTACACCTTATGATTATCCGATATATTAATATGTGAATTAGTACAACCTGACTAAATACAATAATTAAGTCTGCCTGTAACGATACGTTTCCAATGAATTGAAGAGAACGCATAGTTTTAGTATTTTGCAATTATAATTTCCACGGTCTTGTTATATCAGACTCTGTTTTGTCTACCCCATAACGGATAAAGCTGATCGCTGATAAGCTATTTATCCGCAGACGGAGTCGCAGGCAACAGCTAGTTATTAAACAATTGAACGTGTTTTAAACTCACTCGCAATCACACTTGGAATCACAATTCACTATAACTTATTATCAAACGATAAAAGATGAGGCTATTTCTATCGCATTTGAATTAAGAATAAATAGTGATCCGTTTAAAAAACTCCTTAAAACGCATCTTTAGCGACAATTTTGTTTGTTTTCTTAAACGCTGTCACGTTACCTCTAGGGCTCGTCGCGACGCGGCCCATTAGCACCTTGGCAACGGCTTGACCCAACGTTGGCACGCGAAGTGTTAACAAAAGTTGTGGCCAATCGTTGGCCCAAATGTTGGTGAATTGCTCTTGAACATTTACATGTCTAAGAGGCTACTCTTTGTAAACTGAAGCTCTTTCAGCTTTGAATGTATTATTTTTTTACGAGCTGCTTTTGTGTCTCCTGTAACAAAATACCGATATCAAATATGCATACTCCATTGAAGTGTGGCCTAATTTTTTAAAGCGTGTTGCTACATAACGCACCTTTAGGATGAAAACGCCTCAACTCAAAAAAGCAACTTTTTGGGAAATTGAAATAAAAGAATGAAGATTGTGGCACCATTGTACTTCGTCGTGATTATTTTTTTTACTATTGAAGTGTCAGCTAAATTTTGGGCATAAAATTGTAAAGGATTAATTTACCTATAAAAAAACGAAATAAATTGTGAGTAATATGTGGATAAATAAAGGTTTTTATCTCATCAGTCACATAGTACGCCAGATAGATGTTTTTATTTAATAATTAAATGACACTATTAAAAATAAGTCCTTAAACTCTTTGAGTATTTCGATATTAAAACGACACAAATCTGAATAATTCATCAAATTATATAAATTATACCAGAAATAAATGGTCACAAATAGTCACAATAATAAATACGTTAAAAATTAAAGTGAAATATACCGTTTCAATCAGAATGAAAACGACTCAATAGGTTTTCCGTCACTACTGTTCCGTCCATGTGACGTCTATCCCACAGGTGCTTCGACAGAACACTGAATGCGCCCCTCCCGCACCGTCATGAGCACGGAATTCCCCGCACAAGAAAGAGACCGATTTTGCAGCTTTGTCCCATTCCAGCCTGAATGTGGCGTTTTATTATTTATGGAACGATAGATATGACCGTATAAAGTCTTTTTACGACCCTAACACAAAAACCGTGTTTTTTGAGATGTGTCGTTTTCATCCTAAAGGTGCGATAAGACTACAATTCAACAATACAATAAAAATAACAGCTAAAACTTGAACTGAGTCGTAATTGAATCGTAATAAAACGTCATGGTAAGGCCCGTGTTCTTATTTTGATATTTTATAAGCGTTTCGTAATAAGTTACAAAATAATTTAAGCTTCCGAAAACAGTCGCTTGGTTCAAACATTGGAACCACGCTATGCATTGTTTGTGGCGCGTTGGGCCAACGTTGGCGAGTGTCGACAGTGATTGATAGAGACGCGGCGACGTCACGAGCGCTCCGCGCAGTGGGCCGGTTCACTCCGCTTGGAACCTAGAGCGTCATTACCATTTCCAGAAGTCGAGTGTACTTCTAGAAGGACTTTGTAATAAATGCTTATCCCTTAAAACAACGAATTTGGTCACGTAGATCATAATTATTATTATTTGGACCTGCGTTTACGGATGTTTGGACCTCGTGCAAGGTCTGGATTGCTGTCAACGTCTTACTCGTTAATCCTGCTAACCAGCCCAAATAGCGCTTGTGCTTCTCTACCGGTGATGAGTATAAGAGAGCTGGTTAAACTAGCACATGAGATATTTTATCTTGGCTAGAGAGCCTGGTTGGCTAGAGAGTCTGACTATACAACTGCAATCCTCTAGTGTTGTGGAGATCCATGGGTAGTGGCGCTCTCTTTCTATCATGTGACTCACTTATGCGTTTGGCTTCCTTGTCGTGTAAAAAAAGATAGCTAAGGGGCGATAGAGAAAGTAAATACGAAGCTCGAGGTCCCGGGTTCAATTGCCGGTCGGGATGATTATAATAAAATTATGTAAGAAAAACAAGAATGTTTTTGTTGTTGATTGTCGACCTCTTTTATGATTAAAACCTATTTTCACTTCTTGAGGAACTTCTTTATAATTAAAACCTTCTTTCACTTGCAAGACAACGTTTTCTCTGATGAAAAAATATGGCAATGAACCTACTTGGTCGGCTTTACTTCCTTTTCACACCGAATGCCTCCGTGACTTCCTTGATGTATACAATAATGGCTTACTGAGACAAGGTACTACGGGTAGCTTACAGCGATTTATACCTGTAGATCCTTATGCAAAGCAGCCTCGCGATAGCCGACGAGAAGCAATTAATACACTCCCGCGCAGTTAACCGTCTTAGTGCGAGCCAAAGTAATCCCCCTCGTGGACGGCATCTTAAACAACCTCTCGGATGCCACCTGTAGGGAGGTCGCTAGTAATTATTAAATAGTAGCCACAATATTGTAGAAAAAGGTGGCGTTTAAGAATCGCTTTATGTGTCATTATAACCAATTTATTGAGTTGTTACTTTGTTGAGATCCATATGAATGAACAAAAAACATTTACCTTACTATTCCGCTACCACACGTGTTAAGACAATCATCAAAATATAGGAGCACGTACGTGAATTACATGACATTATGTTTTGGTGCAAACCCACTAGCCTATTCTTTGCTCTTTGGTGGAAGCACATTAAGATGATTTGCTTGTAAATATTATATACGTCGCACAAGTATAGTTGTCTTGCTCGTATGGAAGCGGAAGCGAAGTAGCAAGATAAATGTTTTTATTGCATTTTCCATTACACCACTTGACAGAAAGTGTTAGAGAATAAAGGCCTGAAACAATGTTGTTTATCTTTATGATCAGGCTCGTAATGTTTGCAGCCGAACCTTTGTCATATGAGTACATTGTCGATTATTTATCGCAAGAGCGAACCATTTGGCTCCGCGAGGCGGGCGAGGCTGTCACTTGCGCGACACAGGCCGGCATAAATCAGCGCGGGTTTTGTCGCGAACCGTCTTTTTGTCGCCACCGCGCGCACAACCGACCGTAACCCCTCGACACAACGTCCTAAATGTCGTACCATCCAACATCGTTCAAGGAAAATATTGTAACAGATTACTGGGTAATTTCTCCTTAGCACGCATTTTGTATTCTATATTTTCGGGCGTCGCGACAATTAAGCCAAGGTTTTAGGAGTCTCAGGTCAGAGCCCGAGTTGAGGTTAACAACACTGTTAACCAGATAGCTCTCAGGATTAGCGCAGAAGTTAAGCCGGGAATTGCTAGAGTATGAACCGTAAGTGCTGTAACAAAAGCGAGCGATAAAGTTTATTGGTGGCTGTAACGGGTAGTTCTACAATGACATTGAACAAGTTGAAAGAATCACCGTAAGAGCGAGACCCTACTGGTGCGCTACGTTGCGTTGCGTAGTGTCTATCTCTATCGTAACACTTGTTTTGTTGGTTTACATATCGCATGTTCGAAATCATATCACAGAGATAGTTTAATCCTATTTATTTCGATAAAGATAAGATTCAAAACATTTGAGTATTTCTTTAATCCTCCCATTTTCTTCTAAAGCTAATGACTTCGCTCAGTGAATAAACGTATACAAATCTCATTATTTATACTGCAATCACATTCATGAATTACAAAACTCATTACCATTTCGTTAGCATTTAATGACAAGCAAAAGAAAAATTACTTAATTTTCGCTGACAGTACAATTGGCGCTGCTCGGTTGAGTTTTCACCGAAACAAATTCTTTACAGTTTCAAATGTTTATATTTGCAGTGAATAAGTAAAATACGGAGCAATAAAAGAAAAATGTCGTCATTAATATCCCGCGCCTAATCTAGACTGTCGTATTGGCGCCCGTGTAATCCTCGAAGCGCCGCGGCTAATCGCCTGTTATTAAATATCCCGCGATCAGCCAGCGGTATCCCGCGGGATAGCTCTGGTACCCGGATAAATAAAGCTAATGAAACGGTGATGAAAAAAATGTGAACTAACAACAGACTTAAATCTGTTTAAAGAGCATTTGAACATACTAACATTACAATTGTTTTTTTGTACTTACGTGTCATCCCAAAAGTTTGTAATTTTTTTAGGAGGGCAAACGAGCATATAGTTCATCTGATGGTAAGTCATCTCCACCCACCGGCCACCCAAAGGATTTCTAGATGCATTTTCAGCCTATAGGCTCTCAGAATTTCTCATGTGCCAATAATTTTACCAGTTATCTTACTCTCCACGCCAGATCACCCACCGCACCAAAACGACTGCTTGGCGACAGTATTGATGATTAAGATAAGTATTGATTATTTATGAATTAAAGAATTGTTCCTAAGCCGTCGAGTGTGCTTCATTCACATCATAGATATTTCTATTTTGGGCGGCAGTCACCCATTCCAATATGCATTTTAATCAAACTCTTAAAACCTCTCTAAAATGTTTAAGCAGCTGTTGCCAATACTTCGCAAAGCAAACATACCCTCCCCCCATTATAAATATGCTATAAATTGTTCGGTGCACCTCCGTTTCGCTTAATAAACTTGTAATGGAACCATTTATATTTTACTACCTAATCTTGGGACCCCTGAGGGCACAATCGACATCAAACCAAGAAAGCAGTACATTCAAGTAACGCCTTGCGTAAGAAGCAATAGAGTCGTTGTCTTAGATATTACAGTTGGTGCTAACTGTACAACACGCAGGATCCTACAGTGTTTAAAGGAAGATGCATTCCTGACAGCACCAACAAATCATTCGTCTCATTCCCGTGGCGCCCTCATTACCGTGTCGCAGGTGCGATGCGCTCGCGGCGTGACGAATCAATCTACATCGAAGCCTGAGATTAAAATGCATTGTATATCAGAACATTTGCGACTTCACAATGAGACTTGTCTTAAGATAAGTTTGGTTGATTGATTGAAATTTTCGAGGGAGTTGAAAAGGGCGTCTTAATTATTTCTTTGGAAATGTGCCACGATTTCTCCTTTTGTTATAATTGTTGTTGGCTCGAAGACATATGATGTAATTTTTACACGTTTTTAGTCGCTCCGTATTTTTCAGTTTATTGTCAATACTAGCTGTTGTCCGCGACTTTTTCTACTGAGAATTCGTTTAACGCGCGCCCGCGGGAACTGTGTCAATATCCGAGATCAAAACTATCCGTCCTTCCCAAATTTCATCACGATCGGTTGAGTAGTTCAAGTGCAACCCAAAAACTCACATTCGTACTAGCGATTGCCCGCAACTCAGTCTGCGCCGAATTTGCTATCGCTATACCGCGGGAACTACACTATTTTCCGGGATAAAAACTATACTACGTCCTTTCTCTGGACTGAAACAATCGCTGTACCAAATTTCATTAAAATCGGTTTTGTGATTTAGACGTGACAGCGTAACAGACAGAGTTACTTCCGTATTTATAATATTAGTATGGATTAGTTAGCATAAGAACAGTTGTGTATATTTAATACTTGTATTGCCGAGTCTTGGCAATTCTAAAGCAAATTCGATAGCCGACCAATAGCGTAGTCAGACTTTGATTAGATAAAGCGTCGTCTGTCGAGAGCGACAAGCCTCAGTAGTCACAGAGTCGAACGCTCAAAGACTCCTAAGCAGATATCCGAGGAGCAATCCAACTCCCGCAATTCGCCACGTCGGAGAAATAAATGTCAAATCGTCTCCTTAGTGACGCGTGCTCGATTTAAAATGCGCGGCCTGAGCTGCCTGAGCTCGAGCCAGCGCGCCGAGCCAACTCGGGCCGCTCGAGCCGGCAATCGAGCCAAATGAGCGGCTCTATTGGCTATCGACTATCTCTGGTAATGAGATAATGATTGGGTGGTGAGCACCGCTTTAGCGAGCTTCATGTTGATGGCGTTGCACGTGTGAGCGTGCACCCTTATTTGCATTTTCACGATTATTGCATAAATTAGATTAGACTATGGAATATACATACATAAAGCACGCCTCTTTGTCCCTTACAGGGCAGATAGAGCCTTAATAAGGTAACGAGACCTAAAGGCCACGTTTAGCATGTTTGTGGGCGTATAGCTGGAAAGGGCAAGCAAAATAGTGACGGGTTGCTAGCTGCAACGCCTATAACATGATTCCAAAGATTTTCGCCCATTCCTTCGATGGGCTTTTGCCATCCGCGCGGGAAGAGAAGCAATTGGTACATCCTATGTTTATTATTTGCTCTCAAACCAGTATGGAAAATACTATTTATATTGTAACTAATTTCTGCACGCGACTTCGTCTATCTATTTAAAACCGCATCAAAACCCGTTGCGTAGTTTTAGAGATCTAAGCATACATAGGGACAGAAAACTGCATGCTCTCCTTTTTAATCATACTTCATACTAATATTATAAATGTGAAAGTTTGTGAGTTTGGATGTTTGTTACTCTTTCACGCCAGAACGGCTGGACAGATCTGGATGAAATTTGGAACATAGATAGATTATAGTCTGGAATAACACATAGGCTACTTTTTATCCCGGAAAATTGCGTAATTCCTGCGGGATAGCGATAAACGAATTCAATGCAGACGAAGTTGCGGGCAACAGCTAGTAGAAGGATAAAGGACATTAAATCATAAAAAGTTTATTAGCACTTTAGTGGCCAGTATCATTTTACGCTCGATAGACCCAAAAAGTTTTTATGTTACTAACAGAACGTCGTATTCAGTGGACCCAGTTCCTTACACCATACGCAGGTTTACATAATAAAATAGGGATCGGAATGACTCAGCCCCGAACAAACAGCGCGTGGAATTGATGATATCCCGGCAGCCATTAGTCCTCGCCTCGCGGCTGTTGACGGCTGCCGATGCTTGAGGCGCCGAATCCCAGAATTAATTTTCAGCCAAATCTAAGTCTACAAAATGAACGAGTTTCTAGAATCTTAACAGGTATCGTTGGTTGAGTAAATAACAGTTTAAAATAAGATTCATACGGAGCCATGTGTCGCTTGCTTTTGCAAAATGAATAAAATCTTCAACTCAAGGATAAATTAAACTTGTGCCAAAATAATGTAATTTAAATATTAGGACCAATTTAATTGTAGATTTAGTAGGTAACTTCTTAATTAGCTTTGCTTATGAGTCCACTGAGGAATTATTCAAAATCTTTTCATAATATGTTTTGTCTCCATACATACATTCATACATAAATCACGCCATTATCCCTTACGGGGTTAAAAGAGCCTAAGGTAACATGACCTAGAGGCCACATTTAGCATGATTGTGGGGGTATAGGTGGAAAGGGGAAGGAATATAGTGATGGGTTGCTAGCTAGCTTAGATTAACCTTAACTAGTTGCGCGGGAAGAGAAGCTACAAATACATTCTATGCATTTTTTGCTCTTAGACCATAGTCATCATAAAGAGAGCTCTAATATGCCAAATTTTAGCTTTGATGTGTGTACGAAGCACATACAGGCTTGGATTTTAGGCGATTTTTTCCGTATCACAAAATTCCCAAATAAGCTAATAAGCGGTAAAACATACGACCAGAAATTGAGGTAAATACTCTTAAACGGTTTGTAAATTAATACCTGCGTGGTCGGAGACGGCTTCGATGGCGCGCCGCGGCAGCCATTACACGCGACCCGCGAATCAACACAAACCTAATCTCTCCGCGACACAATTGCAACTCTAACCCAGTTATTGCAAAGTCAGGAATGCCTCGCACATCTGAATATTCAAATGGCAGATAGAATTAAGATGCTTATTGTATCGGTTCGCGGCACGCTTGTAGCGATTATTCCCGCGTTGTTTCTCGTAAATGTTTGTTCGCGATAAAATTGCGGTCGGAGGGAGGTTAATGCTTTTACTCCACCTTGGCTTCGTGTGGGATGTTGCCATTAGCAGCCCTATTAATATTAGACGAAACATGACTGTCATAATTGTTTTGTAAGGCTTTGCTCGTGAGCGATGAGCCTGCCGTTACGAATCCATGTAGCAGTTATTGTGACGTGATTGTTTGGTTGATTTGCCAAGTTTCAAGTGAAAGAGTCCCGGCCTATTTGCGAAATAAACCGTTTGATTTTGAGATCGACTAAGTGATTGGACCGCTTAGTGTCTACACTAACTTTTTGTTTTTAAACGATTTCTGAAGAAGATTCTCAATTCGCCGAAATCTTTGTTTCCTTCTTTGAGGGAAGAGTAAAGTTAGAATAGTTTCTTGAAGATTCCTTTGTACCGATAATGATTACAGAATAACCGTGCCTGGCAAGAAATTTCGCAAGAAACAAACCATAGTGGCATGGTAATAGCGATTCGGAAGTGAGTTTGGAAATAAAAAATTAACGAACCTTTTAGAGCTTTCTTGTCATCCCTTTCTAGTTCGAAAAATTAATTTTAAATATTAAAAAACTGTCAAAATTTGGAGAACACCCGAGCACGGGAACGACTACTAAACGTTTCTTGACTTAAGACCTTTTTTGTTTCATCCACTACTGCCACAAAGAAAAATTACATAATTTTATAAATAAATGAGTGTTCTTCTGCCAAAAAAGCACACATGCAGCTTTATTTGCAATTAATTACCTATTTAGAATGTTATAAACACAAAAAACTCCCTAGATTCTCGCTTCTCATGTATTCGGGTCTTCTGATAGCGTAGGGGGTAATCTCGAAACAAATGTTGTTTGTGACATGACAACTCGCTCAGTGCTGTGTGGAGTGCGGGAACTTTGTACGACAAGCGGCGACATGGTGTGCAAGCGCAGCCCGGGGCGGCGACCGCGGTGCCCGGGCGCTCGGCGGAGACACACGAAGATGAACTAGGACATACTAAGCACAGAGCAGATCTACGGCATAGATTAGGTTTGACGGACAATATATCGTGACTGGAGTGTAGGATTCGCTGGAATACGCACCAATATTTCGTGATAAGGATCGCGATATGCGTGGACCACACGATAATCATCATCATCATCATGTCAGCCGAAAGACTGTCCACTATTGACACGACAATACATGTCTGAGGGCTAACAGGACAGGCTCGAGGAGAATCAAAGGCCCGGCAACGCACTTGTGATCCCCGGGTCTTGCAGGTGTCCCTGGGTGACGGTGATTGCTTTCCATCAGGTGACCCGTCAGCTCGTTTGCCCCCTCTTATATAAAAAAAAAATGAGTTACGAAAATAGCGTCTGTTTTTTGATGTTTCCAGAATTGTATATGCGATCTCATGTTCGCGTTAGTTCCATGCTGGTATAGGAGTAGAGAAAAAACAGAATGTACCAGTTGCTTCTCTTCCCGCGCATGGTAAAAAGCCCATCGAGGGATTAGGCGAAAATCTTAGGAATCATGTTAGAGACGTTGCGGCTAGAAACTCGTCACTATTTTGATTCCCCTTTCCACCTATACGTCCACAAACATGCTAAACGTGGCATTTAGGTCTTGTCACCATAGGCGTGGCCAAAGTTCCCGTTGGTGTAGTTACTAATTATTGAATTAACACCCGATGCACTCTTTTAGCAATGAAACATACATACACACATACATACCGTCACGCCTCTTTCCTACAGGGGTAAGCAGAGGCTACTTTGTTCCACTTGCTACGATCCTGACATACTTCTTTCGCTTCATCCACATTCATCAATCAATACATGCTCGTCGGTTTCAATGCAATGAAAAATCGAATTAAATTCGTATACTCGTACTTTTTCACAAGCTTGAACTGCTAATATCAGGACAATGGGGAAAACCGCGAGAGTTAAAACTACTCTGGTTAGTTATAAAACTAATTAAACACAACAATAGTGGCGTGGCTGCATCTACAACTCTGTGCAGAGATGCAAATGGGCGCCCAAGGCTATGGCGACTGATTGTCTGGGCGGCGTGGGCGGAGTGGGCGTGGGCGTGGGCAGAGTGGGCTGCGGACTGAGCGGGAATTAAGACAATTATGCTCGTTTTCAGCTCCATTAAACTTCTGGATTGCAATTCTCGTTTCGTTGCAGTAATTTTCTCAATTTGGCCGTTCAAGCTCGAATGGATGATATTGCGTTGTGTTCACGCCTCGTCACTCCGGCACCAATCACCAGTTAACACAAAACGACATATTCAATTATTTTCTTATTAAACAACAAAACGACTATACCAGCTATTCTTTTTTCAAGTATATCGGTACAGAACTTCCATACTGGTCTGGGAGCAAAGGAAAAACATAGAATGTACCAGTTGCTTCTCGTCCCGCGCAGATGGTAAAAGCCCATCGAGAGAATTGGCGTAATTCTTAGGAATTATGTTATAGGCGATGCGGCTAGCAACCCATACTATTTTGATTCCTTTTTCCACCTATACGCCCACAATCTTGCCAAACGTGGCCTGTAGGTCTTGTTACCTTAGGCTCTGTCTACCCCGTAAGGGGTAAAGACGTGATTTGTGTATGTATGTATGTATGTATGTGTATGGGCACAGATAACAAAACAAAATGAAAGCGGTAAAACTTCTCTGGCTGCCAACACTGAGTGCTTGACCATTTTTTGACAATTCTTATATCAGAAAAACAAGAAGGTTTCTCATATTGACTTCTTCTTTTTTATACAACAATATTGGCTCTGTACATACAATACATATCACGTCTTTATTCCTTACGGGGTAGACAGAACCTGAGGTAACAAATCCTTAAGGCCACGTTTAGCATGATTGTGGGCGTATAGGTGGAAAGGGGAATCAAAATAGTGATGGGTTGCTAGCCGCATTGCCTATAACATGATTCCTAAGATAGACGTGCTTTGCGTATGTGTGTATGTACGTAAGTACCTATTTAACTATTAATACAGTAGCAGGTCCCCGCTCGGCCGGCGCGGACGCTGCGCCAGCGCCGCGGGCTCGAATGAATTTTAATGGTCACTCGGCGCAAGACAGCGCCGGCCGCCGGCCACGCACCCCCACTGCAGATTGCGGCACAGTAGCTGGAACAAAGACAGCAACCTAACATCTTCTATACCCTATGCCCCTATGGAAGGTCTGTCGGGATCACAACCAACATTGTACTCCTTAACCCTGCCACAGTGCTTGCTCGGCTGTGTTCCAACGTGGAAGGTTAAATCGCTAAACGACACTGAAAATTAAAACACAGAAATATCCGAGAAGTGAAGCTATGGCCGGGAATCGAAGCCGGATCCTCGTTATTCCGTGACGCGTAATATTAATACACCACCCATAGCAGGTGGGTATTAAGCCTTCAATTTTTTTTATCTATTACTAGCTGTCACGTGACATTGTTACTATGCAAATTTTTGTCGCTAAGCTGGAAGGTTATGTGAAGCTACCTTGAGGAGCCACTTTTACTGGTACAGGTCGACGATTTCCTAAACAAACTCGTGGGTAGCTCAGCACGTCAAGCCATTTTTGACATGAAATTGTTTTTTTTTTATTTACGTATTATTACTCGAATAAACCTTGCCCTAAATAATTACGATGGTGGTGAACAATGGAACACCGCCATAAGAAGATGATTAAATGAAAAACATGAGCCGATCGCAGATTAAAAAAGGAAAAAAAATACTCCAATAATGCGTGAGGGAGGTCTAATTTTTTTAATATAATGTTACAGCAATGTGTAGTTGCCGTACTGTGTCACCAGGGCACTGCGTCTTGGCGGTTATTTTCACGTCGCGTCGGCGTTGCTTGTAGTAATTGTTCGTGTTTGTGCAAGGCTGTTTGTAAGGGATGATCGCTGTTAGCAGCTGTGTTGTTTGACAGCTGCTGAGAAAACACTAGGATATTTCGAGGCTCCTTTTTATTACGGTGTTCATTGAGTTCATAGATAGCTTCCCATTACAGAGCGCAGCGTGCATAGTATGTGTACAACGTTAAAGTGTGTTATGTGCGATTCTTCTTTTGATTCCATTTTCCACCTATACGCTTACAATCTTGCTAAACGTGGCCTGTAGGTCTTATTACCATAGGCTCAATCTACCCATCCCTCGCTAGCCTTAGCTTAGAAGAAAGCACTACAGGGTTCTGTATTCTAATCCAAGTTAGCTGACTAAAATGTTTTAGGTTAACCAAACTACGCAACGAAGTAGCGACTGTAAAGTTACTAATGATCTCGGAGATAATCGCTCGGCCGTGAAGCGCCATCCGTCAGCGGCGACAAACCGCGCCGTCGCCGATGACAACTCGATGATCAATTCCTGACGCGACCCGCGTCAGTGTCGCCGCGACGCTGACAGCTGACGGGAAGGGTTGACGCGTCTATTTCGGGCGTCGATTTTTGAAAAATGAAAAACGCGATGAAGGCAGTGAGTGCGGGATACGTTATTTATGACGTGTCAGTGGGAGGGTCAAGCAGGCTGTTGACTTGTTTTGTTTGTTCCACATCGACGCTCCCAACCCGATCCGACGGCGAGCAAGAAACAGACGTTTTGTTATAGACATTTCGTTGGGATTAACAAAATCCTAATACATAGGTAGTAAACATGCAGATATGCACGCATCTATTCGTATGCAAGTAACCTCGTGTTCGTGCGGGAGTTGCATCGAGTTAGTTTAACAATATTGCATGGTTGCATCTTGTATTATTGTAATTTATTGTCTTAGTCTTAATAGGTTCGTATCTTAAATTTTTTCTTGAAATTGTTTTAACTATTATTATTAATAGAATAATTAAGAGTAAATAGATACCCACTGACACATAGGTATATTAAAACATGTTTTGTCTTGCTCAGCTAATACTAATTTTGTACTCAGGTGTTAGATTTTTAACAACTAAACCGTTTTTACTCTGTTTTCACATGTAAACCCTTGTGTTTGTTCTAATTTTTGTATAAAAGAATATTAATTATGTATACTTTCCTTAACATACACGAACATGACTGTACGCAAGGGAGGCGCGGTGCCCCGGCACAGACTTTCTTAAGTCAGGGTGTTCCAGCCACTAAAATAGTCATGTATGTGTGTGTGTCATCTTATGAAAATAAACCTTTTTTTTTCATTTTAAATTTAAATTTAAATCGTAACCGACGACTTTGACGCATAATACTTGACGGAAAGGAAATATGTGTCAAAATCGTCGGTTACGGTTAATTTTATTGAAGTAACTTTGTGTTTCTCACACTTAACATAATTCATTATCAAGTGGAAACCTATAATATCACTTAAAAAGATTAATTCTCAATAAAATTAGTTACATTAAGCTCTGTCTACCCCGTAAGGGATAAAGATATGTATGTATGTATGTAAAATTAGTGTGTTAAGAAAGATTAAACAAACAAATTCACAAAGTTTTCCCGTCATTTTGGCAATGCATCATCATTTCCACATACACAACCATTTCACGATTTGCAGAGCAATTTTTTGCAGATTTACCATCGAATTGAACAAACCTCTTCATTCAGCACGTTTTGCACGATCGCACAAACGCATGAATAAAATGCCTCGGGTTTGGTAAAACAATCACGTTCCATAAGCGTTTGACAGACCAGCGATTTGGAGGCACACTTTATCTCGAGTTGTGATTTAGCACTGAATAAAGACGAAGGTTTTAAGAGCGAAGTAAATGCAAAATGAACAAATAGAGGCCGTGTCTCGCTTTGACGGCGCCGGCGAGACAAGTTTAGGCTTGTAAAACTGCACTCTGCCGCTGCTCTGTTGACACCGAGTAGGCTCTCGACGCTGTGCATGTGTGGGTTTTGCACACCCCTGCAGCTGTAACGTACAGTGTACGGAAAGATGTTGTAGTGATGAAAATAATACTGTTACGTTTAATGTTCCGTCTAATTGTTGGGCCAACATTGGCCAAACACATAGGCAAATCTTTATTATCTCTTTAAGTGTCGGTAGGAGGCCGTCTCTATTTATTACTACAAAGCAGACAGAGACGTGATCATAGGTTGACGCTCAAGATAACTGAAACTTAACAGAGAGTGGCCCTAAATTTACTTTTTAAGATACTCACTTGTAAGTTTTCTTTTCAGCTGTTAATAAAGGTTGTCAAGTAACTTATCTTTGTGAAATAATGTAGTAGTTAAATTAAATGTTGCTTGGTCAATCAATTGAATCTCAGAGCAGTTATTAGATAAATAATAACATAGTGCTGTGTAAAGACAGTAATTATAATTACTTAAGAGAAAATAATGTACGCTTGTCAATTTTAATGAAATATTGAACAACAGTCATCAGAACAAACAACCATGGAAATTCCCTGCACGAGATCCCCTTTCATGTTAAATATTAATTATTCCTATACCTAAAACTAAGGATGTTATTTGTATCGCAAATTAAACATTCAGGTAGCCGAGGACGCGCGAGGGGGGGGGGGGGGGTCGCAGTTAGCACAATCACACCACGTCCAGCCGGCTCCTGGCGTCAGCGCAGCGCATGCGCAGCGGGCCAGGTGCCCACTGGGAAGTCAGTTTACTATTTAGAAAGTACCATGACGAAAAACATCTGAAAGCTGTAGAAGACAAATTTTACCTTTTTTTTTTTACTACGAACTGACCAGTGATTGACCTCTATCTCACTTGGTGGAAGGTGCAGACCTTTGCCTTAGGATGGACTCTGGCGATGATAATAGAGCTGGCCTGCTGTCTTACCGAACACTGTTGAAGGTGGAGTCGAGGGGAACGACACACAGGGAATTATTTAACGGCGTCTCACGACTGCCTTGCTGCCTGTGTAACGTTGCGTTTTTCGCACTTAGTTAAATTTTCGCGGCACTACTTCAAGTGTCAAAATTTGAATCTTCGCGCATAATAATTTTACAATTTTACAGCGTCATTGGTCGATGCCCGTGACGTGATTGGCCGTATCCTTCGAGGCTCCTTATTCGTCCTTCGTATTAAATTCAATAGTGTTACCAGGGAAATTACATCGTTCAGTTGTGGTAGTAGCTTTCATATAGTAAATAGAAGATTATATCAATCAAGCTTTTCTAAAATTGTTTCAGGATAAAATAAAATAATCTGGGGTTTTCCATACATTTAATAACTCGTTAACCTTCTTTTATCATTTTTTTACAACGTGTTAAATGGTAGTTTTGTCGATGGTTGAAAATTGAGTCTGGAAGTGTTTTGGCTTGTCATGGCAACTTTCTTTGCCTCTTTGATTCTGCGAAGCGACGCGCACGCACGCTTAATTTTATCAAGACTAACTCCAGGCCTTGTCTTATGAAAATCCATCTGGTTGACTAAATAATTAAGACGATGGAAATCGTCGGGTTGGCGGGTCCAGCTGAAATTTTAATTTAGGAACCATTTTTCTTGGTGTTCAGGCTGGTGGGAAAAAGAAATTTGAAACCATTTTGTCTGCATATTTTACTTTTGGGGAATGAGCATTTTTCCGCATGTCAATGCAAGAGACTGCATGAGAAGGGTCGTTCCACACCGTGGCGGCTAGTTGAGGGCCGAGAGCCAGCAGCCGCGCCGGAGGATAACCGCAGGGAGTAACCGGCGTGGTGCCACGCCCTGTCCCATGAGGTGGGCCCCTTTTTCTTCATGTAAAACTTAGTAATTTTAACATTTAAATTCACACAAGAAATGGTGGTATAACGTAGGGAAACCGCATGTATACTTAGGCTTAGATTTTAACCTTTCCTACACATCGAACCGTCCCTGAGGTTATAAATTTTACTTAGGCATAAGCCCTAAACTGTATTGTTTGTGTCATGCAAGTATTCTCTGCTATATAAAAATAAACAGTGTATTTACCCAGGTATATTTTTCATTTACAAGTTTCCCTATTCTATTCTGTTCATCTGTCCATTTAACTTTACACTTTAGCTTCACTTCTTTTCATTTTTTTTATCTTTGCAGCCTAGCCATTTACCCATTCTAAAAAGCAGGTTGCAAATGGCGCCCACTTTATTCAATTTATGTAGGAAATATACCACCATTCTTTGCTCTCTTGTGTGTTGAAGGTCTGTTTAAATTCATGTAACATTAATTTACCCGTAGTCGGGGTTAAATTGCAAGACAATTTTGTGTTGTGCGCACCTTCTGTGCTTTAAATTACAGTTTTGTACTGAAATTTCTATTGTATTAATTGTGTAGTAATAAAAGGTGTTACATTCACCAATACACAGATTCATATTTTAAATATTCTCTATTTTGTAGACATTTTATGCTATTTTTAGTGCGAGGTATGTTTTAGCTTAGTGATTTTGGCATCAAGTTCAGCATAGGCTGGCAGCCATTTTGTGTAGTTTTTAGGTTTCACACCCTAAAACACATCATTGAATTTTCTGACACTCGACTGTGTCACTCTTTATTTTGTGTGTTATAAAAACCATACTGTGTTATAAAATACCATACTGTGTGTTAATTTTGTGCGTATACCATACTGTGTTATTTTTCCTTAGGTTTGTGTGATTAAGTAGTACCAGTACATAATTTACAGTGCTTTTGACAACTTCAAATATAACTATTGTGTTAAATCTAGAACATAACTAATTTCTTAAATTTTTAATTACAATTAGAGTTGAAGTTCATTCATAGTGTTTTAAGACATTTAAACTTTTTAAAACTACTTTAAACTTCTGTGGTGTACCATTTTGAGTTGACTTTTACTTTTATTAACATTTTGTGCATACATTATTGACTTAGTACTGAGACCATTGGTGATAATTTATAGTACAGAAGCTCACCACAGATTTCATTTTGTTATGACAGTTCTTTTGCTTGTGTTTGTTTGGAAGTAAATATCAAATAATTTTAGTTTGAATAAGCACCAAATGGTTTGTTATTTAGTGCAGGAGCACTTAATAGATTTCACCGAGATTATTAAACTTTAAATTTTGTTTAAAAATAATACTACTTAAAGTTGACATATTATTTTAAAGTGAGTTTAGGACTGTTCTTGTGAGTTTTACCACCATTTTATACACTTTATTTTCTTAAAATATTTCAAAATGAGGGGATCGCGTAGCAAATCCGCAAGTAATATCCCGGAACAGGAAGAGAAGCCTGTTAGCACTAAAAGTAAAGTTAAACCTGAGGTTGACATTCCACCTGTCAACTCAAATGTTGTGTGTTCCGGTGATAAAGATTTATCCAAGTGGAAAGTCAGATTTAATGGTACTGGTGATCCTAGGACTTTCCTCGAGAACATCGAGGAGTTGCAGATTGCTTTTGGGGTTACAGATGAAAAGCTGTACCAGTCTGCATCATTGTTGTTTGTAGACAAGGGATTGATTTGGTTGCGTGGTGTTAGGTCACAGGTCACGTCCTGGGGTGAACTTAAGGCGTTGTTATTAGAGGAGTTTGACTCTGTCGATTTTGATTATCGTTTGAAAGGAGAGATCAGGGCTCGCACTCAGGGTGCTGATGAACCTGTTCACATTTACATTGCTGTGATGTCGTGCCTTTTCAGTAGGCTGCGTGTACCTTTGAGTAAGGAAGAGAAATTAGAGATTTTGTTACACAACATTAGGCCTAGCCTCGGTGAACAGCTGGCCTTGGTTGAGATTAAGTCGGTATCAGAGCTTAAGTCCAAGTGTAGGTTGTTAGAGTCTGCTAAACAACGAGCCAATTTATTTGTTGAACCTCCTAAACTTACATTGAGTCCTGAGTATTCTTATAGTGGGAAGTCAAAGCCAACAGTAGCCGCTGTTGTTCAACAACCAGCTCCGCAAAAGAAGGCACCAGAACAAAAGCCTGTTTGTTACAAATGTGGAAAGACTGACCATTCTTTTAGGAGATGTAGGGTAACACCCTCCTCCTCCATTAAATGTTTCAAATGTGGGGAACAAGGATTTACAGTTAAAACTTGCCCCAAGTGTGTAATTTCAAAAAACTAGTAGCGCACCGAAGCAAATTTCAAAGTGGTCATTTAAATTCAGTTGCTAAGTTTTACAGTTATAAATCTATTGCTTCGGTTTTGTTTGCACCTGACCCTAATGACATTAGACCACATTTAAATATTTTAATTAATAATTTTGAAGTTTGTGGACTTTTAGATTCTGGAGCTTGTATTTCCATATTGGGGAATAATTCCCATCTGCAATTAATTAAATTTGGCTTTGAGTGGCATGAAACATCTTACACTGCGTGTACTGTTGCAAATGGGGTAAATTGTGAGACAATTGGGTACATTTTTGTACCAGTTACTTTTAATAATTCAACAAAAGTCATAAAGTTTTATGTAATACCTAGTATAGTTTCAAATATCATTTTAGGTTGTGACTTTTGGAGGGAATTTAATTTGGCACCTGAAATTTTTGACAAAATTAGTTATAGATGCCCCTCTGACTCCTTGTTTGCTTTAAATACTATCAACTCTGATCAGATACACACTTTACAAGCTTTTGAAGATTTAGGTTCTGAGAAGAAGGAGTTGGCCGAGTCTATTATTAGCAAATTTCATGACATTTCTTTTGAAAGTAAAGGTTTAGGTAGGACACATTTGACTCAACATATTATTGATACGGGAGATGCAGCTCCCCTGCGTACGAGGCAGTATCCTTTGTCACCAGAAAAGAAGGCCGCTTTAAATTTAGAGTTAGACCGGATGCTGGAGCTAGATGTGGTCACACCTAGCGAAGGTGCCTGGAACAATCCTGCTCTGCTGGTACATAAGGCAAATGGTGACTGGAGGTTCTGCCTAGACTGCCGAAAACTAAATGCAGTAACAAAGGGTGATGCGTACAATATGCCTTACATCCCTCAGATTTTGGATAGCTTAAAAGAAGCTCGATATTTGTCCTCAGTTGATTTGAGTTCTAGCTTTTGGCAAATACCTTTACATCCGGATTCACAAGAGAAAACCAGTTTTACAGTTCCAGGTCGTGGCCTTTTCAAGTTTAAGGTCATGCCTTTTGGTCTTTGTGGAGCTCCAGCCAGACAACAGCGACTGATGGATGCCTTATTTGGTTACAATTTCTGTAGTGATGTTGAAAATGGCATGGTATTCTGCTATGTCGATGATATTATTATTGTCAGTTCTGATTTTGATACACATTTACTTCTTTTGAACAGGGTTTTGGAGAAATTACGGTCTGCAAATTTGACAATTAATTTTAAGAAATCAAATTTTTTTAGAAATTCCTTGAAATATTTAGGATATGTTGTTGATGAGTTCGGTCTTCGTACAGATCCTGAGAAAGTGGCAGCTATTTTAAATTTCCCAACTCCAGGTTCTGCGAAGGATGTCAAGGTTTTCTTAGGTACTTGTTCCTGGTACCGTCGGTTTATCCGAAATTTCTCCACAGTTGCTGCCCCTTTGAACAAACTGACTAGCAAAGGAAAGAAGGCTCCTCCTTTTAGTTGGAGTGAGGAAGCAGAAGCTGCTTTTAATACCTTAAAAAATATGCTTGTGTCTGCTCCTATTTTAGCCGTTCCGGATTTTACTAAACAATTTTCAGTTCACTGCGATGCTTCAGCTTATGGTATAGGTGGAATGTTGTCGCAGAACATCAATGGTATCGACCATCCTGTTGCCTATGTCAGTCGTGCGTTGTCAAAAAGTGAACAGAATTACAGCGCGACAGAGAGAGAAGCCCTTGCTGTCATCTTTGTGGTTGAAAAGTTTCAGGCCTACCTCGGTTCACGTCCATTCAAGGTGATTACAGACCATGCAGCCTTGAAGTGGTTCATGAACTTAGAAAATCCCACAGGTCGGTTGGCAAGGTGGGGTTGCAGGCTCTCTCAATACAATTTTGAAATCGAACATAGGCGAGGTACTGATAATGTCGTTCCAGACGCTCTTTCTAGACTTTTAAAAGTAGATACCATTAATGTCTCTCCGTCGAACGCTGTTGCAGATCCTTGGTATGACAGAGTTGTAAAGGGTTGTATTGACTTTCCTGCCAATTTTCCAAATTTTTCCGTTAAGGATGCGAAGTTGTACAGATATTGTAAAAGTAAATACAATCTTTTAAACGAATTTGACTGGAAGGTAGTAGTTAGACAAGGAGATAGACAGGCCATTATTAGGGAGAACCACTGCGAGTCCACTGCGGCTCATTTAGGTGTTTTTAAAACCCACAGGAGATTGTGTCTTAGGTATTTTTGGCCAGGGATGCACAAGGATGTGGTTGAGTTTGTGAGGTCTTGTGACACCTGCGCAGCTTACAAACATTCTACTAAAGGCACAGCTGGTCTGATGGGCCAGCCTAAAGTTTGTTATAGGCCATTTCAAGTGCTCTCTGTAGACTTAGTAGGTCCCTTGCCTCGCTCGACTTCTGGTTTCACATTTTTGTTGGTAGTTACCTGTTGCTTCTCTAAGTACACATTTTTGTTCCCACTTCGTCGTGCTAGTAGTGCGTTAGTAGCTAAACATTTTGAAAATGATATCATTCTTGTTCATGGGGTTCCAGAAACTGTGATTGCAGATAACGGTGTGCAGTTCACAGGATCTGAATTTCGAGCCATGATACAACGCTATAATATTCCTAACCTACACTACACGCCACGCTACACGCCGCAAATTAATTTAGTGGAAAGGTTTAACAAAACCGTAATGGTTGCAGTTTCATCCTATGTAAAGGAAAACCATAGATCTTGGGATCAAAATCTCTGTAAAATTCAATTTGCTATAAATAGTGCCGTTAATGAAAGTACACAATTTTCACCCTTTTTCTTAGTGCATGCTAGAGAGCCAGTAATTGATGGTAAATTTTACAGAGATTCTGACAAAGACTATGAACCTGGTATTCCACGGGAAGAGTACGCAGGTGGATTTGGCCATATGACTAAAATTTTTGATGAGGTCAGAGGGCATTTACTTAAGGCTCACGCTGCTAACTCTAAGTATTATAACTTGAGAAGGCGGCCAGCTAAATTTAAAGAGGGAGATTTTGTGTGGAAGCGTACTTTTGTGCAAAGCGACGCCAGTAAATTCAAAATGGCGAAGCTGGCACCTAAGTATGAAAAGTGTAAGATAAAAAAGGTTCTTTCACCTTTAGTGTATGAGTTGGAACGTCTTGATGGTCGAGGAATAGGCACTTGGCACATCAAGGATTTTAAAATTTAATTCTGCTCATATATTATAGATTGTGTTTCACTATGTTGTACAGTAGCAGAGTAAGAAAAGTATGTTGTAGATAGGTCAGATTGTTATTTTCAAAGTGTCAATACAGTATATGTAGTTGTACACCGAGGGATAGCTAGGAAATGATGCACAAGTTTATTGTGTTATCATTAGTAAGATTGAGTGATGGGGTGAGTGATGATGTATGGAAGAGTATGAAGAGAAGTATGTAAGCATGATTTATGTAAGGTTATTTTGGTTGGGAAGAGTATGATAAGAAAAAAAATAACAATTTAGTATGACTGGCCTGCCTACTCACTAAATATAAATGTATATATATATTCTGATTTGATGGAACATATTTTTTAGTCTCTAGGAATATTGTTCTTTCTGGTTGGTAGTAATGGTTATTGGTGAATTTTTTTTGTACTGTTTTGGAGAATTGGATTGGAAGAGCAGGAGGATTTCTGGAGTTGTTGGATTTTTTTGGAAAGTGGTAGTTATTGAAAGTGTAGATGTGATGCAAGTTGTTGAGAGTTTTTCGGATAGGTTGGATTATGAGGTTTTTTTTTAAATTAAGAGTTACTCTTGAAAATATATTTAGTTGGTTGACCTGTGTGACAATTATTTAAGAAAGTTATTTTAGGTGGAAATAGAAATTTCTTGTTGATAGCTGTAGATAGGTGTTGTTTTGGTTAGATAAGATGGTTATATAGTTTTATGTTGGTTGGTTTTAACATCTTCGCCCGGACTGGCAGACTATTGGTTGCAAGGGATGTGTCCTGGCTGTTGGAAATTTTATGGAATGGTATTTTACTGGTGGAAAAGCTTTTGTAAACGGAAGTAGATTTCTGTTTAGGATTTTTATTTTTTATTTTTTGGGTGTACGGTAAGAATTCCGTCCATTAGTTGTTTTGTTTTAAGTTGTGTTTAGGTGATCGGAGAAGGTTACCTGTTGTTGTTGTAGAGGTTATCTGCGATTAATTAGGTTAAGTTTTTTTTTGGGTAAATACTTGTATATTTTTGTAGGAAGTCGCTGGGACAGCGACAGGTTCACATGTATGTGAACCTTTCCTTAGGGGAGGGGGTATTGTAACGTTGCGTTTTTCGCACTTAGTTAAATTTTCGCGGCACTACTTCAAGTGTCAAAATTTGAATCTTCGCGCATAATAATTTTACAATTTTACAGCGTCATTGGTCGATGCCCGTGACGTGATTGGCCGTATCCTTCGAGGCTCCTTATTCGTCCTTCGTATTAAATTCAATAGTGTTACCAGGGAAATTACATCGTTCAGTTGTGGTAGTAGCTTTCATATAGTAAATAGAAGATTATATCAATCAAGCTTTTCTAAAATTGTTTCAGGATAAAATAAAATAATCTGGGGTTTTCCATACATTTAATAACTCGTTAACCTTCTTTTATCATTTTTTTACAACGTGTTAAATGGTAGTTTTGTCGATGGTTGAAAATTGAGTCTGGAAGTGTTTTGGCTTGTCATGGCAACTTTCTTTGCCTCTTTGATTCTGCGAAGCGACGCGCACGCACGCTTAATTTTATCAAGACTAACTCCAGGCCTTGTCTTATGAAAATCCATCTGGTTGACTAAATAATTAAGACGATGGAAATCGTCGGGTTGGCGGGTCCAGCTGAAATTTTAATTTAGGAACCATTTTTCTTGGTGTTCAGGCTGGTGGGAAAAAGAAATTTGAAACCATTTTGTCTGCATATTTTACTTTTGGGGAATGAGCATTTTTCCGCATGTCAATGCAAGAGACTGCATGAGAAGGGTCGTTCCACACCGTGGCGGCTAGTTGAGGGCCGAGAGCCAGCAGCCGCGCCGGAGGATAACCGCAGGGAGTAACCGGCGTGGTGCCACGCCCTGTCCCATGAGGTGGGCCCCTTTTTCTTCATGTAAAACTTAGTAATTTTAACATTTAAATTCACACAAGAAATGGTGGTATAACGTAGGGAAACCGCATGTATACTTAGGCTTAGATTTTAACCTTTCCTACACATCGAACCGTCCCTGAGGTTATAAATTTTACTTAGGCATAAGCCCTAAACTGTATTGTTTGTGTCATGCAAGTATTCTCTGCTATATAAAAATAAACAGTGTATTTACCCAGGTATATTTTTCATTTACAAGTTTCCCTATTCTATTCTGTTCATCTGTCCATTTAACTTTACACTTTAGCTTCACTTCTTTTCATTTTTTTTATCTTTGCAGCCTAGCCATTTACCCATTCTAAAAAGCAGGTTGCACCTGCCCCGGCCCCGGCCGATTCTGGAGTTCCGCTGTCACTGCAACTATGCACAGACACTTACCTATTCATAAATGCTTGTTAAACTAATGTCAAGTTGAAAGGATAAATCTGCATTTGAGCATGTACCTCAGTGTTTGTCAATTGTGTTTGATTTATGTTTATTTTGCACAATAATGAGTTTACATACATACTTACACTTACTTCTGTAGCAGGTTAGCTGGAAGAGATCCCTTCTTAGGGATAAGTTCGCCTTTGTACTTTTTTATCTGTATTTCTGTATTTTTTAATTTTTTATGTGCAATAAAGAGTTTACATACATACATACATACTTATTGTCTCTATTTGACATTTAGGCATTTGATTTTGCCAGACAAAAACGAGACATTTTGATATAAAAATTAGTAACATTTTAGTAACAAACATATTAGTTTTCGCGTCTCTGTATCCGTACATACACTATTATATTAGTGACGATGTTTGAAACTGGTTGCCACCGTTAATTAATGTTATAATATAAATGCAAAAGTAACTTGTAATGTGTCGTACAGACACATCATTCAAACAGATGACGCTTGGCGACACACATTCGCACAGTAACAAGGTCACGTGACAACTAGTAACAAATAGAAAAAATCGAAGACTTACCCACCTGCTATGGGTGGTGTAGGGGTATAGCACGCGTCACGGAATGACGAGGATCCGGGTTCGATTCCCGGCCATAGCTTTACTTTGCGAATTTTTCTGTGTTCTAACTTTCATTGTAATTTAGATTTTTTTAAGAGTAACTCTGTCTGTTTGTCATTTATTATTTATATTTATATTTTTTTATATCATGACAAATTACGTCTAATTCTACGCAATCGAAATTACAGGCACGAGAACAGCAAACAATTATTGCGACCCACATACACACAAAACCACGTCTATATCCCTTACGAGGTAGGCAGAGCCTAAGGTAACAAGACCATGTTTAGCATAATTGTAGGCAGAAAGGTAGGTAGAAAGGAGAAACAAAATAGTGATGAATTTCTAGCTTGTGAACACACAGTTATTGCAAAATCGACAAAACACACGAGATTTAATCCAGCTACTGAACATGTCTGACCACCTAACCTTAACGGTGATAACATTTTTCAAGCTGTCGCGACTCGCAGTGTCCGAATAGTCCCGCTAGTCGATGCTAATCGCACAGACTTCCCGGAATAGCTCCAAGCAGCGGCTCGGCGAAACAGCCTGCATTATGTGCGACCTGAACTTCGCCGACACATTACTTGATCGGAACTTGGGAGATTGAAATAGACTACAAGTTCTGCCAATTACAGGACGGCGTACTCGTACGGTCCGTCTAAAACTGACCAGATAGTTTTTGCGGAAAGTATTTCTAAAAATACTAGGTGTCTCTTTTCTCAGGTGGCTGAGTTAACATCCCTGTGTTATTTTTAGGATTTTTTATTGTGGTTGACAAATACTTCCAACCATTGGTTGATGATCATGATCAACGTGTACAGTGTCAAATGGGTGACTTAGATTTGAATCAAAAGTTACGTTGCAATGAAAAAAACCACAACAGTGTATTTAATAGTTCTTAGACCAAATCTTCTTATTCTGTGAGGAAGCCTGTGCCCAACAGTGGGATGTATTATGGTTTGTATTTAATTCTTAGTCACGTGGTATAAACTTTCTTCTTTTTTATGTATTATTGCAAGCTATTCTTCCATGCTGGTCTGGGAGCAAAGAAAAATCATAGAATGTACCAGTTGCTTCGCTTTCCGCGCAGACCGTAAGCCCATCGACGGATTGGGCGAAAATCTTAGGGATCATTTTATATAAGCGATGTGGCTAGCAACCCTGTTTTGATTCCCCTTTCCAACCATACGCCCACAATCATGCTAAACATGGTCTTTAGGTCTTGTTACCTTAGGCTCCGTCTACCCCGTAAGGAATGACGACGTGATTTATGTATGGCAAGCTTTGTCAGATAATTTTAAATTGAAGAGCATAGCCCGGATGGCGGCATCTACCAATTAGACGGCGATTTTGTCGGCGCCGTTTACAAGCTTTGGATTATTTTGTCGCTCGCGGCGGACTTAATAACGGAGGATATTAATAAGGAGCCGCGTGCGGCGCAATATCGCCGCGATATTACAAAGGTTTACAACTATAAGCGCTTCCCTCTGCCCGCGCCGCCCGCGCGCCCGCCACGCGACAGTGCAAGCGATTCCAACTGCACCTACACTTCGGCGATTGCTCAAGAATTAAATAGAATAAGAATGTTGATAGTTATATTTACTACTTACTTTGCTTGCTTACTTTGGGACTAGGTCAATTTGTGTGAATTGTTCCCTAATATTTATTATTTATTTATTATTATTATTATATTTATTATGTACCTATGTTATGCAATAATTATTTCTGTAGGGCCGACAACGCACCGGCATCGCGTACAGCGCTGCGGGTGTCTATGGACAGTGGTGATCATTTACCATCAGATGACCCACTAGTTCGTTTCCTCTCTAACATAAGAAAAAAAAAATGTGTTTTCGGGATAAAAAGTAGCCTATGTGTTAATCAATGGTATCAGCTCCATAATTATCTTCGTTCCAAATTGTATCCAAATCGGTCCAGCCGTTTGCGCGTAAAGAAGTAACAAACATACACACACACACACTCACAAACTTTCGCCTGTATAATATTAGTGTGATGATTGTCATGACAATACGTAATAATTATTGTTTTAATTTAGTTTTAGATTACGTTAAGTATAAATTAGTTATTTTAGATTTCATGAACTTCCATGCTGGTCTGGGAGCAAGGAAAAACATAGAATGTACCACAGTTGCTTGTCACCCGCGCAGATGGTAAAAACTCATCGAGGGAATGGGCGAAAATCATAGGAGTCATGTTTTAGGCGATGAGGCTAGCGACCGATCACTATTTTGATTCAATTTTCCACCTATACGCCCACAATCTTACTAAATGTGGCCTGTAGGTACCTGTTACCTTAGGCTCTGTCTACCCCGTAAGGGATAAAGATGTGATCTGTGTATGTGTATGATATCTTAAATCTGAATATAAAATTTTCTCGTTACTCCAATCCAAGCCATTCGCGAACCCCAATTTATCGGAACACGTCTGCCCGCGCGATGTCTTATATATGTATATCTTATACTCAATTATACCCGCGTTATCGCGGCGCGTGCGGCGCGGCATTGCGCAAACACATTTCCGAAAAATCACAATGTCATTTTTGCGAAAAATGCTCACACAGTTTAGGGGGGATCTTAGCACGTCCCTTTGTTTGCAGTCAGTCGAATTTGGCAGAAGTTTAGTGATTAATTCAATATTACTATCTTTATTAATTTGCTTTTAAGTTTAGTATGGATTTATTCCATGCTTCCATGCTGGTCTGGGTCTTCCCTCGCAGTTGGTAAAAGTCCATTGAGCGAATGGCCAAAAACTTCGGAATCATTGGTATAGGCTATAGGCGATACGGCTAGCAAAACTTCACTATTTTGATTCCCCTTTCCACGTACACGCCCACAAGCCTTTAGGTCTTGTTACCTTAGGCTCTGTCTACCACATAAGGGATAAAGACGTGATTTACATACATTATTATTATAATCACGTCTTTATCCCTTACGGGGAAACAGAGTCTAAGATAACAAGACCTAGGCTACGAAAAATTTCTAAATGTCTATGAAAATTAGAACACATAGAAAAATCCGAAAAGTAAAGCTATGGCCGGGAATCGAACCCGGGGTTTACCTGCTATGGGTGGTGTAGGGGTATAGCACGCGTCACGGAATGACGAGGACCCGGGTTCGATTCCCGGCCATAGCTTTACTTTTCGGATTTTTCTATGTGTTCTAATTTTCATAGACATTTAGAAATTAAATTTCTAACGGCAAAACCGTAAAAGTAAACATAAAAATCAAGAAATAAAAATTTCTTGATTCATTTGATAGTACCTAGGCTACGTTTAGCGTGATTGTGTGTGTAGTCGCTTCCCCCATAACTATAATGATTTGTATAATTTCCACCCGTTCCCTAATGGGCCTTTACCCTGCGGGAAGAGAAGCTACTGGCAAGTAAAAAAGTTTTAATAAAAAAATGGTAATTCAAAATAGGATGAGGGTACAACTGGAATACATCTTGAGCCAGTAATTTTGCCGGTCGTCGTGTCCCACGACGGAACACAGCAGTGCAAGCACTTATTTGAACTCTAAATCAGTACCATTACTATCTCCAGCCTATAACATCCCACTGCTGGACACCATCACCATCATATCAGCCGTACAACGTCCAGTGTCCGACATAGGCCTCCCCCATAGACCTCCAGTTCGGTTGGAAGCGGCTTGCGTCCACCGTGAACCCGCGACTTTAACCAGGTCATCCGTCCACTAGGTTGTCTTTAATTTTAGTCTAAATAAAGTATCTTTGAAGTGAATGTTTTGAGGCGCGTCAGCAACACTCAGCGGCTGCGATCTCCGCGACGTACTCGCTCCGCTCGGTTAATAAAGCTGAGCTCGCCGCTGCCGCGAACCTCTCAAGCCATTAAAACTACCTCCGCAGCGCTCGCGCATTTCCGTACATTTCTTGGCAATGCATTAAAATTCAGAGCCAAGGTTTTATCTTAATTGGAGGCCTCCGACACACGCGGCGCCCGCGCGAACACACCACGCACTCATAGCTCACCCGCGCGTTAGCTATCTAACGGCGTGCATTATACGGTCAATATTGTCGTGGGATCCATAGCATGAAATTGATGCGTATCGCAGCAACACCGGTTTGAAATCCAAGATCCTATATTGACATACCAGAATCACGATGTGACCGTCTATTCCAAGCCATTGAGAGTATGTGGTCGTGATCGTGAGGGAACGAGGAAGAAGAGAAGATTGAGAGCTAGGGGAGAGTGGTATCAAGAAACATATCTAGACGATCGCGTACTGACATATTTGCACTCCCACCGCGCCTCGTACAGACATGCCCAGACTCTTGAAACATTTTTATAGCTCTATTACCAAATACGGTATTAATCTTGTCACAATGGCTTAGCACCGTAATAACTCATCGTTCTCTCTCTCTCTCTCTCTCTCTCTCTCTTTCTCTTCAAACCAGTTGTGTTTACTCATGTTAGCTGAGCAGTTAGAACATCAATTCATTCTGTGACTGTAGTGATCGTCGCGATCTCAGTTGTTCACAAATACTAGGCTAACACTAATTAAAACAACTGCTTGTTAGTTATTTCCTTTACATACGACATTCGTTTTTGAGATTTGGTGATTTTTCGTGACAAAAACGCTCGTTTGCTGTGCTATAGAGTGGTAAGTCTGTGTTCCCTGGCAGCCAGTAGAGGGCGCGTGTAAATAATAAATCAGTTACATTTTGTTGCGCGAACATTATTCATGACGTCAATTTATTGAAAAGCCGTGCGGAGTGGGGACAGTCGGGGATCCGTCTGTTTGTGTATGCTAATGTTCTAAACAGAACGCGCAAGTGGCCCCGCGCCGTCTAAGAGTTTCCATACCACACACCTTTAATTGGCGTATCGCTTAAGGGGGGTCGAAAATGGCCTGAACTGCTTCGAGAAAAGGATGGTACGGTCGTGCCTCTTTTTTTGCTCGACTTGGCGGGGGCACTGCTGTGCCCCCAGATGAGTTCTTATGATAGTTATGTCCACAGGCATATGTATGAGTGCAAATAATTGTGATAAATAATATTTTTATTAATCTTCCTCTTGAATCACTCTATCTATTTAAAAAACCCCATCAAAATTCGTTGCGTGGTTTTAAAGATCTAAGCATACATAGGGACAGACAGACAGCGGACAGAGACTTTGTTTTATACTATGTATTGACTAAGAACTAAATATCAATAAAGAACACTAAAACTAGGAAAGTGGATTTAAAGTAAAGTAAGTTAAAAATTATTAAAAATTAACCTAAAAATTCCCCCCCTGTTTCGTGCCCGCGACTTAATTGCGTTGCGACTCTAGGCAGCTACGACCTTTGCCATGTTTATCGCTATCCCGCGGGAACTATGCATTTTTCCGGGATAAAAAGTAGCCTATGTTTTAATCTAGCGTACCACCTATCGCCATTTCAAATTTGATCCAAATAGTCGATTCATCGTGAAGAAGGAACAAACATATACACTCACATCCTGACATCTTCATGAACTTTCACATTTATAATATTAGTAGGATTAATAAATATAGTCGACCACTAAAGTCTTTTACGACCCTTTAAAATTACTAAATTCTTATATCGACCGTTACACGACTTGAAACATCAAAGACTATTTGCACTCGTCGAATCAGCTTTTTTTGTTATTACCTAATACTGCCTTAAAAATTGTAAAGCACTCAGTCGACTCTACATGGGATAAACATTCACGCGTAGATACTATCCAGTAAGTACTGGCGAATCCGGCAATTCCGAATTGATGTTCGTGCTGTCAACAAAATAAATACAAATTGCAAACTTCCGCACTCTCTTCCTGTCTGAAAGTATTCTTATTTCATTCTGGGGAACGATATCTGGACAAATTCTAGCCGAGATTTTGCGTCTCGTACTTGTTTGTTGCAGCAAAGTATTGTAGTACCTATAGGTTTATGGCCAAAATTCTATAATTTTACGTATTGTTTTGCCGGCATTTTCCAGTGGCTGATATTATGAGAGACAAGGAAGACAAACGAGCCACCAGTATGGACACCCGCAACACTATTTGCAGATGCGTAAGATAAAATGCTTTATGTGCCAGTAATGTCGCCGGATGTCTCACTCTCCGCGCCGGGTCACGACACTGATAACACTGCTACCTGGCGGCAGGATTAGCGAGCAAGATGGCGATCGCAAGTGTGCTGATAACTCTGACTTGTCTATTCAGGTTAAACAAGTAGCAACGCCGCGTAACCCTCGTAATGCATTCCGCAATCATTTCAGATTCCTCTTAACGATCGCGGCGTGACGACAAAAGGTAGGAAGGGGAGACAATGTTAATGACTTTCCGCGGGGGGGGGGGGGGGGGCAGTAAATTACGAAATCATTTTTTAATTATCTCTTTATGAAGTCATTAGAAACGTCCGGACGCGGAATTATCATTCATAAGCGCTCGCAGTGATTCCGTCTGCAGAGTTTTAACAGCGTTACGGAGATAAACTAAAGTTATTCGTTGTTACGCAATCGCGGAGAGGACGGTCTTAATTTTTCATCGTCTGCGATATTGCAACGAGCTTGGTCGTAACAATCTTGTTTTACTTTGTTTTTACTAGTTACTTGATACTTTACCCATTGGAGTCTCTATTGCTTGGCATTTTCACAAATCCGACCTTCTTTATTCCTTGTCTACATCTACTTCAACTATTACAATTATCAGCTTTCTTAGATAAAAAGTTTGAGTTGGGCATCTCTTATTAGCTGTTTCCCGTGACTACATCTGCGCAAAATTCGGTTATCTTCTTGATATTCTGGGATAAAAACTATTCTATGTCCTTCCCTGGGACTGAAGCTATCTACCAACCAAATTGGTTCAGCGATGTACGCGTGAAAGCGTAACAGACATAGTGCTAGTCATAGCTGGCCATAGGCTTTACTTTTCGAATTTTTCTATGTTCTAATTTTCAGTGACATTTAGAAATTTCAGACAGAGTTACTTGAGGTATCAGATCTGGTGTTGAATTAAAGTGTCAGACTTCAGTTTTATGGGCGGAATTATTGTGTTAACCAAAGGCTTATTACATTGCTTATAACACCCAGGTACACTGACGAGCAAAAATAAAGGGTCGCCTGGAAGTTCGTAAAGTTCGTAACTGTGTAGGTTGGATTCATTATTGATTGCGCGTGAAAACTTGAGAGTTGGTGGCGAGGCGCGGGCGCCGCCGCGGCACACACAATGTTGTCCTTCTTGTGAGAGTGGGTCGAGCGCAGGCGGGGAGGGAACAGTAGCGCGATGTTTCTTACAAATATTAATGTGTGATAGAGTTTCATTTCATGGTTGCGGCGACCAGTTTGGTTATTATTATTTTTGACCAATGGATATTTGGTTGTAGTGGTAATTGAGCAAGTGAGCGCAAAACGCGAGCGAAGCGTGTGCGTTTTAGCTTGCATAAAAAATACTTTCGTATATCCTACCTGGCTGTCTGTTTGTCTATCCTAAAGTTTGCATTTATTAACCGACTAGCTGTTGCCCGCGACTTCGTCCGCGTGTGTTTTTGTGATACTTACGGCTTTTCTCGCTATCAAAATTATTATTATTATGACTATTAACTTCGTCACGTGAACCACTGAAAGTGTACGAAACTATACTTTTAGAATTACGTCATGAAAATAATAATTTGCGACACGGAATCTTGAAAAAAAAAACAGGTGTAAACTGGTTAATGACTCATCACATTTATTTATACCTTATTTTACAAATAGTTTTATTTATAGTTTTGTTTAAAGTTTCTTTATTCAAAAAAACAAAGTACAGTTTTAGTTAGATCACTATTAATTTCGCCAAACTATGACGCTTATTGGCGAATACTGCGCTCACTTTAACGATAGGTATTTTATGTATAGGTACCCTGATTAATTTAAAAAATTAAATCTATTCTAACCAAATAATACATTTATAAATGTTTACCTGTTTTTACCTTACGACTAACAATTCATTTACTAATCCGTTTTAATTAATATTTTGCAACTCAATTTTTTCTAGCAGAAGCTTTTTTAATTTATTTTCTTGGTTTAAGTACGTAATCACAGATTATTAACACTTATTATCATTCTACAAATTAATTACCTACAGGGGCCTTGCCATGATGTCTTAATGCGATTCAGTTTAGGTTCGCTCGCTGTCAGATTCATACTAAAAGCACCAACTTTTCACAATAAAATTCTGACATGTTCGTAGCGCAGGCGTAAACGCGCCTTTTGATTTTGCTTTTTTTTTTTGGTTTTGTTTGTCCTTTCGGACAGGCTAAGGTCTGGGACCATACCGCCTCGTCATCAGTGAGTTTTTGATTTTGCTTTTTATAGGCAAAGGTACCAAGAGCATGTCAGCCAAGCGTTTCGCGCCGCCCTCATAATAATATCAGGTTTTCAAATAAGAGTGCGTTCAAAAACCGAACGCGTTGTGAATAATGGCGCAATAAATAAAAACAAAAGTAACGGTATTGCATATTGAACTTTAGGTGTTAGGTAAAGAACACAATTTAGGACACCAATTTAGGTTGATTTAGGTTTGACAAAAATCTCTTCGTTGAAAAAATGCCTGTACAGCATGTAATTATTATATTAATAATGTTTTTTCACAATTGACACGCTTTTCCGGCTATATGTCTTATGTACATTTGTATCTATCTATTTTCTTCGTAGTATTACTTTGTTTGTAATTATTACCTACTACTTATATCGAGTAAAGCTGATTTTCTTGAGTTCCGCTATTTTGTGCGTAATCACCTCAAAAATCAAATTTCAAGAAAATTGAGAAATTATATTTACCTGCATTAAATTAGAAGTATTATGTAGCAACTTTAAAAGGTTACACTTCATTTGTCTTTATTGTATAGGTGTATGAAGTTAATTAATTTTAAACACAAAACCCTCTTTTTTGCGTCTCTAGATGAGATTTTTAAAAAATGCTAAAACAGGTATTTCTTTATTTTTATTACTAAGTATTTATTCTGAGTTTAATGATTCTAGAACAATCTAATTTTCTTTTTTCATACAAACTTTAACCCCCCTTTTCACCCCCTTTTTCCAAAATTTTACAAAATTTCTGTAGCCTATATCCTATTCTGAATTTATTGAAATCGATTTGTGAACATTTCATCAATATCCGTTCAGTAGTTTTTACGTGATGCTCAGTCAAACAAACAAACAAACAAACAAAAATTTTAAAAATGGTTTTAATATGTTCAGTTACCGATTTTAAGACACCCTGGTCGGTTTTTTTTTTAAATCTTCAATGTACAGATTTTTTGGTCTCAACGATTTTATTATATGTATAGACTATTGTGAAATTTTGTGAACAGATTTAATAACAGTTATAAATGTTATTTTTTCTTGATTCAGTTTTTGAAAAAAGTCACCCAGCCACCTGGTGAATTATCCCTTCTAATATTATTAATGCGAAAGTAATTCTGTCAGTCTGTCTGTCTGTTGCGCTTTCACGCCTAAACCACTGAACCAATTTTAATATAATTTAATACAGAGACAGTTTCAGTCTCGGGAAAGGACATAGGACAGTTTTTATCCCGGAAAACAGTAAAGTTCCCGCGGGATAGCGATAAGCGAATTTTGCACACGGAGTCGTGGGCAACTGCTAGTGTTTCAACTTGCACTTAGGTGATTTTTCATTTATTAATTCTCAAGAACCGAATTATTTTAGTGTCTCTACTGTTCTCATATATTATTATACTCCATAGGTGAGGGATCAAGTAGCACCGATAAACCGATATGATATTATTAATACATCGTGTGGCTGAGAGGCACATACTTACATGAACAAGTGCGAGGGAGACAGCACGTCGCCAGGGAATGCCTGGATTAGGGCGGCGAGATTAATAAGTAATAAGCAGTGACTTAGCGCGCCCTCTGCAGGTGGTGCGAGGCGTTTTATTGTCGAGAAGAGATTTTCAATAAATGAAGTGGAATGTGGCGCTTTGTTTTATGTGCGTGGTATGCGGGTAGAGCGGGAGGGAACATCGGAGAGAGACGTACAGTGCGACAGTACTTAAAAATACCTTCGGGTCTGTCTTGTTGTCTCACTCGCTGTATCAAAACTGATAGTCGTTGATACATTTGGGTCGGGACGACCTTGCCGATGAGAGCTAAAAAAATACAAACACGAGTCTGATTCAGGCAAAATACAATGCAAGCACACTGACCTCTGTTTCATCTTGTTAAGAAACTTGTAGTATTGGCACTTCAAAAAAATTAACAGTCTTGCTGGATCACAGTTCTAGGAAGGCCGCGCACAAATTCACATACACTAAAAAATGGTTTTTAGTTCATATATCTAGTTTTAAAAAGTATTTTCAACATCACCAGTTTGTTGCATATTACTTTTCAGTTAACTAAGCGGGTTCAGCGACATAAATAGTTGTACTAAATTGAAAATGACAACTGCTTTTTGCAAAACGATTACATTTTCAACGGTAAAAATTAACACAGCAACGCAATCACTAAACTAATGATGATGTCGTCTCTACTTGTTTTATAGAAATAAATAGAGAGAATCATAGATAACAGACAAACAAGATAACCGAAACTTTACAGAGAGTGGTGAGACAGTACTTCACAAAGTCCCTTATGCCTTGACTAAATCATTATGGTGAGCCTACTCGTAAACACTAAATTTCACTTCAGGCCAAAGGATTGCTATTAATTCGAATACGAGCCAACTTTTAAACCTTCAGCGGTTTCTCTTGTGGCGTATAACTCAGTGTCGACGCTCCGTCGCGAATGCACTTCGCTCGCTGCGAGGCTAATGCAACGCTCTGCCGTCTGCCGCTGCGAGCTCACAACGACCGCTCACAAACGCATCCAACTGCCAACCTCGCTATATTTTCCACGGCACAAAGCTGAGCGAGCCAGGCTTGACCAAATTGAGACTGACCCTTGATACAAAGTGTCTTAGAATTGCTGCGGAGCATTTCAGCAGGTTGGTGTAAAGAAACACTCCTGTAAATGATTTTCAGGATATTTTAATTGATGTTTTGCATACATTAGTAGATAATAATGGGCTAGTCAATTCTGAATCAAAAGTTACGATAGCAAATCTTAACGGGGCCGTACAATCAATTTCTTAAAAATATAACAGTAATTTTAATATCACATCACGTTAAAAATAGTATACGGCTATGGTATGTATACATATATTATACAAGTTTTGTAAGACAGTCATGTATTATTATTTACACTGCGTACACTTACGTCACTATCCTTTAACTATAAAAGATACTGCCTGCTTTTTCTCTATTTTTAACTTTTTTCTCACAAGCTTTTTGCAGCGCACTGGCAGGATCGCCATGTGAGGACGGTCGTGTTGGGAGACAAATAATAATGTACGGATAATGAGTCAATACTTAAATATCTAGGCTACATATTGAGAGGTGATAGTGAGCTACGTGCTACGGCTGCCTAAAGTTACAGTAGCAGGCTAAAGTTAGCAACTCTTCGTGGCTAAATCGCTGTCGCCGTAGAAGTCGCTCGTGTGGGAGCCCAAGTGAGGGCGCGTGCAGCGGCCGCAGATTTATCGGATCGCAGTGCAGATGCGATTGATTCCGAGTCGCGAGTGATGCGGCAACAGATATTCTGCCGGAGCTTAGTCTGCGTGGATCAGATATACTCGCAATTGCAGTCAGAAATTACCCGGCTTCCTCTAGGAAGTGGTACGTAACATTTTAGATTCACTGCTGTGATTCCATTGTTCAAAAGTGAAATTAGATTTGTGCAGCTGTTCAATACGTTGTTGACGGTCCTAGTGTTCTCGTGTAATCTACACAATGTAATACAATTTTTAAATTAATGCAATAATTGGGAGTACTTGAAAAATTGTTTGATAAAAGCTGGACAAGTTACCATACGAACAATGCAGGTAGATGCAAGCTTATGAAAATAACAATTAATCATACCAAGGATTCTTCGAAGCTAATGACATGAGCTTGATTACATTGTAATCAACTCCTTGTTTGTATTTGACTGGCGAGCCAGCCGCCGCCGTAATAACAAGGGCCATCACATTTATCGACATGTTTCAACCAATTTACTAATAATTATTATAATTATACCTAAACCGGCCTAATCCTTTCTCATGAATCATCCTATCTATTGGTGAAAACCGCATGAAAATCCGTGCAATACTTTTTCATTTTATAACTAGCAGACACTCGGAGGACTTTGTTTGAATAGGTATGTATAGACTCGCACGGTTGATGGAATTGAACTTCAGTGTCGGGACCGAAAATCTCTCCCGCGCACCGCCGGGCAATGTTATTAATTCGTGCAAATATTTTCAACAAGGCATCGCCTGTTGTCGGCTGTTCTCATAATAATTGAACAAAGGGAAGGCTTCAATTTGTAGCCGACGCTGCGGGGAGTCAACCGGGACGATTTTAATTGCCATCCCAGCAACTTGTGTCATTTAATAAAAAAAATGTTGTTGACTTGCCGCAAATCGCCTAATTGTGAGGTGCGTGTTCCGTCCCGTGCTGCCGTATCTATTTACACAGGGTGGAAAAAGTTGTGGGCCTTGGAGACAAACTGCCTCAAATCCTTAAGTCACCTCATTTTAAGCAGAGTTTTCTAAACTTCTTCTATGATTGCAAACAAACGTCTGATGAAACACCGACATACTCGAAAACATAATCGATTAAAAGTGAAAACTTAAATTTCATTTGACACAAAGATTTATTTACCAAAAAATAAGAAATATTAGCGAAATTTTTTACATTATCCAAAAGCAATAAGCGTATTTTGCCAAACTTTTGACAACATCTCATATTAGGCCTGATGGCAACACTGGTGAGTGGCCGGGCGCAGTCACGGCGCGGGCGCAGCGCAGGCGGTGCGGCGCTCCTTGGCGGGGCCCAGGCAGGCGGCGTGCGCCATCAGGTGCGGCAGCTGGCTCTGCTCGTACAGCCCCGTGAACAGCTGCTGCTGCGGCCCGCGCGCGAACACCGCCACGTCGTCGCCGCCGTGCGTCTCCGACACCAGCGGCACATCGACATGAGTCACCCAGTTCAAAGCCTCTGAAAATGTCAGAGAAAAACAATCACGACTCAAAATTACAAACGGTGAACGGAAGTCGTAGGAATTCCCACTCTGTGTGTCTCTACGGACCAGAGGCTTAATCCCGAGGCTGCGATTAGAAAAAATCCTGATCCTAAAATAGTCAACCCTAAAATCCAACAAGCGGCAGACCAGTAAAGTCAAAGACAGGCCATTGGAGCACAAATGGAGTGACGATCCTCCGCAGTGAGGAAACGAGTTAAAAAGAAAATCCCCTCCCAGGCTTTAAGATTTCACTTACCGAAGTTGCTGTCCTGCGTAACATCGACTCGCTTGTTGTCTTGGTGTGCTCGGTAGCCGGGCCCGTTTGTATAGGACAGAGTCATGTACGGTACACCGTCGAACCCGATGTCGTCTGAGGCTCCAAGAATGTCGGCCCCGCGCCGCGAGTAGCCATTGAAAGCCATAACGTGCGAGTGGTCAGCGGTCAGCACCAGCAGCGAGCTGGCTGGCGGCAGCAGCGCGTCAGCACGCTCCACGGCGTCATTCAATGCCAGGGTCTCATCCAGTGCTATGTGAGGCCGATTTTCATGATGAGCGTTGTCGATGCGTCCGCCCTCCACGAACAAAAAGAAGCCGCGAGGATTACGAGACAGCACTCTAATAGCAGCTTCTGTCAGTTCAGCTAGTGTCGGCTCATCAGCGCCCGCTGCGCGCGCTTCTGCTTCGTACTGTAGATGACCCGCTTCGAACAAGCCTAAGAGATACTCGGGTGGGTCGGCGATGGCCTGCAGCAGATCGGTGCGGTTCCAAATGTACGCGTGCGAGTCGCCGGCCGCCTCGCGCTGCGCGCGCCACTCCTCGACCAAGTCGCGGCCGTCCCGGCGCCGTCCTGCTGTGCCCTCTTCGTCGACGACGGTACTCGGTCTAAACCCACGACGGCCACCGCCTAAGATCACCTTTAAGATCAAAGTAAATATTTATTATTTAGGTTCGTTACATCTATTCTGTCTTTGTAAGAAATGGTATTCTATTGACCTTGAACTGATCTCCAGGGTAGGAGTTGATGAGCTGATGAGCAATATCAGGGCACACCGCAGGATCGTAGCCAGCGGCGGTCACTTCAGCATCGTTTTCCCAACCGCGGTTGGCGGTGTTAGCGTATGCGCCTGCGGGAGACGCGTGCGTGACACGCGTTGTCGTCACTATACCTGATCCAGGGAAATAAAGCCCGTTTACAATTCGGACATTTTAAATCTTGTAACCTTTCATATCTTAAAATTGTGTTTACCGGCGCTACGTCCATCGGCGATGGCCCAGGCGGCGATGGACTCGAGGTGCGTGGCGGGGTCAGTGGACGCTGGGCAGTCAAAGCGCGTCACATTCCCCGATACGCCGATCGTGCCGTAGTTGCCTTTCACACCACACAAGTATGCTGTTGCCGTACACGCTGAGTCTGGGACTTGTTTGTCGATGCAGTATGTCTGGATAAGCAAAATAAGTAATTAAATTTATAATCAATTAGACTTTAGATCTTCTTTCGTAACAGCGTTTATGGCAACGTGCAGGAATGGTTGGATAAGTGTGGCAATGGTACCTTGGCGAGTCCGGTTATGGGGAATCGCTCGTAGGAGAGGCGTTCTTCTTCACCAGACCGGCCGGCGCGCTAGCCGCGCAGCGTGCGCGCCGGCGCCAGCGTGGGCACCGACAGCCCGTCGCCCAGGAACATGACCACGTTGCGCGCCACCTCGTCGTACTGCGGCGGCGCGAGGCGCTCGTCGATGGCGCCGAACGCCTCCGCGTACCAGTACTGGGCGTCGCGCTCGGCCGCGGCCGGCGGGATGGCGCGCGAGGCGGGCGCGGCGGCGGGGGCGGCGGGGGCCCGCCGGTCGTGGTAGCGGTCGCCCGCCGCCACCGCCAGCAGCGCCCACGCCGCGCACACCCACAGCTGTTGCAGACGACAGCACATGGTGGTCTGAACTTGTTGGAAGCCCTTGCTAGAGTGCTGGATGTACGAAACAAGCCGGTATTTAAATTGTCAGTTAACTCTAATCTTATCGCATCAGGCCACTGCTGGAGGAATCGGATGTCTGTACAAAGGTGTCTTAATCAGTTGATCGTCTTTGATTGTTTTTGTTGATTAATTCACAGAAACACCCATGAAACTTATACATTGTTAATACAAGTCGTGTCTTCATTTTGATTTACGATAAGATATTAAAATTTGCACCTGGAGTGTGTTTTTACAATCATTGAAGTTTTAAACTTGGATAATAATTTAACGTTAATTTATAAAGCGTTTAATTGAACGTTAGTTATAATATAAAACTATACGTATAATAAAGTTGAAGAGAGTCTAAAGTCTGTAAATTTTGTCATGATTTTTGTTCAATTTGTTCATAAACATTTCTAAAGTTTGCATTTTATGTTTAGCGATTGATACATATCGTAGTTAATAATTGTTTTTGATCGATGAACTTTTTTTTATTGACTGGGTTGAGTAATGTATCCGTTAATTCAACTTAAGGATTTACTTTTTCTCCCTTCAAATAAAGATCAAAAAATTGTTCAATCATATAAAAATTATTTATAATTTTCTAAAAAACAGAAAGCACGCAACGTTATCTTATTAGGTAAAATTGGCCGTCACCATGTGAAAGATAAGAATAAAGCGGTGCGAACCGGCGCGGCTGCGGCGGGGCCGCGCTAGCACTCGGCCCCGCGCCGCCCAGCAGCACGCGCGGAGACGAGCTAGAAGAAGTCACTGCATTCTAATATTTCTAATATTGGCTAATTTATTTACTTAATTAAATTTATGTCAATGAACAAATGAAATATATATGTTTTGCATGGAAAACATATATATTTCACACAGGCTTGGTTATTTTGCACGTGAGTAGCGGAGTAGCAAGGTAAAATTTTTTGTTCATTGAAATGGACCTCCGCAAAGTAACGCCTGATTCAATAAAATATTTAAATTTATGTCACTTAAAAACAAGCGAAGGTTTCCCGAAAGTGGGTGAGTGTAGCGAACATTTGTAACTTTCTCTTACGTTATAATTATTACCGTTGCGTGTTTTTGTGTGCTAATTTTAATTAACAAATCATCTATGTATGATGTTCATTTTATGAGTGTCTAACAACTTATAGTGCTTACGTTCTGTCTAGTTTAAAATGTGATTACCCTCCAACGAAAAATAATTATAAATGTAAGATCTTAAATTTGTATCCATACTTTTTTTAATAATTGCGTTAAGTTCAGATTCAATTCTAACCACACTTAATACTTTTTCCCTCGACACTGGCCAATTTAATTTAAATAATTACCGGTGTAGTACATCCTTGTTTAATTCAAGCAAAAACCCATAATTATGGCCTTTATTGCATTAGAAATTTAACTGAAGGAATAGTTTCTGTTGAATATAAATCATTTTACTATATTTTTAGTCTATTAAACATGCTTCTCACTGCCATTAACTTCTGTGCGGCCTGTGCTTTTGAACTAAGATTTTTTTTTGTCTGCCTCATCAAGGATTGCTATTTAGTGCTTATGGTTATTTCCATTAAGATCACATCTAAAACTATTTCACGCAAAAAATTCCGGTATCACGCTATTCACAGCCACTAACCTGAAACCGGACTTTTTATGAACGGTGAAATTTTGGGATTTCCAGGAAACAAATGGGATTTCGACTCGAGGAAAACAAAAACGTTGCGCCTGCCTTACCCGCGACCGGCTGGTTTGCAACGCTACCATGAGACTCCCTTAGTATCGGATTTTTTTTCTGAAGCGTAGTTCCTGACAACGGCGATGAATTTTTCGTGAGCACGAAAATAATGTCACTAAGGGAATTAAAAGTCTGCGCTCAACTAAAAACAAAACATTTTATTAATCTGTTTACTTTTATTTGTCTCTAGCTTAACCTGGATCAATCTAAATTGCAATTTGCGATGCTAAACGTCACAAGATTGTTTTAGGGTTTTCCCAAGTTTGTATGAAAGTTCAAAGTTGCGAAGGACCAAAATTTATAATTATTATTTCCGGAAGATCGCACATGTAGTCTATGATTATATTTTTTTTTATCGTACCCGCGGATAGGGAAATTCTCTTCAAAGTGGCTTTATTACTTTGAATTTTATTAAAGACTGGAAATTTAGTATTATTTTCTTATCTGCTTGGAATATTTTCATACCGGGAAGTTGCACAAATAGTTGCCGATAAGTGAAGTACGCTACGAAATAAAACCAATCTTATTGACAAAAACCGGACTCACGACGTGTACCAGAATCAACTACGGTTACTGAATTGCAAAAGTTTTGTTATTGCCGAAATTGACGTGAGTAGGCAGAAATCTTTACTGGCTGGTTTTAGTGCCTCGGTTCAGCTGAAAAAGCAATTGGCGAGGCCGCATTAAAAGTTTAGAGAACCGCCGATAATGGAGGAGGGATTAGGACGTTTATTTATTCAAGGACAGTCGCTAATGTCCTCGCGGCCCACTCGCGGCCAGCGTGGGCTCGCCAGCTTAAGGCCCAATTCGACATATGCCAGAGTTGCATGCAAGTTTCATTACATTGCGGGTTGCCGGGGTAAACCGAATTCCACCGATCTGTCAAACTTCGCAATGTAACTCTAATAGCATACAAGGGGTGTGATTCGGGCTGCCTCCGCGTGTGGTCAAGAGCTTTCGGTTCGTTTTTGGAAGTCCCAGGGGAAGAACAGTGCTTGGTCCGGTGCACCCTGGGCATGGGTTAATGATTTCCTGGCAGATTCTGAGGGATATCGTTATCCCTCAGAATAACGATAATAGGGGCTTAGAGCCCGACAGGGTCTTTTGACACAAGATTTTTGAATACTATGCTTATTACTTTGACATTGGCGAATTGATCGCATCGATCGATGCGGCCATATTAAAAAAAAAGTAGCATACAATTCTTGCATGTGTCTAAATGCACCTTTATACTTAAAACCAGACGGTCAATCGAATTGAGAGATTAGTCCATTGTGCTTTGGCTGGTTGGTTGAAGTGGGAAAAAAAATGGACGCGAGTTTTCATACGCTCGGATGTCATCATATCGGACGTAGGACATCCAACTGTTTAACATAGGCCTCCCTCATAGACCTCCAGTTGCCTCGTTGGAAGCGGCTTGCATCCACCGTGAACCCGCGACGTTTGGTGGACGTCCTACGCTGCGCTTGTCATCATCATATTGTGTGTATGTCAAGAGTTTTTTTTTTACTTTTGAGATAATCCTAGCCTTTTGTTCCAATAAATTTGAAATGGCACAACTTAGAGTTAACGCCAAGTTACAATAACTATACGAGTATCATCATCATCATCATCATCATCATCAGCCTATATTAGTCCACTGCTGGACATAGGCCTCCCCTAATGAGCGCCGTAGCGCCCTGTCTTTAGCTTGACGCATCCAGCATCTGCAGTCTTTCGCAGATCGTCATCCCACCTGGCCGGAGGGCGTCCTACACTACGTTTGCCGAGTCGCGGTCTCCACTCAAGAACACGGACACGAATATAACAATAATCATATCCAAAGATTTTGATATAATTAATTGCTATTGTTTTAGTAACTTAGTGCAACTCACACTTATTTGGCTTACAGATTTTTGATATGTCAATTACTCGTATTGAAGGAAACATGAGAAGGAGAGTATATCCTTGATGTTTCCTCACTCGCCTTCTTATCTTCCTAGATCGAGGTCGAAGTAGGGTGAAGGTACCAACCGGGGGTTAATAATTAACTGGCGATTATCTTCTAATCGTTGTCATAAACTACGGGCCGCCGACAGTTATGCTGGCCGGAGCGAGGGTCGCGGCTGCTCGTTTGTCTTAGTCACAGAGATGTAGCCCAGTTAAAACTAACCAGAACCATTTGAGTAAACGTTCCCATGGTATTACCAAACAGTACTCATACATACCCGACTGTCTTCCTTTCAGTTCGGTCGAAATGCTTGCCTATTTCCAATTCTAAATAATATTAGTTAATGTACCTACCTACATAGTTATTATCTTCATAAGCCGCACTTACTCTGGTAATTATCTGTGTTATTGAATCCCACGACACAGGCTTTGCCTAGTGTGGGAATCACTGTTCCTTCTGTGTAAAGTGTAACTCTTTCAGTTAAATAAACTATTTTTGATTTTTTTGATTTTTTATTTATGCAGTCAGGGGCTGTCTGTTTTTCGCTACAGGTCGCATTTCTCAACAGATTTAGTTTTTGAGCTATTTGCAAATGTAGGAGCCGAATAAGACAGACTACACCGCACATTTGACTAGTTAACAGGGTTGAAGTTATAGGCGATACGGCTAGCAATCCATCACTGTTTTAATTTCCCTTTCCATCTATACGCCCTTAATCATGCTAAACGTGGCCTTAAGGCTTTGTTACCTTAGGCTCCGTCTACCCCGTAAGGCATACGTGATGCATGTATGTATGGAAGTCAGAACCTGGGGGATTATCATATCGTCTTCCGATACATTTTATGTTCGCTCGCTGTCTGATCTATACTAAAAATTACAGCTAAAACCTGAACTGAGTCGGAATTGAATCGCATTAAGACGTCGTGGTAAGGCCCCTGGCCGTCTTCAAATCTAAAACTTTCTAGGCTCACGTGCTTCATTTCAGGCCCCATCTTCGCTTACCATCATGCGTGACTCTAGTCAAACGCATGCCTATACTACTAAAGGAAAACATACAACCTAATCTTAAATATACTGCAAAAAGTCATCACCTATTTTTATTTACGTACCAAAACGTACATAAGTCAAGCAGAGTGCCTGCCGCAATCAATTTCCACAATTTAAATGAAATAAATAAGTAAACCGTTGAGTAATTTAACAATACTGTGACTCCAACCCTTTCAGTGTAATTGCGCGAGGGTTTGCTCGCTTCCCAGTGGAGACCGTCTCGAGCGCGATCCTCCGTCCGACGCACAAAGCAACAAAATCGGCAACAAATACGTACCCGCGCTAATCAAACGATCGCTGCAATGTCCCGCGTAAATACTCGTGTTTACCCGGCACAAGTATTTACGCGGTATTTAGCGGTACGTACTCGCTTGTTTGCGGCCGTGAGTTACGCCCATAGAGGACGTAGCTGATAGAGTTGGAAATGTGCATTTTTTTTAATTGGAGCAACAGTGTCGCACTTGCTGATAAGTGACCATTTGTCCATTGACATTTTAAGGCCGGCGACCCTCCAGCATTCCTAATGGTACTGTAGTTGTCTGAGCGGAGGTGATCACTTAAAAAAAAAGACTTTCTGCCAAGTTTCTTGCCGCGCGTTCTTCTTGGCAAAAAAACTGAAGAGCTAAAATGGGATACCTCATGTATCAGTGATTTCACCGGTTGTCTTGCTCTCTTCGCCGGAATACAGCAGTGCAACTACTGTTTGGCGGCAGGATTAGGGAGTAAGTTGGTGGTGGCAATCTGGACGGAATTTGTACAAGACCCTTCCACATTCATATGAAAAAAACAACGGAGCCCGTGTGGAGATTATCAAGCTGGTCACTAGAATAAAATTGAGATAAATATGGATAAAAGTTTAGGTATTGCGTGGCATAACACAGCTTTGTTGTGTTGCTTGTGTTATAAGGTGTAAGAGATGGATGATAAATGGATGTTATATTATAAAATGGTAAATTTTGTAAGTTTGTGATTGTATGAGGTAATCTGTGGTTCTGCTAACCAATCTTGATTTTTTTACCAATTGAAAGCCACAGTATTTGTGTGTGTCATAGGCTTTATTTAATTCCTCGCGGACAAAGTTGCGGGCGACAGCTTGTCAACAATATGTTGCAGAATTGGGTAGCAAGTATTACTCTATTGGCTACTTGCTCTATGGCGGCGGGCTTCTTAAATCGGGGTACGATTCGGCTTCCAGGGTAGTTGAGGTTCGCGCACAATTTGTAATGATAAAGACGCTCTTTAGTCGGGGTTTTGCTTGACTTTTCCTCGTAAATAAACTTCGGGAATTGAACGTAGTTCCGTGTTTATGCGCGGGAAGTTACCGTTACTTGCGTGTTTCGGGAATAAGTTATTAAATTTTCCGCGTGTGATAAGTTCGTGAAATATTTCATTTAAACTGCGTAAAGTTTTCCATATTCAGTGAGTAGCAAGTTTAGTTCGTTTCAGTCTATATTAATTTACCTTATAATTGACAAAAAATACAAGTCAGAAAAATAAATATTTTGAAATGTTCTATTTTACTGTTTTAGTATAAAAAAGCCTCAAGATATACTCGGGAGCAAAGAAACCAGGCCACTTTTCATACAACTTTCTACAAGAAATGTCCCGGTGCCTTTGCTCCCGAGTATAGGATAAGAGTATAAATAATTCGTACTCCTTCCTCTAGTTCGAAGTCCTTCCTCTTGGAACCTCATCTAATCAAAGGTTAGCCGGTAAAAATCCCTTATAAATAAGTACGCTTTTGTGCAAATATCTCATCTTTTTTTGTGAATTTCGTATGTTTTTTTAAATATTTAAGTGTACAATAAAGCATTTACTTACCCTCATAGTAACGCCATAAGGTGACAAATCTACAATCTGTGCAAATACTAGTTCATTACTGTAGCGGCCGCGAAGTAGGGGATTCCCGCGGCCGGCGGATCCCTGTCTGTAACCAAGGCTTGACATACTACTTTTCTGAAACATTCAATGAAATAAACACAAAAAAAAACTGCCAAGAAATTAAACGTTTATTTCTAGATAAACTAAAAGTGTACTAGACAAAATAAAACTGTACAATATAACGAACCTCGTTTATTGTTTTTATTTTAAATAAAAGTAGCGACAGATTGTCATAACACCAGAAAGCAAAAATTGTTTATGCCAAGATGCTGTGTCACAAAAATTAAAAACAGCACATTGCCGACCTAGGCCGGTAATGATGTACCAAATCCCATTAAAGACCTGTCGTCTAGTCGCATCTGAAACACGATACTTCGCAGCAAGAAACACAACATAAATATTTCATTGCTTATTTGAGAAAACGTTATTGTCACACACGCAACACGCCAATCTGCCCCAGTTTCGCAGACTGTACATACTGACACCGAGTGATTTCCATAGAGATGACGGCCGGCGGTTGCCTGATCTGCATTAACTGCTGCCGACCTCGTACGCTGTTTGTGCATTCACTATCCAACAATTCATGCTGCGTATCAAATCAACCATTACGTGATATCATTTGTAGCGCCACCTAGTTGCCCACTGCATAAACCACAGAGTTTGAGTTTGAGCCATTTGAGTTTGTCTTGCTCTTATGGGTTCGATACTTGAGCAGAGAGGAGGACAGCAAGACAAACGCATATGGCATTCTAAGAGCTAACGGACTATTATACGACGCATGAGTACACACGCAGTAATGTCACAATGTTCTACATCACGCCAACGAAGTTTCTGAATGCGGCTGCATAAATACATCTTCCAACTCTCTTCCTTGGACTTCGGTCCCCAGGCTCATCTGCCTGAAGAGAGATCTCTCTTTTGTGACTATCCCCACAACATTATGATGAGACCGAAAGACGAACAAAACGTGTTGCCACACCAATCGATCGATCATCGATCGATGGCATTGATCAATGGTAGAATAGAATCGTCGACGTCGATCGATAGTTTCTACTACTCTTATCGATTGATGGCATCAATCAATGGTAAAATGGAACAGTCGAAGTCAATCGATAGTTCCTACTAGACGACACCAATCGATCGATGGTATCGAACAACGTCGATCGATTAGTTTATCCGTCGATCACCCAAAGCTACCACAACATCATCGCATTCGGTCGATGTTGATTGATGACATCGATCGATGATCGATCGATTGGTGTGGTGAAACCCAAAGGCAGCCGAAATAGCTCGAAGCATTGCGACCCGCAAGTGGCAGTGGGCAGGTTACGTGGCTCGCAGGCCGACGGTTGCGGCCTCGCACCGGCAGACGCAGCATAGGAAGCCCCCCACAGGATGGACTGATGACCTGGTGAACGTCGAAGTCCGCGGAATGTGGGCCGAGCAAGACTGGTCTTTATGGCGCTCTTCGGGTCTATTTTCAGCAGAGGACGTCTTTTAGAGTTATCTGCTAGAACTGAAGAAGTACTTCGTTGTTGAAGACTTTTAGACGTTGCGCAAGGTGTTTACGCAGCAAAGTTGCCGTGTTCCGGCGTAGACTAGAGAGGAAGACGACTCTACCGTAGAGCAGAGTGAGTACTCTACCAGGGCCCAAAAAATAACATGATTCCTAAGATTTTCATTCACTCGATGGGCTCCTACCATCTGCGCGGAAAGAGAAGCCACTGGTACATCCTATGCTATTTCTTTGCTCCCAGACCGACTTGGAAGTTAATGGAAGTATATAAAACATTTTTTCCAATTGCAAGCCGTGTAACGTTTTCGATATTCTATTTGTCTGCCTCTTCACGTTCGTCTCAGTGAGTTCGAATAAATTTCACATACATATTTAATGTAGTTTAAGTCCGTACCCCTTAACCCTTTGTGTGCCCCCCCCCTGCCTGCCCCCCCCCCGCTCCGGCACGCGTCACACTCGGCGCAACTTTTCTCATCACGGAATGTAATTAGGATCATTACATTTATTACTCGAGTTTCATAACTCAATTTGCAATTTGCATGACACAAGGAAAGAAAAGCGATCCAACAAATTAACTGTCAGTTATAATTTCGTTTGACAATTACGTGATTTTGTTTTCTTGTTGCTAATTCGTGACGATAATGAAATTATCGACTGTTAGTTTCTATTACATACTGCAATGTTAGGGCATTGGAATTATAGGTACCTCAGAACATAGTAATAGACCGGTAATGCAAGAGACAGGTTAGTAGACAGGATGATCAATACAAATGGGCCAGTAGGGAGAAGTCAAAAACTATAAGAGGGAATCTGTTCTTAGTAACCGTGGCATCGATTTTAAATAAAAACAAAATGATTTTAGATTTAATAAATAATTTTCGAGTTTTTTCTTTTAATTATTTATCAAGATTAAATTAAGAAAGTGTTTTTATGACTGAATAAACAGCAACACCATCAAAAATAACAACTAAATATACTTGCAGAACCATTTTTAGGTTTGTTCGCAGAAAATTTTGAAAAGGTAGAATGAAAAAAAAAATATTTAAGAAAAACATGCTATTTCAACATATTCCCCTATCTCTTATAGTTTTTGATTTCTCCCTACTCTACTAACCCATTTGGATTGACCACCCTGTATTCTACATAGATCAATGATTGGAATACTCAAAAAGGTTTCGTAAAAAGCAGTGGTTTAAATAGGTACCTACCTACTTACCTATTCACAAGGAGATTGAGGTCTCGCTTCGCTCTTCAGCTCATCTCAAATACAACATTTACAAGTCTAGCGCCAGCACAAGACTACTCGCGCTTAGCAACGTGAGCCTTCGCGCGCCCCTCATTCTGCCCCCCCCCCCCCTCGGCCCAATTATTACTAAGTTAGTAATTACTCACGATTACACAGACACCGTTTTAATAATGCTGCGGCTGCCAAGAGATGAGCTCCAATTCAGCTTGGTTCATGCTTTGAGTACCCAAGTTCTTGCGTTTTATACAGTTTCATAAAATTAATCCACATAGGTACATACACAAATCACGCCTTTATCCCTTATGGGGCAGACAGAGCCTAAAATAAATAACAATACAATACAATACAATACTCTTTATTGAACACCACAAATCAGTACAAAACAATACAGAAACAAACAATTCACACAAACTAAAATGAATTAAAGTATGTGATAACAATGCATTTTATTCATTTTAGACAGCATGTTTCATAAAGCCATTTACTGCTTAAGACCTACACAATCGATATCTAAATAGAAATACCTAGCGTAAGTTTATATTTTTCAAAACAACCAGGTTCGATTCCCCGAGCTGTGTACAGGTTTTTTAAATGTATGAATGCAGTTTTTCTTGTTATTAAAATCGATGACATGGTTCCTAAGAACAGATCTTCGTATGTCTTATAGTTTCAGACTTTCCCATACTGACCGATTTCAATGAGACACCCTGTATAACACTCCCGGAGCTTGATCACGCAAAGTATATTTAAATAACCTGGGGCCCGATTTTTGAAAGCAAATGAGTGAAAATACCACTCGAAAGTGGTGAAAATTGTGCTGAATTTGTAATACGAGTAGCTTAGAATATACTTACGGCTCTCATTAATCTTATGATCTAGTCAAAAATGTAATTAAAGCTGTAGGTTCACTATCACTACATAGTATAAAACAAAGTCGCTTTCTCTGTCCCTATGTATGTTTATATCTTCAAAACTACACAACGGATTTTGATGCGGTTTTTTTAATAGATAGAGTGATTCAAGAGGAAGGTTTTTATGTATAATTCTACGCAGACGAAGTCGCGGGCAGAAGCTAGTTGAAGATAAAAACAGATTTATACCACTTTCAAGTGGTACTTTCGAGTGATGTGCTTTTAAAAATTGGGCCCCTGAACGTTTCGGTCACATCGCCGCGTCGGTCACGTCGGGCGCGCGGCCAGACGCGGAGGTCGCGCCCGTGAGCCCGCACGGGGTTTACACTACACGCACGTGATCAAGATTTATTTTGATCACGACTCGTCAACATGACTTCGACGATATTTTAAATAACAAATTTTAAGTAACTAAACCTTAAAGTCACGTTTAGCATGATTAAGGGCGTAAAGGTAGAAAGGGAAATCAAAATAATGATGGGGTGGTTGCCTATAACATGATTCCTAAGCTTTTACTGTCTGCGCGGGAAAAGGAGCAGCTGGTACATTCTATGCTCTTTCTTTGCAAGATTTTTGTGAATATACAGGTGTTATATTTTTGCATACATACATACACAAATCACGTCTTTATCCCTTACGGGGTAGACAGAGTCTAAGGTAACAGGTACCTACAGGCCATATTTAGCAAGATTGTGGATGTGGAAAATGGAATCAAAATAGTGATGGGTTGCTAGCCGCATCGCCTACTATATTGTTATATGTTTAATTGTTGAAAGTGTCGGGAAAAGTCAGACAGAGATACAAATTTTAATTTATGCGCGAACGAAGTCACGGGCAACAACTATTATAAAAGAAGTCATCGTATGGGGGACCCAGCGCCGATCCTCCAGTATCTTATTGCGCCGCCAATCTGAGCGTAACACGAGAAGCCAATCTACATAAAAACGAGGGCGAGGGTAGTTTAATTAAATAAGGCTGCATCTCGGATGCGATCCCGAGATGTCAGTGTCACTCCTCGATACGCTGACGCCGCGGCCCGTAGAGGATATAACCAATAGAGTGCTAATATGGGCTATACATACAGTCAAGGAATTTAATTCCTAGCCCACCATAGAACGTTTTTTTAGGAAGCGTCGTAACGATTTTCTTTATTAAGTAATGCGATGTCACACCCACGCACAGAGAAAGAGAGAGAGAGAGAGAGAGAGAGAGAAAGAGACACAGACGGACAGACAGATAACGTTGTCAAGCTTATAACACCCCTCTTTTTGGGTCGGGGGTTAAAAAATATTTAGGTACTATTTCCGAATAAATTTTAAGGCACAGTTTACATATTTACTTTTTATTCTTGTAAAAATGTGTGTTACATTCGCAACGCCACCAACGACTAAGCAATCACTACCTAACTAAACTATTCTTATCTATCTTAATCTTTGCTTGCTCAACTCTCCTGACCGGCTTGGCCTTCGACCGGCCAACCAGCAGCAGCCACATTGTCTTGGCTATGTTTTTGCGAGTTGTAATTTCCACTCTTTTGGTTAGTTCCTCTATGGCGGCGGAGGGTTGCGGTGGCCGTCGCGGGTCGTCCCCGGGGAGCCGCTCTGTATGCAGGTATTGTTGCTTTGGGTTGAGCTCCATTCTGTCAAAGTGTTTCTGAATTCTGTCCGGGACCGGAGTAATTTTATGTATTGTGAGGAAAGTTTGGTTTATGCGTTAACGGGGCAATTTGTTGGGTTTGTTGGAGCTCGCGCTGGCGCACCATCGATACATTGCCTATCGATACATTGCCTATCGCTAGTATTCCCTATCGATACATTGCCTATCGATACATTGCCTATCGCTAGTATTGCCTACCGATACATATTGCCTATCGATACATTGCCTATCGATACATTGCCTATCGCTAGCATTGCTTATCGATACATTGCCTATCGATACGTTGCCTATCGGTACATTGCCTATCGATACATTGCCTATCGATACATTGCCTATCGATAGTCTTGGTCTCTTCCTTGTCAGTATCACTCTTAACAGAGTGGTCGTGGTCATCACTTCATGACACGCCGCCACTCTTCTCTGAGCCATCAAAGAAGAGTATTGGTATACATACAATAAAGTTTTAAAGATCTAAACATACAAACCCAAATGGCAAACCCATTCGGAGCTTCAATATTATGGGACAAAATATAGGCCCGTTTTAAGGCCCTGTTACTGCTGGCATTCATTTCTAAATGATTTGCAAATCCTGTCGTTTGATTAGCTTTCAATTAACTTAGTCAAACATATTACAATTAGCCAATTCAGCGTGAAATAGGCTCTGTTGGAGCAATTCGTGTTTGCTCGCGTCCTCACGTCGCCGGGTTCAAGCTCCGTTTAGCAAAGACAGGTTTTATCTGTTAACGTTGGCTTAGCGATCAAATTGTAGGTCACATTTTCTAGATTAAAATTAATTGGAGAATCTCACGCAAGATTCTAAATCAAGACGGGTGGTGTCAACTGTACTTCTTATCGTGCTGTTTTCCTTCACACTTGCACTTAGCTAGCTTGGATAGCTGCTTTTAGTAATCCGTTGTCGTCTACATTTAACTAGCCTGACTCTATATATAATTTCTTCCACGCTGGTCTGCAAGTAAAGGAAAATCATAAAATGTACCAGTTGCTTCTCTTCCCGCGCGGATGGTAAAAGCCCATCAAGAAAACGGGCGAAAATCTTAGGAATCATGTTATAGGCGATGCGGCTAACAACCCATCACTTTTTTGATTCCCCTTTCCACCTATACGCCCACATTCATGCAAAACGTGGCGTTTAGGTCTTGTTAACTTAGGCTGCCTACCCCGTAAGGGATGAAGACGTGATTTATGTATGTATGTTAGATAAACAGACCCTTATGATACGCGGTCTATCGTTTGCTACTAAAATACTCTCATAATTCGAAACGTGTTGTTTTACTGTAGATTAACAACGCCTAACCTCGTTTTCAACGGAGATAACATTTTTGTGTTGAGGATACGTGTTTATATCCTACGCGTTTGGGTTTAACGGCTTGTAAAATATTGATACAACTTTTCACATAAAACTGCAAACGTATATTTTGATTGAAATAATTCAGCAAAAATGTCAACAAAACGCGCCGACAGTTCTGAATACAAATGTCGAAAAGCTCAGACGAATGGCCTCGAATGCTCATAAAAATGACTTTTTGCAATAAAAATATTTCACACATCGCCGTCGACGTAAATTCTCGCCGACAAAATGAAATGCATTGGCCATGCGATGGTGCTACGGCGTAGCGGCGTAGCGGCGTAGAGGGGCTACGCGCGTCCGCGCCGGGAAGCGGAAGTCGTTAGCCGCCGCCCGCTGGCCGCGCGCACTACACTGCCTCCCGAATATTAAAAAAAAAACTTGATTTTTCGAAAGCCATTGCTGATGATTTTTAATTCCAAGTTGAAAGACGGCCTTAACATTTGTTTAATACATACATAAATCACATCTTTATTCCTTACGGGGTAAACAGAGCCTAAGGTAACATGACCCAAAGGCCACGTATAGCATGATTGTGGGCGTATAGGTGGAAAGGGGAATCAAAATAGTGATGAGTTGCATCGCCTATAACATGATTCCTATGATTTTCACGCATTCCCTCGATGGAGCCATATTAAAAAAAGAAGAAGAAACAGGGTGGCGGTGTGAGCGGCGGCGCGCGCGCCGGACGGCGCTTTGTGCCCGCCGCGGCGGTGACGGCTTTCGGGATAATACGGCATGCTGACAAAGGCCGGGTTCAGGCACCTGCGGACATGATCAAATATCAAATAAATGCATTGGTTTAACTATGGGGATACGGTTATAACGCATTGGCTACTTCACATTGGCCTTCCATCCTCAACATCTTGATGGTTGGCAGTCGAGTACCGTGAGTTTTAAACGCAATTTCTTTCCTCGTACGACAAAGATCTGGAACCAACTTCCTGCTGCAACATTCCCTGAGCGGTACAAGCCTTCCTGATCTTGAAAGGGCCGGCAACGCACCTGTGATTCCCCTGGTCTTGCAGGTGTCCCTGGGCGATGGTGATTACTTTCCATCAGGTGACCCGTCTGCTCGTTTGCCCCCTCTTATATAAAAAAAGGCTCGTTATCTTTATCTCCAGTCTGTGTACGTCCCACTGCTGGGCCCCGACCGCCTCTCAGAATGAGATGACTTGGGCTGTAATAGTTCCCACGCGGGCCCAGTGCGGATAGGAAACTTAACACACACCCTTGAGCTTCCAGATGTGTGTAGGTTTCCTCGCGATGTTTTCCTTGAGGGTCGGTGGTTCGAATCCTTAGCTCGCAGTTTTCGGAATCTATAAGGGAAATTACATTTGAAATTTACCATGAGCCAGTGAAGCAATTCAAGGGTGTTTAAGTTCCCCAATCCGCACAGGGCCCGCGTGCGAAGTATAGCCCAAGCCCTCTCATTCTGAGAGGACGCCTGTGCCCAGCAGTGAGACGTAAGGCTGGAGATGGTGATAATTTTCTTCTACTCTTCTACTCGTACTTGCGAAATTATGATCGCTTAAAATAAATTCCTATGAAATAACTACATTGTCTTTATTTCCAGCTTCCATCTCAGTATATCGCGTAATTCAAATACTCTACAATCAACCAGTTGAGTGTTGACGTTACAGTGATTTATTACAATAATAACACTTACTTGATTCAACACACGATTCGCAGATGAAACAAAGTGCTCGCTCGGCGCTGATCGCGCGCAAAGGCAGAACAATTAAAATTAGAGGCGTAATTGCGTCTAGAACATAATCTGTTGGTGTAACGGCTTGTTTGCCAACAAAGCAAACAGATTCGGAATTAATTACATTAGTACCAGCCTCACGCGCTCCACTACGCCGCGAGACCCGCGCGACAATACAGTGTAGTAACAGACAATACAGTGTAGTAACAGACCGTCCACGCAGGAGACAGAGCGAGGTGACGCGCGTGCGCCAGAGCGAGATCTAACCCGTTGTGAGCCTGTGAGACTCTTAATTGAAAGTAGTAATGCTTTTTTGACATGCGCCAACAGCTGTCAATTTTTTTTAGTGTGCAATACCATGACATCTTAGCGCGATTCAATTCAGTTTCAATTTTGCGTTTCAGCTGTCATTTTTGACACTTCTAGTATGGTATCAAATGAATAAAGAATTTTTACTTCTTGATTTTTTACGTTTACTTTTACGGTTTAACCGTTAGAAATTAAATTTCTAAACGACACTGAAAATTAGAACAGATAGAAAAATCCGAAAAGTAAAGCTATGGCCGGGAATCGAACCCGAATCCTCGTCATTCCGTGACGCGTGCTATACCCCTACACCACCCATAGCAGGTGGGTAAGCCTTCGAATTTCAAAACAAAAATTCGTATAGTAACAAGGTCACGTGACAGCTAATAACAGATACAAAAATTCTAAGGCTTTCCCACTTTTCGGATTTTTGTGTGTTCTAATTTTCAGTTTCGTTTAGATTTAACTTCTGGTATGGATCTGACAGCGAGCGATCCAACTTTGGTTCGGAATTGAATCGCATTAAGACGTCATGGTAAGGCCCCTTGTCTCAGTTATTTCAACTCCAATCTAAACTAACACAGTTATGTTATAATACCCACGGAGCCTCGCGAGCTATTTGATATACTACTATCAGTACTATTTTCATCTAAAGGAAATCAATCATTATTATAGTTGATCTATGGAAACCTTCTCAGATCTTCTCCGTATTTAGTGTAATTTGCTTTGTCCCGGTAAACTTTTGGATTATTTTAATAATGCCTCCTTCTTTATGACGAATTTAAATGCGTTGGGAAATTGAAATAAAGCCATTTAAAAGACCTTTGCGGCCTATTTGCAAAATAAAGTTTGTTTAGGAACAAACGGTTACACGTCATGCTATTTGTATTGAAAAACAATTCCATACCACGTATTCACGCGTAAGTGCGTACGAACTGAGTTTTTCCATAATAATAATGAACCGGGCAAAGCTACCCTGCTCACCCAGAGTCGACGTAACAAGGTCACTGCCATCCTCGTAATTGGCGCGCTGAAGCAACGTCGGCTTCCTGTCAGATTTGTTTCTTCCAATTTCTCGCAATGGTTGGGGTTGCGATGCGCCCGCGACCCGCGAGGGATGCCGTGTGGTTCAGGAGGCGCTGTTCGCAAAGAGGTATCAGCGGGCATCGAGCCTTTCCGCGCAGATGGTAAAAGCCCATCGAGGTAACGGGCAAAAATCTTAGGAATCATTTTACAGGCGATGCGGCAAGCAACTCATCGCTATGTTGATTCCCCATTCCACCTGTACGCCCACAATTATGCTAAACGTGGCCTTTAGGTCTTGTTATCTTAGGCACTGTCTACCCCGTAAGGAATAAAAGACGTGATTTATGTATGTATAAAGGTGTATAATGTATTTAGACGTTTTCGACGTCTTACTCGTAATAACGAAAATTAGTACATTACTGCAGAGGCCGTGAAGTAAGGGATTGCTGGACGAGTTTGGGGTAGGTGGCCGAGTCGAAGACGAGGCCAGATAGAACGAGTCCTGCAATCCCTGTTCCGGCCAAAGCTTGTATAGTGCTTTTCTCAAACAATGTGAGGAAATATTAAAATTAAAATAACTGCTAGACAATCAAGTAAATCATAGTTTACTTTTTTCCGGTAGCATATTTTGCATAGCTAAATTTGCCTCCTCTTTTAAATGAGGCGGAGTACAGTTCATAAGTTCCCCGTCACTTTCATCACTAGAAGTCATTTTTATTTCTGTTAAATTATAATAACAATCACTACGAAATACGCATAAGCAGAAAAAAAGATTTTCGATTTGCCACCTTTTTTATTTTTTAAATGTACTAATTTGATCCAGCTATTTGAGCACCATGTTTAACCGCACATAAATATAGTACCATAGTTTTTTTATTTTTTTATGTCGCAATTATGCTTAGGTACAGATTGTGGTGGTGGTTGGCTGTATGTAATTTTTTCCTTTGCCAATTTAATTTTAGTATAGAAATTTAAAAAATTAGAGCAGCGGACAAAAATGGATTTTCATACTAACTTTTGTGGCCTAAGCCAAGAAGTAATGTAGGGAGCCATAAACGAGAAACTTCATGTCCTCATATCGGGACATTAACGCATACAATTTCCGAGCATGTTTGAGAAAAATATATTTATGTCCTTGGCTGCACAAGAAATACATGTAGGAATGAATGTGTTTACAGAATGACAGACTGACGGAAGGACTGATGAGTGTGCACATGAATGGAACGAACGAAGGAATGAGAGGGAGGACCGAATGAAAGGGACGGAGAAGCCAAGACGTTGATGAAACTAAAGAGATCGCTTACTATTTAAATATTTTGTAAAAACTGTTATACTTGGTTGTGGGTTCAAATAAAAGCATATTTCGTTGCAAGAATTTGTTTCATTGAAGAGGACACTACATACATGGCACGGGTATCTATGCATAGAGCCCGTAGTGTGGTGCAACTTCTGCTATTCACACAGCCGGATTATCTGCGGCCTCCGATACGATCACTTGGCCGCGAGCCTTCCCTTCGGGCCTAATCTCTCGCGAAGACAGCACTCCCCGTCCCGCACGCCCCGGCCATGTTAGACAGAGACCGGTGCTAGTGTAGGGTCGCTTTGTTCAATTGCCCGCAGTCGAGAGTGCTAGATCTGAATCGTGTGATTGGAGACGAAAGGGGCCCGCGGGGCATGAGGGGGGGGGGGGCAGTCCCTTTGGCTTGCGAGTGACGTGTGTAGTCCACTTGAAATGAAGTAGGATCGCTGTTTAAGACTTTGAGCAGATAAATTTAGTTACTATACTTAGATTTCCGTGTGGTTTTGCCTCTATTAATTTTTTGGACATTTAAATTTGTCGTTTCTTCCATGCTGCTGGTCTGGGAGTAAATAAAAAAGAGAATGTACCAGTTGCTGTTCTTGCAGTTAAATAATTGTTGGGCAAAGAACCGGTACAGATTTTGACTCATCCTCTGGCAAGTTATCATTCAGAAGTATTAAAGACACTTATTTAAAATATGTAAACTGTTTTTTATTTCGTAACGGTTAATAAAAATTGTTCCGTACTTTCCTATATTTAAATTAGTTTATTTTTATTTTTATACCGTTCGCATCGTTTAGCACATACAATTTTAGTTCCCATTTCTAAACGTCATTTTTCAAAATTATTACTGGAATGGTGTATATCTGATTTCCGAACGAAGCGACGCGACAGTGCTGCCCCCCTGCGACAGTCTTCAGAGGCTCTTATTTAGCAACTTCGAATGGCGGCACGCACGCACAAAACGATCCCTTTCTTTCAATCTATTTTCACCTGAAAACTTTCATTAGCACCACAGTGTTAAAATCCCTGACTAGTTCAGCCAGTGACCTATGGAGATACAGACGGGGGCCCCCAGGAAACCATCAGCTCGTCGATTTTGGTGAGTCAGATATTGCATTATTCCAGGCCTCCAGAAACCTTCTATTAACTTTCTTACATAAATAGTTGGTCCTTCGAGCCGGATTGGCTCGATATATTGTGTGTGCTAATAGTTTAAATTACATTACATAGTTAATTTACAAGTACGATAACATTTTCTGGAAAGTACCGACGTGCTACCGTCTTCAAGTGTGTGATTTACTAAGGAAAAAGTGCCGATTTAGTTACTGTGATTCCACCTTACGCTTATAATAAGTGGTGAGGTAACCGATTAAATTTGTATTTCCGAGTTTTACATCGTAATTCTCATTTTGCACTTTTTATTTCAATAACCGTGCGGTAGGCATAAGTCGCTCGCCGCGCGTCGCCCGCCACCACGGCGCCAAGTCTAGCGTATAAGCGCGACGCCTGACTTTACTTGCGTATTTCGGTATTGTTGCATTTTCGTGTTTAATACCATAAATATCAATATTATAATAATAAGAATAAGTGTTCTTTTCAGTATTACTTCTATTTACGCACTACGTGGTAAATAATTTTATTATAATATTAGTTCTGTTCGAGTTTCAAATTTCTTTTCTTTCAATTTTGTGATGCAATTATTTCGTCACTAAAATTATTAGGTATAGGTACGCATTGCGACCGTACCAGTTATACATAATTACGTATTACTGCGTAATAATATTTTCAACAAACAAACACATTTTGTTCACGTTTTCTTATTAGATTTCCCACACGATGGAGATCGAACAATTATATTTCGAGCGAGACATTCAATTGAACACGTTACAAAAAATGGCAGAATGTTCCGAATCCGATGAAATGCAATTTCGTTGTAGAATTAAAGAATTATGCTCAATTAAAAAAGAGTTTCTTAAGGTACAGGTTAAGATTGAAAAATCTTTAGCTAAAAATAATAGCTTTTCTAAAGAGGAGCAGCTGTCTTTCCGCAATCAGTTTGATGATTTATACTATCAGGTTCAAGTGGCTGCCGACACCTACAAGATTCTGCAGCGTCGCAGTAGTCAGGTCGGCAATGATATTAAAGACAACGTCGTGTCGCACAGTTCCCGCGGGTTGAACTTACCTCCGCTACCGTTACCGTCATTTAGTGGGCAGCCCACTGAGTGGGCAGCGTACTACGACTTGTTCAAATCGCTTGTTCATGACAATGTTGACCTTTCAGATGTGCAGAAGTTTAGGTACTTGTTGCTAACGTTAAAAGGCGAACCATACAACCTGATAAAGTCTCTTCCCATTACAGACGCGAATTATAACATCGCTTTAACGATATTGAGCAATAGATACGAGAATAAACGGATCATTGCTACGAAACATTTAGACAATATTCTAGACCTGGAACCTCTTACTGATAAAAATACCTACGTTGGTTTACGTAATCTTTTAAATGTTTTTCAAGAAAACTTGACGGCACTCAGTGCCTTAAGTTTAAGTCTGCCTATTTCGGAATGGAGTTTTATTCTTCTGAATATTTTGTTACGAAAAATGTCTCCCAACATTCGTCGACGCTTTGAACTCTCCTTGTCGTCTTCTTCGGAGATGCCCGATTATAAGGAACTACTCGAGTTCCTAAGGCGCGAGCTGGCCGCTCACGAGGTGATGCTGGGCACGGCCGGCGGCGCGCCCGGCTGCCCGCGCCCGGCCGCCGCCGCGCCCGCGCCGGCGCGCCGCTCGCCGCCGTCGCCGCGGCAATCTTTCGCGCGCGCGCAGTCGGAATATGTAAACTCGCCCGCGCGTACTCGCACATTTTCTAATGTTTCTACGAAACATAGCCCGATGCGGTCGGTGCAATTTAACGTCGAGTCTTCGACTAATAATGGTTCGCCGAAGTCGAACAAAGTATGCATTTATTGCAAATCGGTTTCACACATTTTAAATAAATGTGAAGATTTTCTTAAACAATCAATTAATGATCGTAAGACTTTCATCAGTGAAAACAACGTGTGTATCAACTGTCTTCACGTCGGACACGACATTAAAAATTGTTTTTCGAGATTTACGTGTAAAGTTTGTTCGCAACGTCATCATTCCTCGTTACATGAAAACGGGCAAGCGGCGCGCTCGGGTTCACTCCCGGCGCCCCCGGTCGCTGCGGCCGCCGCCGCCGCCGCTGCGCCGCCTAGCATGACGCACTGCGGCACGCGCGCTCGCACGCCGTGCAATGTTTTACTCACCACGGCGGTCGTGGACGTCCGCTCGGCGGCGCCCGCGCCTCCGCCCTGCGCGCCTGTCCCCGTGCGGGTTCTGGTAGACCAGGGTTCTCAGGCTACTCTTATTGCAGAGTCATGTGTTCAGCGTCTGAATTTACGTCGTTTTCATGCTGCGTGTGACTTAACCGTTACAGGAATAGGTGACAAGGACGAAAAATCCCGTGGTTACGTCGTGGTCGAGGTGACGCCTCGTGGTAAAGTCGAGCCCAAGCTGTTAATCGAAGCGCATATTTTGCCTAAAATTACAAGCTACGTGCCCAATGTCAACTTTTCGGTCGAAAAACTTCCGCATTTGCAGAATCTGACCCTCGCGGACCCCGAGCTCCGCTCCTCGCGTCCAGTAGAACTGTTGTTAGGATCGGATTACACGGGCAGTGTGTTGCTTCAGGACAACGTAGTCGGACCTCCTGGGACTCCAGTCGCTATGAATAGCATTTTCGGCTATTTACTGAATGGTCGGGTTCCTGCTAGAGACACGAAATTTCAGTTACATGCCAGTTTCAATTCCTGTCAAAGTGATATCGACCTTCAAAAGTTCTGGGAATTAGAATCCGTACCGGAAGTGAAACCGCTTACGCCAGACGAGGCTAGGTGCGAATCCATTTTCGTCCAGACTCATTCGAGAGATGAAACCGGCAAATTTATCGTTGCTCTTCCTTTCAAGCCAGACGCCCCTCCCCTGGGTGAATCACGTGACATTGCTCTTTCGCGTTTAATCAAGCTGGAACAGAGGCTTGAACGCAATCCTGATTTGAAGTCAGACTATGTTAAATGTCTCCAAGAGTACATTGACCTCGGTCATATGGAGCTCGTTGATGAGTCTTTGGCACCCTCTTCGACGCCCTACTATATTCCTCACCACTGTGTGGTTAAATCTTCTAGTACCACAACCAAGGTCCGTGTGGTATTTGATGCCTCATGCAAAACCACAAACGGTCGTTCCCTAAACGATAATCTTCTCATTGGACTAAAATTGCACCAAGATATCGTGCAGGTTCTTCTTAAATTTCGTTTGCACAAAGTGGTATTTACTGCAGATATCAAGATGATGTACCGTTTCATTTCCCTGCGATCAGAAGACCGTGATTATCAGCGTATCCTCTGGCGTACCAGTTCTGACATGCCTGTTCAGGAATTTCGATTATGCACAGTGACGTTCGGAGTCGCGTCTTCTCCGTTTCTTGCCTTACGAACCCTTCGTCAACTCGCTATTGACGAAAGTGCTTCTTTTCCTAAGGCTTCCAAGATTTTACTTTCGGATGTCTTCGTCGATGACGTCATTTCAGGTACGAGTTCGCTTGATGAAGCGTTGCTTCTTCAACAAGAGCTTATTTCTTTGTGCCAGACGGGGTCTTTCGACCTTAGAAAATGGACAAGTAACCGTCCAGAGTTAATGTCTTCTGTGACTTCTAATGCGGAGCCCAACGAAGCGTTAGCGATTTCCAACCTGGATGGCGACACTTCGGTCAAAGTATTAGGCCTTAAGTGGTTTCCGAAATCAGATACTTTCAGTTATGAGGTCAAACCAAGTCCTGCGACTTGTTCAAAAAGGATCATACTGGCGGAGATTTCTAAAATTTTTGACCCGCTTGGTCTTCTTTCTCCAATAACACTGTTTGCGAAACACTTAATTCAACGGCTTTGGATCTCGGGAATATCGTGGGATGAAACCCCACCGAAATCAATCTCTGACGATTGGTTTAATTTCATTTCTGAGCTGCCCCTGCTTGAATCAATTTCTATTCCGCGTCATGCCTTTCCTGAGAGCAGGTATATACAAGTCCACGGCTTTTCGGACGCCTCTGAAAAGGGGTTCTCGGGGACAGTATACGTACGCGTCACAGACATAAACGACAATATTCATGTCCATCTCGTTTTGGCAAAAACGAAGGTAGCGCCTTTAAAACGCATTTCAATACCTCGCTTGGAGCTGTGTGGGGCTGTACTTCTCTCAAAATTGATTGAGACCGTACTGAGTACCTTTTCGGGTTTGATTTCAAATAACGATGTCTATGCCTGGAGTGATTCATCGATCACTTTGGCCTGGTTACGATCTTCGTCGCACGAATGGCGTACGTTTGTGTCAAATCGGATTACGGAAGTAACAAGTCGCGTCCCGGCATCTCGGTGGCGCCATGTACGGTCAGCAGATAATCCTGCAGACCCAGCATCGCGCGGAGTCTTACCGTCTGAACTCGACCAGGAGCTTTGGTTCTACGGCCCTTCTTGGCTTAAACGTCCTGAGGCCGAGTGGCCCGTATCTAACCTTGATTTCATTACAGACGAAGAAAAACGAAGTAACGTTCTCGTGTCGACAGTGGACAGTACGGATAAGACTGATACAGAATTTATTTCTAGATTTTCATCACTTTCTAAACTTCTACGTGTGGTTTCCTACACTTTCCGCTTCATAGAAAAATGTCGCAAACTTAAAAATTATTCTAAACATATAACAGTCCACGAATCTAAGCGCGCACTTTCGCGTCTAATCTCTCTTGTTCAAAGTGAGCAATTTTCGGATGACCTTTCAAAAATAAAATCTAATAAAAATTGTTCAGATCGTTTACAAAAACTGAAACCCTTCGTCGACAGTGGGGGTCTTCTCAGGGTCGGCGGCAGGATTGATCGAGCTCATACATCATACAACGCGAAGCATCAAATTTTACTCCCGAAAGGACATCATTTAACGAGCTTAATAATTGATCACTATCATAGGGTCAATCTACACGTAGGGCCGCAGACATTGCAATTCATTCTTTCCCAAGAATATTGGATCCTGTCCGCGCGCGACGCGGTACGCATGCGCACCCGCCGCTGCGTACAGTGTTTCCGAGCGCGGCCTCGCCCCGCTCCACAACCCCAGATGGCGGCTCTTCCCGCAGCGCGGGTAAGATCGTTGCGCCCCTTCTTACACGTCGGGGTAGATTTCGCTGGTTATTTCCAATTAAGGTCGAGCAATTTTCGTAACTCAAAACTTTTCAAAGCCTACGTCGCTGTTATGGTTTGCATGTCCACAAAGGCGTGTCACTTGGAGTTAGTGCCAGATTTATCCACCGAAGCTTTTCTAAACACATTAAGGCGTTTCGTGTCCCGACGGGGACTTTGTTCAGACATATATTCGGACTGCGGTCGTAACTTTGTTGGGTGTGATAGATATCTTAAGGAACTTTTTGATTTTTTAAAGACAGATTCTACTCAGCTCGAACTTAATAAAAAATTAATGGATTCCGGAATTACCTGGCATTTCAATCCAGCTTACGCAAGTCACTTTGGTGGGATTTGGGAATCTTGCGTAAAAAGTTTTAAAACACATCTTTATCGTGTGATAGGAACACAAACCCTTACTTATGACGAGTTCAACACTATCCTGTGTCAGATTGAGTCAGTGCTCAACTCTCGACCACTTTGCGTCTTAAGCAGTGATCCAAGTGATCCGTTGCCGCTCACACCCGCGCATTTCCTCGTCGGGGAGCCATTGACCGCGTTGCCCGAGTATGACTTCAGTGATGAACGACCCAGCCGTCTTCAACGCTGGCAGGTCATACAGCAGGCTGTTCGTCATTTCTGGAAGCGGTGGAGCACCGAATATCTTTCCCAATTACAACAGCGGGGCCGATGGTTCCGCGATGAAGGCGAGTCCCCGGTGTCGGAGGGCACTGTGGTGGTGGTGCGCGACGACGGCCTGCCGCCCCTGCAGTGGCGCCTCGCGCGTGTGCACGAGCTGCACCCGGGTGCCGATGGTGTTACCCGTGTAGTTACGTTACGCATGGGTAATTTTTACACGAAAAGACCTATCGTAAAAATTTGTCCATTGCCTATAGACTAAGAGTCTTAGGTATCTATTAGTATACTACTTAGGTTTAATATTAGTTAAAATAATTCACTTATTTTAAGGCCGGCGGCATGTTCCGTACTTTCCTACATTTAAATTAGTTTATTTTTATTTTTATACCGTTCGCATCGTTTAGCACATACAATTTTAGTTCCCATTTCTAAACGTCATTTTTCAAAATTATTACTGGAATGGTGTATATCTGATTTCCGAACGAAGCGACGCGACAGTGCTGCCCCCCTGCGACAGTCTTCAGAGGCTCTTATTTAGCAACTTCGAATGGCGGCACGCACGCACAAAACGATCCCTTTCTTTCAATCTATTTTCACCTGAAAACTTTCATTAGCACCACAGTGTTAAAATCCCTGACTAGTTCAGCCAGTGACCTATGGAGATACAGACGGGGGCCCCCAGGAAACCATCAGCTCGTCGATTTTGGTGAGTCAGATATTGCATTATTCCAGGCCTCCAGAAACCTTCTATTAACTTTCTTACAAAAATATTCGGAATATGCCCTTCCAATATTCAAATTGAATCGTTGTAATGGAATGGATCAACGCATTTTTAAGGAATTCCATAATTTTAATTCCTTATTACATATTTTTGAGCGCCCTCACATAGCTAAGCCTTGAAATATTTAAAGTACATTTTAAAGTAATAAAGATCGGTATCTCTGCTCGCCGACAAGGACTCTTGAAACGCAAAGACTTTGAGATTAGCAGTAAATTTTCGGGGGCGCTAATATAATATGTACAGAACATAATAGCAAAGCGAGAGCATTCTCGAGTATCGGCATATTTAATGCAGAGGTTGGGGCGCGTCGTGAACCACTAACAAACGGCAGTTGCCTTTAGCTTGTATTTGGACCACGTTTTACTCTGCAACTTCTTCCGGGGCAAGGCAACTAAGGGATTCACCGAAGGAACTAGTGCTAAAACAAAATTTGTACACTAACACGCGAAATACGTATAAATAGGTATAAAAACGGGGAAAGTCAAAAAATTCCACATTAAACAACGGTGTCTAAAAAGCCAAGGATCCAAGTGGTTTGACCCATGGCCTCTTGGCAGAGGGTTGCGGTTTCGAACCCTGGTTCGCACCGCTAAGTTTTTAGAATTTATCTGCGGAATTAAATTTTAAATTTACTATGAGCACGAATTATTCAGTGAAACCATCGTGAGAGCCTGCACATAATGTACTTACCACGCAGTTCCATGGTGTTTGTAAAGTTTCGGATTCACCCTGGACCTGAGTTGGAACTGCAGCCCCAACTCACGCTACAAATGGGATATTGCGATATTTCTGTGGCACAAAATAAACTTAAAAGTCTGTGTTAAAAATTACATTATTTTTTGAAGTCCACTCTTTCGAATGTCCAATGTCTACCTTATTTTTACTATCTCAACTATACGGGTATAAATCGTGTAAACTTTTTTATTACTTACCTCGAGACGTGTTGGATTCGCTACAATGTCCATGTCAAGTTGCTTCTCGTCCCGCGCAGATGGTAAAAGCCCATCGAGGGAATGGGCGAAATTCTTAGGAATCATGTTATAGGCGATGCTAGCAACCCATCATTATTTTGATTCCTTTTTCCACCTATACGCCTACAAGCATGCTGAACGTGGCCTATAGATTTTGTTACCTCAGGCTCTGTCTACCCCGTAAGGGATAAAGACGTGATTTGTGTATGAACATATATGTCCATCACCATTACACATAAAATGACGATGAAAACGAGGGTAGTTGTGCGCCGCTGTCAGTTGCGTCGAACAGCCGCGCGAGCAGTGCTGGCGCGCAGTGTTCGTGTCGCTGCCGCCGGGGCGAGCGCTCTTGGAAAAAGGACTACGAAATAGTCCGAAACATGTCGAGCATCACTCGACTTTTTATACGTGAGTTATCCGTTTATGTGTAATGATGATTAAGTCTCACGGTAGTTTCATGTTGAAAGTACATAATATGTCCATGTCAAAGTCTACCTGTCATGTTTCCTTGTGGCGCGAGGCGCCGGTGCCGGCTCCTGTGCTGGGTGGTGCGCGCGCGGGCCGGGGCCGGGGCCGGCGGCGCGCGGACAGACCGCATTACATTAATTAGACGCGGGCCGCTGCGGCCGCCTTCTTCAACCGCTACCATAGACGAAATGTCCCATTAGAGAGGTAATAAGGGCTATCCAATTGTGGCAACACATCTGCCTTTTTTGACATATACCATATTAACGCAATTTTTTTGCTTTTGTTTTTCCCTTATCTTTTGTATGAACAAACTCATTTATGTAATTAGGATTTTGATTATATATTTATTTTTTGGTTTTTATTAAAATTGTTCGAGTTTCATTCACTATACCGCAAAACGACTAAACATTAACTATCCATATCGATCATAATAGCTACTTGCTCAACTTTATTAACCCTTTTGACCTTCGGCTGGGCAGTCAGAGTGCAGCAATCGCCAATTTAATCTTCTCGTAATTTTATTTCATTTGTGCATTTGCAGTGGGGCACAAATATAGGCCAATAATAATATAATAATAATTGAATTTTATGACGTTTCCACTCTATTAGGTGGTTTGCTCTATGGCCACGACGCTGCGGCTGCTGATCGGATGCCATTATGCTTATGTGGATACGTTTAGCCAAGGTGTGTCTGTCTGTATGAGCCGTCGACAGCTGCGTTACTAAAGGTTAGCGCCGGCAGAGCCTTGGCTTGACAGAAATAAAATAAAATTATTTAATTCGCAAGAACATAGACTAAGCGCGTTATGTTTTATTTAAGACTAGCCTTTCGTCCGCAGCTTCGCCCGCGGTAAATTAATTTTCCCGTAGGAAAAGGTATTTTCCCGCGGTAAAAAGTAGCCTATGTCACTCAGTGATATAATGTAGCTTTCTAACGGCAAAATAATTTTTGAAATCTGTCCAGTAGTTTCTGAGCCTATTCAATGCAAACAAACAAACAAACAATCAAATTTTTCCTCTTTATAATATTAGTATAGATTATTAGTATAGAAGTTGTCTACAACTCCTGTGTCAAAGGGAAAAAGGCTTCTTGTTACATCTTGACTTGTATCTGATTATTTTTTTAAATGTGTTGAGCTGTACAACTAACGTTGAACCATAATAGTTGTGTCAGTTTATTGAAAATGCGTTTAAAATATATATTTTGGTTTCACATGATTCACGGTTAATTTCATTAATCATTATTATCTGGTTTTATATTGAATTTGTGAATGCAGCGGCATGTAATCAAGTTTCTGTAATGTCACAAAAACAACATGTTAAACTTTTTATTTACATTATTTATGTAACTGACCACTGGAAGTCAAATTTGACTAGCAAGATTTGATCTGTTTTTTTATCAATAAGATAAGAAAACGAGCTTACGGGTCACCTGATGGAAAGCAATCACCGTCGCCCACAGACACTCATAGCAAAGCGCTTTAAGAGTGTGTTGCCGGCCTTTTAAGAAAAGAATAGGCTCGTTTTTTGAACACCCCTAACTTGTACCGGTACCCTAAATTCCAGAGTTTAACCGCGCGTGAGAAGTTCCGCGAGAAACAAACGGCCGTGGACTGCCAACTGTTGAGGTGGTAAGGGTGGAATTATATGAAACATACGTTAAAAGTGCCATAAAAACCTCTAATTAAACGACTAGATCTCAAATACTCTCAATAACGCGACGTAAGAGGTTTTGGAAAAAGGTGAGGTCAGGAGTACCTATCCGAATCCGACGAGCATGTTTTTTTTTTTTTATGAATAGGAAGGCAAACGAGCAAGTGGGTCACCTGATGGTAAGTGATCACCACTGCCCATAGACACCCGCAACCCCGGAGGAATTGCAGATGCGTTGCCAACCTAGAGGACTAAGATGAAATGCCTCTTGTGCCCGTAATTTCCCCGGCTGTCTTACTCTCCACACCGGAACATAGCAGTGCAAGCACTGCTACTTAGGGCAGGCTTATGTATGAAGAGATTGATAAGTGTGGATGAAGCGAAAAAAGTATGTCAGGATCGTGGCAAGTGGAACAAAGTAGTCTCTGCCTACCCCTGTGGGAAAGAGGCGCGACGGTATGTGTGTATGTATGTTGAAGACCTCGACTTGTTATTGTTACACCAAATCCTCGCTAAGCCCAGCTTACCCGCAGCCATTAGACCGGCGTCCCGCGAGCCCGCTAAGCACCCCACCAGCACAACTGGATGTCTCTGTCACTTGCGTCCTTGTCCTTCCAGAGCAGAGGGAAGGAGACGAGTGATCGGTCCCGTGTCATCAGTATGCCGCGCGGCGCCGCGCCGGTCCTTATCCCAATTAAATAAAGAAAGCCTGGCAACAGTGCGGCGACGGGGGATACCCCGGACTCATTGTACATACAAATACGATACAGTCAAGTCAAGTTCGAGCCATCACAATTGAATGTCTTGGGTTATGGTACACTACATTTACTACTATTTCAGAAAATAAAGTATCTAGTTGTGAAATTTATTGATTTTGGGAATCATTTTTTCTATCAACTGTAGCTCTCGTCTGAATCTCTTCACCTCTTTTTTAATTATCACGACAATCAATTTCTATTCCATTTTTTCAAACATAGCTTCACCGGTATCATTGAGGTTAAAAAAAATGATGATTTTTTAATCAGCCGCCGTTCGGTGACCACTTTCCCTTTTTAATTTAACATTTAATTTTGTTTTCATCCGTCACTTTGGCAATGGCCCTCACCATCGTTATTTATTTATCTAAGCCTTAATATAACTGTGTTATTCAAATTTTGTTGCTTTTTATTAATATAATCGCTTATTACGATGTCAAAGTCATCTGTACTTAAATGACCTACTACAACTGTTACCTACCTATTCTATTTATTGTCTTTGTGTTCTCATTATGTTTTAATTGTTCGATTTGTTAAGTTTGAAGCATTTTTAATTTAACTGTTAAGATTTTTTTTAATGTCATTATTGAGACTTTTAAGTTTAGTTTTTAATTAGTTTAAATAATTTAGTATTTTTATGGAATAAATTACTAATGAGTAATGCCTGTTTCCCTTATTTCAGCACCAAGTTTGTCCGTTATTATGGCTTAGACGCATAGCTTTTCGAGTACATTAAATACACTACAAAACACAGCATTACAGCTCCAAGGACAAGAGGTAGTTCTTCGGCTTGTAAAGTCCGAAATGTTAACATTATCGTTCCCTTTATGTTAGCGTTGGCCACAAGGCGAGCAGCCCGGGGGTCCCGCGCATCGCCGGCGCCGCTCCCCGGCCATCAGCATTCAGTGGCGCGACGGAGCCCCGGGAGCGCCGCACGTGACCTGCGGCCTGATGCCAGGAACCCTCCATGAAGCTAACGAATCGAAACAGGTGACATCCGATTTGGGTGTCAAAAATACTTAACTGACGCTCGGACTACTCCTGTCACTGTACGAGTCAATTGGCTCAATGCGTGTTTTGACAAGTATAGATCATGTTAAAAAGTCGATGCTAAAGCGAAATTTTCAGGTTTTTAATCTTATTCAAACTTTTTATTCCTTACCAGACACAGCTTTTAAAATAATTACGAAGTGACACACGGATGTCCTAGTATTGAATTTACCTTTTGCTTTTTGTACGGTGTTTAATAAAACCTTCGATAGATAAATAGTGACTGTTACCAAGGCTGTGGTTAAGCTGTCCCTTGTGCAGTATTAGGTCTAACAATCAATTCCAGAGCCACAAACCTTGAGGAAGCCGGCTTCGACCAACGCTGTGTAGAGTTTGTCCGTAAAGTATTTTTGCCAGTGCCGCCGCTTAGTAAATACATACCCGAAGGCTATCCGTGGTATTATGTACACTAAATAATTACAATTTTACCAAAATGTTACACACACTAACTAATATTTACAATAAGTTAAATACAAATCCGCATAAACGACCGACCGTGCACCGACAATTTTAGAAAACAAGTGCCAGCCGCCTTATTGTTCTTTTTTCAGTTCCGCGGCGCCTGGCAACGGACTAGCGCCAGCCAGCCACCAACAGCCAAACAGGTTGAAACCCTAAAAATTTATTATTATTCAAAATACTGGCACATACGGAAATAACTCATGATAAGACAGGTATATGTATAGGTCCGCAGCTTTGTAAAACTAGGATTTGCGTATTCATGGTGCTAGCGCTTATTTGCGCGCGGCAATGGGGCCCAGTGCAAATACTGTCGCATAATGTACGCCGCGCCAGTTTGTAAACTAATCCGGTCGCGATCAGCCGCCGCCGCGCATACCCGATGCAGCGCAGCCCCCCGCTCGGCGATTGGTTGCTTCACATAACAAAATCACATCAAATCCATAAATCGTCTCTTTTATTCACTCTTATTTTACTTGCGACTTTATAGTGCGTGTAATATTTCAGAGCAAATCACGCAACTTTAGCCTCAAATCGCAGGTGATAAGAATTATTAATCCCTGCTTGTACGTGCACGCTATCATGAGAGATGAATCTGGCTTAATTTATTGCGGGATCACTGCACGGTTCACAAGTAGCCGCGACTAGCTTCGCCGTCTCTTACTAAACAGACTTCTGTGATAGAGACGCACGATAAGGACGGGAGGTAAATGCCGTGTTGGCTGTCAGGTGGGTGTCGCTCTTTAGCGATGGCTTAATAATGCAGCGGAGTGCTCGCCCCGCTTCGGGCAATGGTCCGACCGAGGGCGAGGAAGCGATTAGATACCGACTATTTTCTCTTTAAAAGTGACAGATGTATGATGCTAATCGCTGGCTGTTCACACCGCCAGCGAGGACTTTCTCCCTACACAGATCATTCAAACAGATGACGCTTAGCGACAAAAAAATCGCATAGTAACAAAGGTTACGTGACGGTTGGTATCAGGTAGAAAAATTCGGAGACTACCCACCTGTTATGGGTGGTGTAGGGGTATAGCACGCGTCACGGAATCCGGGTTCGATTCCCGGCCATAGCTTTACTTTTCGGATTCTTCTATGTGTTCTAATTTTCACAGACATTTAGAAATTTTATTTTACTTTCTCCCTAGTCACCATCGTCATCATATCACACATGTTAGACATAGGCCTCCCTCATAGACCTCTAGTTGCCTCGGTTGGAAGCGGCTTGCATCCACCGTGAACCCTGTTCACCTCGTAGGTGAGAACTCGAGAACCTTTCGGCCCCAACGACCATCTGTTCTCCGTGCTCTCGCTCTGTCTCGCTCCTTGTCCTCCCTATTAGTAAGAGTCAGCGACAACTCGCTGCACTCGCTTCCCGCTCATCGTCGGCGGTGGGAGCAGTGCCATGCTAGTTGATTACCAGTTAAGCAAGACTGGAGTGCTGCTAGTGGAGTAGGATGGTGATATTGTTTGGATTGTACCCCAGGACTTTGATTGGAATTACATTAACAACTAATCGTAAATAGTAGTTTATTTTGGAGGAACTTCATTTTGTAGTCGTGCGTCAATGGTTTCTTTTGTAAGTTGCTATTTTATTCAACAGCATGATTAATAAATATCAAATAAAATAAGCCATTTTTTTACAAGCGTTATATTAACTTGCAACGTATGTTTGTCCGGGTGGAATCTTGCGACACAATTTTGAAGCAGATTTTGCATACTTGTGTTAGTCTGATGACAACAATAACCTGGTAGTAGAAGTCTGATGGCCCAGCCAGGACCGTCTCCGCAGGAGGGCACTCTTCAACGGTTGGTTCAATTGGCTTGAAGTTTGGTGCACATAATAATGTAGGACTGATGACAATGCAAGTACGCTCAGCAAAAAAGCTTGTTTCTAATATGAAATTTTTAGGCTAGGTTATTTTTAAATATAACACGGCTTGTGAAATACGTGCAACACTGACCCCGCAGGGGCTTAAGGAGTGAAGCCAATATGTCCAAACCTAATGTAAACAAATATAAATCCATTTCGCTGCGTTACTGAGTCGACACACGCAGCAGGTATGTATTCAGCGGCCGTCCAACACATCGCGCCCCCCCCTGCCTCCCCCCTTCGCCGATAGAAATGAAACAATCGACGCGAACAACTCTCAATCGCGGAAAAGTGCGTCGCTGTACAGCACGCCACGCGACCCGTTACATCTCTCCCTAAGCAACCTGGCCGTACTGGCAGAGGGTCGCAGGGCGCTGCTGCGTGGGCCGCCGTACCCGCATTGTGATTCCGGGCGCGCGCGCTCCCGCCCTGACAGATCTGCGCCGCGCGCGCTTTCACGAGAATTTAACATGATTTCAGTGAGATAAACAGACGTAAAACCTTTTATTTTGCTGAACAAATACACGGTTTCCGTGTAGAGAAATCAGAGTGTTTGTTAAATCTTTCTTCAACGCCGACATGAATCACGGAAAAATCTTGAATGCTACATTCTGAAAATTCTCTTTCCCACTACAATTAGGTCCCACGAAAACTGTGGCGAAATATTTTATTGTGTACTTAGTTTGCGAAGATTCCTGTAGTAGTTGTGTTAGCATGCCCAATGCACACCTATAATCAAATATGTTATTATCAATGCGAAGGCGAGTCTGTGTTACTGTCTGTTACTTTTTCAGACTTACAACGCTGATCCGATTTAAAACGATATTTTGTAGGGATAATTATTATGTAGTTGTGGTCTCGGGGAATGACAGAATATTTTTATTACGGAAATCATCTTGTAAGGAGGTGAAAAGGGAGGTGACATTTACGACGACGAAGCGTTACTCTATGAGTAGTATAATTTGTGCTCTAATTGCATGTTTGCTATTAACTTTTTTGTAGGCGTTAAAAATATGCTACCCCGAAATACAAAATCCACGCAGACGAAGTCGCGGGCAATATCCTTTTGAAATATTGTAGTTTTGAAAAGAAATATCCCTGTGTTGATATTTTGATCGGCCATGATATTAATCTTTATTGAGTGCTGTCTGCCAACATCGTTAGTGAAGGTGTTGCCCGCGTGGCAGGGGCTCGGTCGCGGCGGCCCCTCGTCACGGCCGACTCTTGGAGGCTGGACGCAAGCATGGGGTGAATCGGAAAACAAACAAAATAATGCAACAATCTTGCCAAAGAAAAATTATGGCAGCTTCTCAGAGTGGTTAAATTAAAATAAATAAGTATTTATGTTGCATTTGCATAGCAATAGTTTTACCAATTATATAATGCAAAGTGTCAGCGCTAATAACAATTGTGCAATTGATACGAGGCAGACGTGATTTGTATCAGATAACAAGTATCCAAGCTGAAATAATACAGTGTCGTGACACAACCATTTTCATTAACTTTAGCCTATTAGCTGGAAACCATTTGATCAACATGCGAATGATTAAACGGATTACAATCGATGAAAATCTTATCCAGTCCAAATTCGAGCAGCAATCGGTTTTGATGGAATCATCGTTGATTTGCACACCGATTTAATAAAGCAACTTATTACAGATAATCGGCACACAATCTGAAGTTTACAATTTGTTCGCCATCGACATAAAAATCAGCGGAAACGACAAAACAACGAAGACTAACCGCTATCGGTAGTGCAATTGAAGAAATCGCTCCAACTCGAATTAATGTAAATCTCGGAACAAGCGGCGGAAGAAAAGCGACAACAGACGCCGCGGACAATGCGCTCGGCGCGGGAACACCAATTTGGGCTTAAACCCGTCCTGAGAGGACGGAGGGGGAGGAGGGGGAGCGGGAGGGGTAGGGGGAGGGGGACAAGGCAGCGATAGTGCAGTAAAAGCAGTAAAAGTTTCCTTCAACGAGTCTTCGGAACGCTAACTGAAAAGATGCACAGACGACGTTCCACAGACTAGTCATTTAATTTTATACAGAGTAAATATTACATTACTAAATTTAATATGCTGGTATATTTTTGCAGTCTTTAACCAAAGGCGAATGAGTATTTTCAAAACTAGATTAATTTAACAGAATCTTGCCTCGTAGGGGGGAAAATCACAAACGCGAGTATATTTTGAAATTTAAAAAATCTTAGAGGCGTATTTCTACTAATTAAGATAAAAAAAGATTAGGAGTTGATACTATCATTTTGTTATCGATTGCTGATCATAATGACTATTCTAACGATTTTACAATCACATTGACAAAACTAAACCACCAAACTGTAAAAAAGGCAATCTACTCGTATCTGCCTGGAGCATACACAACTACGAGTATGTAATGTAACCAAGTAGCTCGACGCATTTCCCTTCTGACTGTTGAGTGTTGAATGATCTAATGATCTGATGCGAGCAACAAAACGAGCCTTTCAAAATGTTGTATCTTAATTACTTGTTTAACTCCCGCGTTTTCTAATTTATCTTTATCTAAAACGTTTAAACCTTCCGCTGTTTGTAATGCCATCAATCCTTATCCTAACTAATATTATAAATGCGAAAGTAACTCTGTCTGTCTGTCTGTCTGTCTGTCTGTTACCTTTTCACGCTTAAACCGCTGGACCGATTTGGTTGAAATTTGGTATACAGATAGTTTAAGTCCCGGGAAAGGACATAGGATAGTTTTTATCCCGGAAAATTGCATAGTTCCCGCGGGATAGCACAGCCCAAACCACTGGAATTTTTCAAATTTAAGGCAGAACAAAGTTCGCCGGGTCAGCTAGTATTTAATACTTTCATTATAATGTCAATTTAAGATGACTGCCCCGGCCGCGCGGCGCGCTGCGGGGACGCCGCGCCGCCCAGCCTCGCGCCGACACCGGTAATTACCACACAACTGCATCGACGAAACACCAGATTATTTAATATCATACAATAGATACTCGACTATCTCCGCTGATAGTGAACCGGTAGCGTCTGCCCATACTTTACTAGCTATCGGATGCGTGTCGTACTTTTTACGTGTTATAAATTGCGCGTTAAACCGAACCAGCTCAATACCATGGCATCACTTAGCCTGTTATCACTGTTCTGATAAGTGAGCCGGTAGCTTCCCCTTGCCTACTATCAAACCAGTAATTCCAGTGCTATCGATTATCACAAGCAAGCGCTTACTTTTGAACAATGCGCGATTATCAACTGGTTTAATTCTCCTGGTTACATTGATATCTCGTGTTAATTTAATGTGGACAACACGCCAGCTGCGGGCTGTAATCCTTGCTATTGACTGTTAGGATTCGGACGGGCCCGATATAAATGTGCCGCCGCCCGAATATTTAGATTTATCGGCGGTATCGCACAAATCGGCCGCTTGTCCGAATATGGCGCTCGCCGGCCGTCCGTCTTACTAATTGCGAGCCAGTATAATAGACGCGGCACTTAAAACACCGGCTGACTGAAAATATAGATATTATGCTTGTCCAATAATACGGTTTAACGGGTGGTAGGGCCTTGTGCAAGGTCCGTCCGGATCGCTACCACCATCTTACTCGCTAACCCTGCCGCTAAGTAGCAGCGCTTGCACTGCTGTGTTCCGGTGTGGAGAGTAAGACAGCCGGGGAAATTACGGGCACAAGAGGCATTTTATCTTAGTCCTCTAGGTTGGCAACGCATCTGCAATGCCTCCGGGGTTGCGGGTGTCTATGGGCAGTGGTGATCACTTACCATCAGGTGACCCACTTGCTCGTTTGCCTTCCTAATCATATAAAAAAAAAAAAAAAAAAAAAAACTGATAATAGATAATTATTCTTTATCAATTACGAGGTAATAAGACCCTAAGGCCATAATTAGCATGATTGTGAGAATAAAGGGAAATGGGGAATCAAAATAGTAATGGGCCGCTAGCCGCATCGCCTTTAACATTCTATCGCCTATTAGTATTAGATAAGGAGGGAAAAAAGAAAAAAAAAACAAATAAACAATTATTATATCCAACACCTTCACTGCGAGCTATTTCATTTGATATAGGTAGGCATACAACTTCATACGGTACAGTCGGACAAGCTTTTACGAGTTTTTAATTGAGTAGGTACTTCTCCAAAGGTTCCTATATTCAGAATTAACTTATTTTCAGTGACTGTCCGTGCCTTAGTCGCCACAACGCATAGGGCGCGCTGGAATCAATGCTATTTCTGAGTGAGCCTGTAATCGACTATTTCAACTACTATCGTTTGAGTAGCCATAACGTTTAAAACATAATTATATTACTCAACTAGCTTTTGCCTGCGACTTCGTCTGCGTAGAATTATACATAACAAACCTTCCTTTAAGCATACGTAGGGACAGACAGACAGACAAGAGAGACAGCGGAAAGCGACTTTGTTTTCTACTATGTAGATATTCAATCATTCATCTTTCAAGGTGGTGTACGAAGCTACGTATTCGTAAAGTGCATGTTAACGTGACACTGTATAGCTGTTCTTATAACTCCCTGCACCCCCCCCCCCTCCCCCCTTCCCCCCCCCCCCCCCCCACCCCGCGCCGCGCGCCGCAGCTTTGTCTCGGCATATTGCTTCCGCCGCAAGCCCTAAAGCCTAAACTCATCCCCAAAAAAGCTCAAAGCTTTCCCTACAGTGTTGCCAGCTTATTTATTACTGTACAAAAAATAGTCTTCATGGACAATTTTTCCAGAATTTATTTCTTTTGGGTTTTTCTTATTCAGAATCGTTTATTCAATCGATTCTCATACAAGAAAAAACAAGTCCCCGATTTTACTACCTACTGATTTTTTTTTCTGTACGTCCGGTTTCGCGCATGCGAAAAAACGACGAACAAAAAAATGATGAACTGGAATGGAAATTTCGGGACACATTTTTTCTAAAAAAGTTGAATTGTGGAAGAAATTTATGTATACTTTTTTTTACATACGTCCACCAATTTACCAGTTACGACCAGTTTGTTACACATACCTAACCAATTTTACTGAAAGTGTCGATTTAGCTGCCAAATTTTATACAAACTGTCTTAGAAAGATTCTGAATTGTTTCGGCAGACTTTCATTGAACATGATACATTAGAAGACGACTGTGGCCATCCACCAGTGGATGGCAACGTCAGTCAACCACAATAAGGAATAGTCATGATTGTTTTCATGACTTTCATTCAAAGCTCATTTAGAAATGTAGTAAGCAATTTTAAAAAAATATTTTTCAATTAACTACAAATATAACCGAGATATAAACTATGAAAGATTTGTCTCCATCTCTTTATAGAGAAACGGAATTTTAATATGGAGTTTATATGGGCGTTGTGTCAAATGACGTCACATGTTATATAAATTGAATCTCTTTTTCTAATGACTGAGTAATTAGTAGGTTAAAACTTTTATATTTTCCGTATTTCTTTACCTAATTTACTTTTAATTTCACTTTTGTCACCTCTTTTACAATTCCCTATTGAAGTCCCGTAAACATATAAATACAGGTGTCCTGTCACACTAACCAACCATCTGGTGAAGTATTCTCCATACATTTTGAGGCCGTGTGTATCCACATTTTGCCACTTAGGATAACATTCACAATGATCGTGACGAACAACAAAGGGCATAATCACTCATTAATCAGCGGCAACTTCAAAAAAGCGGCGCCAGTCCGCGGCCCGCGGCCCCGCGCGGCCCGCGGCGGCGCCCCCGAGTTTTAATGAGTTTCGCTGCAAGACAAACGAAATTAGCTGCACACACACACACACACACACACACACCGGGAGTGTGTATCACCGCCCTGCGCGTGTGGGACGATCATAAAGTACCAAAACCACAGCAATTCCGCATAAAAACTTCACTCATTTAAATGTTATGAGCCCGCTTTTTGTTAAACATCGTGTAGCAGTTAGCGATTTAACTTTCATGTAATTTGCGTTCCGCGCCCGCGAATGTCAGGTTATTATGCGCTGTAACACTAACTGCATGCTTTGTGAGTACGTTGTGTTATATTAATGTGGTGTTTTGGTTACACAAACACATGCAGTCATATCAAACTGCCGTTTCTGGCTATAGACTGACTTTTAACAGAGGTTAGATTAGACTCTAAAAACAGTGCAAGTTTTTGACAGAACTAAACCATATTACAACTATGTTGCAGCTACATCCAAGCCGTGATTACACCACGGAGACCGCCGTAAATGCGTCGCGAGCTCCCGCGGGGATCTCGCCGCGCGTCCTCCGACCGACGCTCGCGGCAGGGCATGGTTGCCTTAACGCACTGCACTGCACTTTTGATGCAACTGTAATCCGGAATACTTCGTCAGCGCTCGGGTAAGTTTAACTGAACACTGAACGCCCCTATGCTAAACGTGGCCTTTAAGTATTGTCACCTTAGGCTCCGTCTACGCCGTAACGGATAAAGACGTGATTTATGTATGTCTATGTTGCTGGATTAGTTTGTTTGAACATTTACGTAAGGCTTCATTCAAAACTGAGCATAAAAAGTTTGTCGAATAGTGTTAAAATGGGCTGAACACCATTTCAGTTCAGGCTAGCAACTCATTAACCATCAAGTGATGAGTTGCTAGCCGCATCGCCTATAACAGTTTCTTGCGGCGCTTTCTTGGCAATGATGGTCTTTCCGAATGCGCTGGTAGTTTCAAAAAGACATGTAAAAGACCCCTTGGCGGCCAATTTGCAAAAATAAATTTTCATTTTCATTTTCATAATTCCTAAGATTTTCGCCCATTCCCTCGATGGGCTTTTACCATCCGCGTGGCTTCCCGCAGCAGCAACTGGTACATGCTGTGTTTTGCCCAGACCAGCATGGAATCCAGCAAACTGTTAGAATATTCAAATTTTTCTGGACCTGCACAACTTAGGGATCTTCAAAAAACGAGCCTATTATTTTCTTAAAGGACCGGCAACACGCTCTTAACGCCCTGTGTTATGAGTGTCTCTGGACGGCGGTGGTTGCTTTCCATCAGGTGACCCGTAAGCTCGTTTTCCCCATGTCATATATAAAAATTGTGATCAAATCTTGTTAGTCAAATGTAACTTATTTCCAGTGGGCAGATTGACTTGAAATTTGGTATGCACGTACATAAATATGTAAATAAAAAGCTTGTTCTGTTTTAAGACGCCTTGTGTAAGGGACTTGGTCCCTAACATTTCATTATAAATCCCGAAGCATGCGTTCTATTGATTGATTCCGTCAGTTTTGGAGTGGCCGCGTGCCGCGCGCGGGCGGCAGCGCGGGCGAGGCGCGGGGGCGGCGCGGGCGCGGCGCGGGCGCGGCGCGGGCGGCGGCGCGTCGTTTCGCTAATGAGAGGCCGCGCGGCGATGCGCCGACTGCGGTGATCATTAAAATTGATCAACCATTTCGGTTTAAATTTGCTGGCGAAGGATTAATTGCAGGCTGATGGCGGCGATTACCAGCAGCGCGGAGAATTAAATCGCTCCCACGCATGCTGCTCGCCCTCCGCTCCGCAGGCTGTGCCTTTGCCAGTTGACAGTTACCTACTTAGTTCATGAGGCCAGTGCATAATGACTATCCAGTTTTACGGCAGAGTTGAGGCTATCGTAGCGAGTTAAGCTTGCCTGATATTTGATTCTATCAATTATCAATGTTTACATACAAGGTACTTAAGTACAAACAGAGTGCCGTAAAACGGGGCGAGAAGGGATTGCGGGGGAGAAGGGATCGAACTAATATTTTATGTTTTCACCAGCTAGGTAGATAGATAGATAGAAATAAACTTTATTCACAGAGGTACTTAAAATTTCTGGCTCTGGGTTATCGTCATTTTTTTTATTTGTTCCTATCCCTTCTGTCCCCACTACGGGGTGAGCTGGGATTTGCCTATATTTTAGCGTTTATTGTTTAAACTAGGAAACTAAACGAAAGGTAATCATTATTAAAGTAAAATCTATACCTGCGGAACATTTTTGATCTATAATAATCAACTTGCCATATATGAAAACGTTTTATTATCGTGGTTTGAATTTCAATTTTGTCCCTATTCACCCCGTTTTACGGTAGGTACCTAAGGAACTTTTTAAATCACAAATAAACAGTTTCACTAAGATTCTTCCGGATTCAATTTGCCTATTTATGGAGATAGTTTAATTATTAGGTCCGTATAAATTCCATCACTACAATCAATCACCAAGTCACATACATAGCTACTTATTTTACTTTGCCTGAACTACCAAACCAGACTAACTTAAACAAAATATGAATGATGTTTTATGCTTTTCGAAATGAGAATATTGTTCGTACACCGTTCCTGTAGCGTAATATGTTATCCGGGGCCGCGGATGCACACCTCAGAATTCAATAACGGATGCCAGGGCGGCCCCGGAGCCTCCGCGCGCGGAATGCAGGTGGGCGCCGCCGCCGCCGCTGACCCGGGATCACCGCTGATTCTTGCCCGCTAGCTCTTTTGACAATCGGATTGAAGTCAAGTTCAAAGTTCGGGCACACATTAGGACATTACTACAGAAGCCGGGAAGTAAGAGGTTGCCGGCCGAACACATATAGACGGCCGAAGCGAGGCTGGACAATTGAAGCTGACAACCTTGGAAATAAATTAAAATCCTCCAAGAAATTAATGTTTCATTTCTTGAGAAACTAAATGTAAACTAGACAACAAGAGAATTAAATAATTAAAAAAATCCCGACTGCGTCAACTTTTATAATTTTGATGCACCTTTTATAATTTTTTGCCCTTCTCACGGCTAAGACGAATCTAATGATATCTCTCAAGCTCAAATGCCTGCGACAGGCCGTTCATGCTCTAGAGCGTGTCAAAGAAAACACTCGAAAAACATAACTCTTCTATTGGCGCAATCGGGTAAAAACTAGATAGATAGGAATCATGACTTCAGCATCATAGTCTCACTTGAAACGTGACACTTCTCTCGAGAAAATTCTCAGTTTAGCGCCAGCGGCGAGGCAGGGCGGGAGGCAAGCAAACGAGTGGTAGTGCTTGGTCAGAACGAGGTCCGAGCTACTGTCTCGTCGCTTCCGTCGGTCAAACCCTCAACTGAGAGAAGTACGTAAACTAAGAAAGAGATGGTCTATAACGTTATTATATCACTTGCCGAAGTATCGATATATATCGCTATTAATAACGTTATAATGAATACCGCTACAGAATAAATAATGTTTTATTAAAAAACGCTATTCGGTAATATAACGTACTGAAAAATAGCGCTACCTAAAAACGTTTTATTGAAAAATGATATTCGATAATCTAACGTTATGAAAAATAGCGTTACGCAAAAATAACGGTAATTAAAGGTCTGAACACCCGCTCTATATAACGTGCGACAAACATATGCAATGACAAATCTGTACTGTTTTCGTGAATTGTCAAAACATACTTTACAAATTTGTTTCGTGGGACTAGGCCGTAAAGTTGATATCATAGTAGTAGTTCATAATCAGTTTCATAGCGTTATTATACCTAACGCTATTTCATAACGTTATGGTTTTCTTTAAACACAAACGACATATACCGGTATTATATCGTTTTTTTCATAACGTTTTAAAGGTCTATAACGCTATTTCGTAAAGTTACGGTTTTCTTTTCGTTATGATATGATATAACGTTATGAAGGAATATAGAATTTGTTTGAACGAAATTTTAAACACAAACGATATATACCGCTATTATATCGTTTTTTTTTATAACGTTATAAAGGTCTGGCGGGTGTTATAGAGTGTAAGAAAGAGATGGTCTATAACGTTATTATATCACTTGCCGAAGTATCGATATATATCGCTATTAATAACGTTATAATGAATACCGCTACAGAATAAATAATGTTTTATTAAAAAACGCTATTTGGTAATATAACGTACTGAAAAATAGCGCTACCTAAAAACGTTTTATTGAAAAATGCTATTCGGTAATCTAACGTTATGAAAAATAGCGCTACACAAAAATAACGGTAATTAAAGGTCTGGTCACAGGCGACATTAGCTCGCCGACGCGTCAGCGATACTCTACTCACAGGTCAATCACCGGCCCTGACCGGTGCTCACTGGTGATGCCTCAAATCCAGCTAAATGTGTACGTAAGAGACCCATCTTTAAAACAGGTATTTAATAATTATATCTAAGTCTTACGGCTGATTTATATCAAAAAAGTCGCTTTGATAATGCCTTAATAAGTGCAAATAGATAAAAATCGTCGGAAATATATGTCTGCACCTCAGTTCTATAAATACGTATTCCTTACTAGCTGTTGCCCGCAACTTCGTCTGCATAGAGTTCGTTTATCGCTATCCCGCAGGAATTACGCAATTTTCCGGAATAAAAGTAGCCTATGTGTTATTCCAGACTATAATCTATCTATGTTCCAAATTTCATCCAGATCTGTCCAACCGTTCTCGCGTGAAAGAGTAACAAACATCCATACTCACAAACTTTTACATTTATAATATTAGTAGGACATGCTCTGTATTAAGGTGGAGTTAGATCAAACGAGTGAATGCTCATTCTATCAAATTTATTGTGTAACGGGTCACTCTCCATAAAAAATTGTATGAAAAGCCGCCATTTTTGCTCGACACAATAAATTTGATGCGTGGGGATAGAATGAGCATTTGCTTGTTTGCTCTAACTCTACTTGGAGTCTTCATTGTACCGGTAGCAACACAAACCACAGTCATATGCTGTGTAATAACTTTTTGAGGTCTCACTCTACTCTAGGTGGTACTCTTCTAGTTGCGGCATTAGGTCGCCACGTGCACACACATTCCCGGCGGTGCCCGCTCCGCTCCGCGCTGCACGTCGTCTTGCGATACGCGGGGATTAAAGCTGTCGATCACGATTATGCCTACGCAATGTCAGATGACTGCGATTGGGTCTTTACAAGTATTGATAAAAATCGTATAATTAATTCTTTGTCTGATATGTAAAATAGCAGTATGTACCTATTAATGCTGAAACTAAAAGAAGTTATTGTTATGTAAACCGTACCTACCTCCTTTGTAAGTATCAAGATAACTCGATGCCTAAGCAGAACGTGTTAGAATTTTTTCCTAAGATATTCTGGATTGCGGCACCACGGAATTAATAACCTCAAAGAATTACTTTACAAATAGGAAGCCATCAGCAGCGGGTAACAAAATAATAATAATAATAATCATTTATTCCAGATATCTAAAGATCCATAAAACTTCTAACAACGCTGTGTCGGTGTCAATAAGCAGGCGTGGCGCACGCGTGATGCAGCCGAGCTATCTGAGATAGTAAATACTCCCTTACCTGCCGCACTAGCGCTCCCCCCCCCCCCTCGCCGCGCGTCGTGAGGCTGAACCTGCGCATGCACACGGCGGGCGCTGCTCTGGTGCCGCTTTAGCGGAATATTTAGAAGGCTTATCAGCTTATAAATGCCCATGGCTTTGACGCCGGGAAATAAGAGAAATAAGGTAATTCACTATTCGGTAAGAATTAAAAAATCTCTGTTCTGTGCACTAGTGGCAAGACTTTGTGAAAGCTACGTCTGGATTGCTGTCATCATCTTACCCATTACTCCTGCCACCAGTACCCAAGCACTGAAATTATTGGCAGATGAATTTACTCTATTTTAGTTCTCGAGGGTAGCAACGCATTTCATAGATTTATACAAAAAGAATTATGTCCAAGGTCAGTTGAAGTCCTGCTGTAGTGGATTTGGCTGGTGCGTTGTCGCTCATTTAGTCACTTTATTCAGTCATCAGTAATTTATTTTTCAAACATGGTCTAAAAAATTAGATGGTTGACAGACAATTTTCATGTGCTGCGTGTTTATTACTTGAGTTATACAAGTATAGGTATAGATAACACACGCACCCGTTGCTAAGTATTAAAGAATTGTTAGATTGTACCACGCATGGCAATTAGCAAAGGAAATTAACACGGCAAAGAAAATTTACGAGGGCATGTTATGGGCCAAAAAGTGTATGTATTGTGTGGCTCTAATACCTTTGCAACCAAGAACATAATGGAAAAGTTTCAATTCGAAACAATGTGTTAGTATGTAGCACCTACTTGAAGTTATTTAACGGGAACCGATAAAACAAATTGGACGCATTAATCTGCGATAAGCAGCGAGCTCATAAAACGTGAATGTTTTCAATGCTATGCAAACCAGTTTATCTCGGGGCGATTACCGGCGATAGCGGACCAACGAGCCGATTCTTTATTGAGTTGTAGCGGATCGGGGATTTTGAGGCGCCTGCCCCGCCGGCCCGCTAGGTGGCGCCAGCAGGCATCCCCGAGCCGGGATCGTGGTGAGTATCTTCATCCTAGGGTACACTGAGAAAAACGGGCTACGTATTACGTAGGTTTCAACAGTGCCGTACGTAGCTAGGATTCCACTATTACGCTTTGTGCCCGCTACATGCCGCGTAATGTAGTTGTCATACGTAGTCGGCCTCATTACCCGCTTCATGTAGCGGGCCCATTACTTACGAGTGGCTTTCCCAGCTACTTACGTACGTAGTTCGCATCCGCCTACGTACAGGTAATGAGTATGCAAATTAAATCTGTTTTACATTATTATACAGGAGTGGGTACATGTACACCAAGTTGCAGCATACGTCTGTAATGCGGCCGCACTGGTACTGGACAGTAACGGGCACAGTAAAGCATGTTGCAGCATACGTCTGTAATGTGGCGGCACCGTTACTGGACAGTAACGGGCACAGTAAAGCATGTTGCAGCATACGTCTGTAATGTGGCGGCACCGTTACTGGACAGTAACGGGCACAGTAAAGCATGTTGCAGCATACGTCTGTAATGCGGCAGCACTGTTACTGGACAGTAACGGGCACAGTAAAGCATGTTGCAGCATACGTCTCTAATGCGGCAGCACTGTTACTGGACAGTAACGGGCACAGTAAAGCATGTTGCAGCATACGTCTGTAATGTGGCGGCAACGTTACTGGACAGTAACGGGCACAGTAAAGCATGTTGCAGCATACGTCTGTAATGCGGCAGCACTGTTACTGGACAGTAACGGGCACAGTAAAGCATGTTGCAGCATACGTCTGTAATGCGGCAGCACTGTTACTGGACAGGTGCGGGCACAGTAAAGCATGTTGCAGCATACGTCTGTAATGTGGCGGCACCGTTACTGGACAGTAACGGGCACAGTAAAGCATGTTGCAGCATACGTCTGTAATGTGGCGGCACCGTTACTGGACAGTAACGGGCACAGTAAAGCATGTTGCAGCATACGTCTGTAATGTGGCGGCACCGTTACTGGACAGTAACGGGCACAGTAAAGCATGTTGCAGCATACGTCTGTAATGTGGCGGCACCGTTACTGGACAGTAACGGGCACAGTAAAGCATGTTGCAGCATACGTCTGTAATGCGGCAGCACTGTTACTGGACAGTAACGGGCACAGTAAAGCATGTTGCAGCATACGTCTGTAATGCGGCAGCACTGTTACTGGACAGTAACGGGCACAGTAAAGCATGTTGCAGCATACGTCTGTAATGTGGCGGCACCGTTACTGGACAGTAACGGGCACAGTAAAGCATGTTGCAGCATACGTCTGTAATGCGGCAGCACTGTTACTGGACAGGTGCGGGCACAGTAAAGCATGTTGCAGCATACGTCTGTAATGTGGCGGCACCGTTACTGGACAGTAACGGGCACAGTAAAGCATGTTGCAGCATACGTCTGTAATGTGGCGGCACCGTTACTGGACAGTAACGGGCACAGTAAAGCATGTTGCAGCATACGTCTGTAATGTGGCGGCACCGTTACTGGACAGTAACGGGCACAGTAAAGCATGTTGCAGCATACGTCTGTAATGTGGCGGCACCGTTACTGGACAGTAACGGGCACAGTAAAGCATGTTGCAGCATACGTCTGTAATGCGGCAGCACCGTTACTGGACAGTAACGGGCACAGTAAAGCATGTTGCAGCATACGTCTGTAATGTGGCGGCACCGTTACTGGACAGTAACGGGCACAGTAAAGCATGTTGCAGCATACGTCTGTAATGTGGCGGCACCGTTACTGGACAGTAACGGGCACAGTAAAGCATGTTGCAGCATACGTCTGTAATGTGGCGGCACCGTTACTGGACAGTAACGGGCACAGTAAAGCATGTTGCAGCATACGTCTGTAATGCGGCAGCACTGTTACTGGACAGGTGCGGGCACAGTAAAGCATGTTGCAGCATACGTCTGTAATGTGGCGGCACCGTTACTGGACAGTAACGGGCACAGTAAAGCATGTTGCAGCATACGTCTGTAATGCGGCAGCACTGTTACTGGACAGTAACGGGCACAGTAAAGCATGTTGCAGCATACGTCTGTAATGTGGCGGCACCGTTACTGGACAGTAACGGGCACAGTAAAGCATGTTGCAGCATACGTCTGTAATGTGGCGGCACCGTTACTGGACAGTAACGGGCACAGTAAAGCATGTTGCAGCATACGTCTGTAATGTGGCGGCACCGTTACTGGACAGTAACGGGCACAGTAAAGCATGTTGCAGCATACGTTTGTACTGGGGTAGAACAGGTACTATACAGGTGCGGGCACAGTAAAGCATGTTGCAGCATACGTTTGTACTGGGGCAGAACAGGTACTATACAGGTGCGGGCACAGTAAAGCATGTCGCAGCATACGTTTGTACTGGGGCAGAACAGGTACTATACAGGTGCGCGCACAGTAAAGCATGTTGCAGCATACGTTTATACTGCTGTAGCACTAGTACGATACAGGTGCGCGAACAGTAAAGCATGTCCCAGCATACTTTTGTACTGCTGTAGCACGGGTACTTTACAGGTGCGACCACATTAAAGCATGGTGCCATCTTATTATAACCGCACCGATCCATACAGTTAAGGAAATTGATTTGCCTATCATCATAGAACCCTGACACTATAGATAGGGTCGTATAAAACGCCACATCACTGAACTTTGAGTGATGTGGCCTGTAATGACAGGCAAATGTCGCAATAGCGACAGGGTTTTGTGGTTGTACAACCTAGGCTGTACCTAAGTTGTACAGCCTAGGCGAATCATTTTCCTTGATTGTATTTTTTGGCGCGATTATAATATGGCGAACCACGATTTAACTGGAGCAAGAGTGTGGTACATGTGCAACAGCAATACAAACTATTACTGACAGACCATGCTTCCACTGTAGACCCTATGTACCTATGTTACAGCAGTAGATACGTATAAAGTAATTATACACTATGCTTAACTGTCCACGCCGGTATAGCACCTGTAGCAACAAAAGTACAAACAATGAAACAACAAACTTAACTGTACTTGCCTGAGTATAGTACCTGTGTTGCGCAACAGCAGTACAGAACATTACTATGACTATGCTTCACTGCACCCGCACTTGTACTTTCCTGCTCCAGTACAGCACCTATATGAACAGATAGTTATCATAATTAATTATGTAGAAAAACATATTTAAATAATAAAACAAAGTTAAGAATAAAAAAGTATTTATTTCCAGGTACTATCAAATGAATCAAGAATTTTAATTCTTAAAATATTTACAATCCACAGCATAAATCCAGTAGCATAAGTACTTATCCAGTATATTTACAACTACAATGGACGTCAACTGAAATTGACACCATAAATATTCATCCACGATTATAAAGAACAACAATTATCGTAATAGCTTACAAATGTCTCGAAACAATAGCCAAAGAGATAGGGGAAATATTTCCAATTTATATAAATAAGTTAACTGGAAGTTAACTGGAGTTAAGTTGACTGGAAGAGATCCCTTAAAGGGATAAGTCCGCCTTTGTGCATGTATCGCAGTGTTTGTCAATTGTATTTTGTCTTGTTTATTTTGCACAATAAAGAGTTTACATACATACATACATAAGTGCTTATACTTAAACAAAGATATAAAATTTTACTGTAACTAACCCGATATAGATGTTTATCTGAAATAAAGTATTTTTGATTTGGGTTGATTTCAATTACGGTTACAAATACGGTTACGGTTAAATTAAGGTTAAAAATATTTACCTTGCTACTCCGCTACTCACGTCAACGCGTCAGTGTTTATGTGGTGTAATGGATAATTAAGTTTCTGAGATTTATGTGTTTTATGTGGCAGTAGTCGAGGGAAGGATTGCATAAAAAAACATATATATTTCGCACAGGCTTAGTTATCTTGCACGTGAGTAGCGGAGTAGCAAGGTAAATATTTTTGTTCATTGAAATGGACCTCCGCAAAGTAACGCCCGATTCAATAAAATATTTGGTTTGGTCTGATTTGATTTGATCTGATGCTGTCTAGAGAAAAAGTGTAGCCCTACGAGTGACAAACCTCTTGGGATCGGACAGCAGCCGTAGCTGGAGTCCACTACATTGACATTGACTCGACACATACAGGGGTTGTTTTAGTAATTAATGGCTACAGGTGTGTAGAATGCGGGGTCCAATGAGAGGTTCGACTTTAAGGGCCTGTTTAACCACTCATTGTTAAAATTGATGTGACAGATAAATGTGCTTTGTTTTGTCTGAATAAACAGAGACGGCTTCATATTTATCTGTCACATAAAATGTAACAATGAGTGGTGAAACTGGCCCTTAAACTGTTAAATATCCTAAATATTAGTCTTGCTCCCTAGCCAGAAGGCAAACAAATAATCAACATTAGACCTTGCATGCAAATACAAAACAAATAACAGATAAACTATTTGTATTTATAATAGCATTGACAAAGAAGCTCTGTTCCTTCTTGGCGAAACTGAACTCAAAGAACTCATACCAAAAGTTGGGCCCAGTCTTAAGTTAAAAAAGTATGTGAAATTTGCTGTGCAGGACTATATTTCCGGTGCGTGTTCTAATAATTAACTTTTATTATTTAATTGGTCATATGTTTTCTAGAGAAAAAAATGCAGCCCTACGAGAGAAACCTCTTGGGATCGGACAGCAGCCGTAGCTGGGGTCCACTACATTTAATACAAAAATGAAATAATCTCTTTGTCCAGTGATCATTATACTTAATACTTATTATAATTAAGAGGGCGCTGCACAATCCTCCAGCACTTTTTTTATTACATTACAATATTTACAATCCACAGCATAAATCCTGTAGCATAAGTACTTATCCGGTATATCTACAACTACAATGAACGTCAACTGAAATTGGACACCATACAAATATTCATCCATGATTATAAATAGCAACAATTATTGTAATAGCTTACACATATCAACCTCTTGGAGAAGGTTCAACGAAGGGCACCAAAGCTGGTTGGTTGTTTGGAAGATAAGTCCTACGAAGAACGTCTTTCAGAGTTGGATCTACCAACATTGGTGGAGCGTAGAAGGCGAGGTGATCTTATCGAGACATATAAGATTTTACATGACCACTACAACGTCCCAGACATAAGAAACATGTTAAATATTAGTAAAAATACACGTTTGAGAGAGCATTCTTTAAAACTGATCAAGCAACCAAGCGCAAGCAACCCCAGAAAACATTTCCTATCTAACCGTGTTGTGAACTCGTGGAACACACTCCCCTAACTTGTGATAAGTGCACCTTCAGTGAACAGTTTTAAAAATAGACTAGACATTCATAAAAAGTCAGAGAACACAAGTGCAGTGATAGATATACACGTATCAGCTCAAAGAGCTGCTAGTGTATTATTTTAAATAATAATAATAGTATCTCGAAACAATAGCCGCAGAGATAGTGGAAATATTTATATCAATGGTAACTAAACCTAACTGCAGTACCCGTGTTTCAGGGCCCGACTTGAAACTGATAACTGGTACCGTCAAATCATCCAAATTTACCGTTCCTGGGCAAAGATTTGACGAAATGGTAAACCTGGAGGAGTGGACGGTATGCTAGAAGGTAAATGTTTTGCGAACCACTCTTCTTTGAGTGGTTGCAAATGTGCCACCTTTAGGCAGTAAGGGCCACTAAAAACCATAACAGGCACCCTTACCCCACGGTCGAGGGAATTGGAGACGGCTACGTCCCAAGGTAAAAAAAAGAAGTGGCGGACCCGCATTTGGCATTCTTCAAAAATTAAATTTGTTTGTTAGTTCGTTTGTTTCACCTGCGGGCGTCTGTATCCGCGCAGTGCTACCCAAATCAGTACCCACTTGTAGGATAAAAAACCACAAAGAATAATTTGAAAAAAATATTTTCTCAAGTCTTATTGCATCTGTAACGACAGACGGAGCATGAAGGAGCACAATTCAAGTTCATCCTCGAGCTTTTACACTAGTCCAGCAAAACTGTAACACCAAAGGTTGACGAGGGTCCCCGGCCGAAGAACCACAAGCCCTGTTGTGTACCTTGGCATCAATCGAATCCGCGTGGCCGTCGCTGGAAGCGATTGCGTCGAGGCCTACGGTAACAACAGTGAAATGACAGATTGGCAGAATCATCAAAAAGTTGATCTCACTTGCTTACCAATAAGTGTCGTTAAGTTAATTAAGTGTGTGAAATGGATGAAGATACATCTGCTATTCTCCGAAGCTTGGGCTTAGAGTCCCTTATTCAAGTGTTCGATGGTAAGTAAGTACCTACTATTGAAAAAAACTTTATTTTTACAGCTTATGAATGATTTTCGCCATCAATATCCCGGAAAAGAAAATTCCTTATTTTCCATGATTATTCTAAAAAGGGAAGAAATCGTCGAGTATGCACAGAAAAAAGTGCTCAAAATACGCAATAAAGAGCTGCTAGTGTATTATTTTAAATAATAATAGTATCTCGAAACAATAGCCGCAGAGATAGTGGAAACATTTATATCAATGGTAACTAAACCTAACTGCAGTACCCGTGTTTCAGGGCCCGACTTGAAACTGATAACTGGTACCGTCAAATCATCCAAATTTACCGTTCCTGGGCAAAGATTTGACGAAATGGTAAACCTGGAGGAGTGGACGGTATGCTAGAAGGTAAATGTTTTTTGCGAACCACTCTTCTTTGAGTGGTTGCAAATGTGCCACCTTTAGGCAGTAAGGGCCACTAAAAACCATAACAGGCACCCTTACCCCACGGTCGAGGGAATTGGAGACGGCTACGTCCCAAGGTAAAAAAAAGAAGTGGCGGACCCGCATTTGGCATTCTTCAAAAATTAAATTTGTTTGTTAGTTCGTTTGTTTCACCTGCGGGCGTCTGTATCCGCGCAGTGCTACCCAAATCAGTACCCACTTGTAGGATAAAAAACCACAAAGAATAATTTGAAAAAAATATTTTCTCAAGTCTTATTGCATCTGTAACGACAGACGGAGCATGAAGGAGCACAATTCAAGTTCATCCTCGAGCTTTTACACTAGTCCAGCAAAACTGTAACACCAAAGGTTGACGAGGGTCCCCGGCCGAAGAACCACAAGCCCTGTTGTGTACCTTGGCATCAATCGAATCCGCGTGGCCGTCGCTGGAAGCGATTGCGTCGAGGCCTACGGTAACAACAGTGAAATGACGACAATACCAAGACAATGGGTAACTAAACCTATCTGCAGTACCCGTGTTTCAGGGCCCGACTTGAAACTGATAACTGGTACCGTCAAATCATCCAAATTTACCGTTCCTGGGCAAAGATTTGACGAAATGGTAAACCTGGAGGAGTGGACGGTATGCTAGAAGGTAAATGTTTTTTGCGAACCACTCTTCTTTGAGTGGTTGCAAATGTGCCACCTTTAGGCAGTAAGGGCCACTAAAAACCATAACAGGCACCCTTACCCCACGGTCGAGGGAATTGGAGACGGCTACGTCCCAAGGTAAAAAAAAGAAGTGGCGGACCCGCATTTGGCATTCTTCAAAAATAAAATTTGTTCGTATGTTCGTTTGTTTCACCTGCGGGCGTTCGTATCCGCGCAGTGCTACTATCTACTATATACTATACTATCGTCCTCGATATCGCCAACTGTCAGTGATGCTGTCGGTGAGGAAGTGATAGTTGTGGAAGATGACCGGGAAATTGAGCAACTGGCGAACCGGCGACGACCGGCGAGTTCTCCCTTTTCCCGTAGTTTACGTCTACGATTGATGTATGATTCATACAACTTGCCACTTGCGTTCTTCTTTGCTATAATATCTACAGCAGATACATAGGCGGAATAAAAGACCAGCACACTTTCCTTTGGAAATATTTCCACTATCTCCGTGGCTATTCTTGAAAATTCTTCGCTACGGATTTGTTTTGCTGGATTATTCTCCAGCATGTGGTAAATAATCAACTGTGCAATTCTGCGTCGAGATCCCTATTTTAGCAGCCCCTTATCAACTTCTCCTTCCTTTAAACTTAAAGGACTTAAAGGATTTGATGCTTACAACCTGTGTTTTATTTTCAGATAACAGAATTAACAAATAAGCTCTCTTCCTTCTCGCAGAACCTGAACTCAAAGAACTCATACAGTTTGACAACAAAAATAATGCTCCACGATGTACCTGCGCAGTATACCAATTTTAGTAGCGCGGGAAACTCTGGCGCTGTTATTGGTCGATCGATTTCGTACCAACAATGGCAAAATCGTGTAAGCGGGATAGAGCTAAGAATGCAAAGCAAGCAATACTCTGCCAGTTGCGCTTGCAAATAAAGTTCAATATAGATTATTTACACGTTCGGCTACCATCGGAAACTGGTCTGCGCTTCTCTGCGCAAACGAATACTGCCGATGCGCATTATATTTGTTGTCAAACTGTACCAAAAGTTGGGCCCCGTCTTAAGTTAAAAAAATATTTGAAATCTGCCGTGCAGCCGCCGGAGAAGAAGGATTTACATGATGCCACTGTTAGATCTGATAGAGACGGCGATAAAAGACATTATTGGACTTATAAATGGTTTTTGTTACTTTTGAAATGTTTTTTTTTTCTTTGTGTTGAAAAACTATTTAGTTTCACGAATAATATTTATGTGTCTTATCCCCATATTAATAAACAACGGAGTAAACCCGGAGTAACTAAACCATGTTTTCAGTACCCAAAATAAAAGTAAATCAGTACCCAGTTGTAGGATAAAAAACCACAAAGAATAATTTGAAAAAAATATTTTCTCAAGTCTTATTGCATCTGTAACGACGGACGGAGCATGAAGGAGCACAATTCAAGTACATCCTCGAGCTTTTACACTAGTCCAGCAAAACTGTAACACCAAAGGTTGACGAGGGTCCCCGGCCGAAGAACCACAAGCCCTGTTGTGTACCTTGGCATCAATCGAATCCGCGTGGCCGTCGCTGGAAGCGATTGCGTCGAGGCCTACGGTAACAACAGTGAAACCGACAGCATCATTGACAGTTGGCGATGTCGAGGACGATGGTAAGCAAACTAAGCTGCAATAGACAATATTACATTTAGAATAGAGTCGATATTTATTGTAAAGGTGTTGTGCTGTCTAGAGAAAAAGTGTAGCCCTACGAGTGACAAACCTCTTGGGATCGGACAGCAGCCGTAGCTGGGGTCCACTACATTGACATTGACTCGACAAATACAGGGTTTGTAGTAAATAATGATTAAAGCTGGGCGCAGACGCACGGAATCCTGATTCGGTTTCCTGATTAGGAATTCAGATTCGGAAACCTGAATGCAAACCTACAACGCAGAGCAAACTGCAGTTATGCAGCCAGATTGCATTTCAAATGCGGGCTGTCTATGTGAATCTACTCGTTTTTGTGTAAGAGGGCTCTCAAAAATGGGCTTCTCTAGGAGTTTTTCGTTTTAGTATCAGCGTCTTCAGCATGACAGTTTAGTAACTCTTAAATATTAAAATTAGTAGGTAACTGTGTGACCTAACTAACTATATCAATCTTATTTGCAGACGACAACACTTCAAGTGAAGAAAATTTAATTTGGTTAAGAAACAATGTTGACCCCTGGAGAACCGTGGAAGACAAATGGAGAGAAACTGTAGACTGCCGCTATAAATTGCTTCAGTCTGGAAAAATAACCATAGCTGATTACTTTAAGGAGTTTCCCGCATTACAACAACCAGAGGGATATACATTGGTAAATATTTAGCACCTACTACTTACAGTGCGTTTTTCTTATCACGCGGTCTTGGCACACTGATTTCTAAAATGAAACCCAGCTGTGTGGAATATAACGGCTATTTCAATTATTGATGGTTCAGTCACCGTTTGTCGTTTTGAGCAGTGTTTATCTAATATTTAGCACTGATTATTTTTATTTTTTACAGCTTATGAATGATTTTCGCCATCAATATCCCGGAAAAGAAAATTCCTTATTATCCATGATTATTCTAAAAAGGGAAGAAATCGTCGAGTATGCACAGAAAAAAGTGCTAAAAATACGCAATAAAGAGCTGCTAGTGTATTATTTTAAATAATAATAGTATCTCGAAACAATAGCCGCAGAGATAGTGGAAACATTTATATCAATGGTAACTAAACCTAACTGCAGTACCCGTGTTTCAGGGCCCGACTTGAAACTGATAACTGGTACCGTCAAATCATCCAAATTTACCGTTCCTGGGCAAAGATTTGACGAAATGGTAAACCTGGAGGAGTGGACGGTATGCTAGAAGGTAAATGTTTTTTGCGAACCACTCTTCTTTGAGTGGTTGCAAATGTGCCACCTTTAGGCAGTAAGGGCCACTAAAAACCATAACAGGCACCCTTACCCCACGGTCGAGGGAATTGGAGACGGCTACGTCCCAAGGTAAAAAAAAGAAGTGGCGGACCCGCATTTGGCATTCTTCAAAAATTAAATTTGTTTGTTAGTTCGTTTGTTTCACCTGCGGGCGTCTGTATCCGCGCAGTGCTACCCAAATCAGTACCCACTTGTAGGATAAAAAACCACAAAGAATAATTTGAAAAAAATATTTTCTCAAGTCTTATTGCATCTGTAACGACAGACGGAGCATGAAGGAGCACAATTCAAGTTCATCCTCGAGCTTTTACACTAGTCCAGCAAAACTGTAACACCAAAGGTTGACGAGGGTCCCCGGCCGAAGAACCACAAGCCCTGTTGTGTACCTTGGCATCAATCGAATCCGCGTGGCCGTCGCTGGAAGCGATTGCGTCGAGGCCTACGGTAACAACAGTGAAATGACAGATTGGCAGAATCATCAAAAAGTTGATCTCACTTGCTTACCAATAAGTGTCGTTAAGTTAATTAAGTGTGTGAAATGGATGAAGATACATCTGCTATTCTCCGAAGCTTGGGCTTAGAGTCCCTTATTCAAGTGTTCGATGGTAAGTAAGTACCTACTATTGAAAAAAACTTTATTTTTACAGCTTATGAATGATTTTCGCCATCAATATCCCGGAAAAGAAAATTCCTTATTTTCCATGATTATTCTAAAAAGGGAAGAAATCGTCGAGTATGCACAGAAAAAAGTGCTCAAAATACGCAATAAAGAGCTGCTAGTGTATTATTTTAAATAATAATAGTATCTCGAAACAATAGCCGCAGAGATAGTGGAAACATTTATATCAATGGTAACTAAACCTAACTGCAGTACCCGTGTTTCAGGGCCCGACTTGAAACTGATAACTGGTACCGTCAAATCATCCAAATTTACCGTTCCTGGGCAAAGATTTGACGAAATGGTAAACCTGGAGGAGTGGACGGTATGCTAGAAGGTAAATGTTTTTTGCGAACCACTCTTCTTTGAGTGGTTGCAAATGTGCCACCTTTAGGCAGTAAGGGCCACTAAAAACCATAACAGGCACCCTTACCCCACGGTCGAGGGAATTGGAGACGGCTACGTCCCAAGGTAAAAAAAAGAAGTGGCGGACCCGCATTTGGCAGTCTTCAAAAATTAAATTTGTTTGTTAGTTCGTTTGTTTCACCTGCGGGCGTCTGTATCCGCGCAGTGCTACCCAAATCAGTACCCACTTGTAGGATAAAAAACCACAAAGAATAATTTGAAAAAAATATTTTCTCAAGTCTTATTGCATCTGTAACGACAGACGGAGCATGAAGGAGCACAATTCAAGTTCATCCTCGAGCTTTTACACTAGTCCAGCAAAACTGTAACACCAAAGGTTGACGAGGGTCCCCGGCCGAAGAACCACAAGCCCTGTTGTGTACCTTGGCATCAATCGAATCCGCGTGGCCGTCGCTGGAAGCGATTGCGTCGAGGCCTACGGTAACAACAGTGAAATGACGACAATACCAAGCAATGGCAACTCAAAGCTAAAACATTTTATTTAGTATGTATTTATTATTTAGATCACCTGCTTTGAAAATTAAGACTAGAAGTTTAGGCAGTTGTGTAAGGTGTGTCAGCCCAGTTAAGAAAACCGGCCTAGTGTCAATCTGAATCGCGCACTGACCTAAAAAAAAACGAATTGTACCATCAGCATCACTCGTGAACGATATAACAACGTGACATAAGGTTCACGAGTGGTCAGTTAACAGTGATGCTGCTGTTAGTACTTACCTACCTTGAATTATTTTTATACTGTTTGTGTTCACTTTTAGGAAAGCCTAGATGGACGAGCTATTTTAAAGGAAGGAGAAGTTGATAAGGGGCTGCTAAAAGAGGGATCTCGACGCAGAATTGCACAGTTGATTATTCACCACATGCTGGAGAATAATCCAGCAAAACAAATCCGTAGCGAAGAATTTTCAAGAATAGCCACGGAGATAGTGGAAATATTTCCAAAGGAAAGTGTGCTGGTCTTTTATTCCGCCTATGTATCTGCTGTAGATATTATAGCAAAGAAGAACGCAAGTGGCAAGTTGTATGAATCATACATCAATCGTAGACGTAAACTACGGGAAAAGGGAGAACTCGCCGGTCGTCGCCGGTTCGCCAGTTGCTCAATTTCCCGGTCATCTTCCACAACTATCACTTCCTCACCGACAGCATCACTGACAGTTGGCGATATCGAGGACGATAGTATAGTATATAGTAGATAGTAGCACTGCGCGGATACGAATAGCCACGGAGATAGTGGAAATATTTCCAAAGGAAAGTGTGCCTATGCCTACGCCTATATCTATTCCGACTATATCTATGCCTATATGTATCTGCTGTAGATATTATAGCAAAGAAAAACTCAAGTGGCAAGTTGTATAAATCAACTGTTTGTGTTCACTTTTAGGAAAGCCTAGATGGACGAGCTATTTTAAAGGAAGGAGAAGTTGATAAGGTGCTGCTAAAAGAGGGATCTCGACGGAGAATTGCACAGTTGATTATTCCCCACATGCTAGTGAATAATCCAGCAAAACGAATCCGTAGCGAAGAATTTGCTAGAATAGCCACGGAGATAGTGGAAATATTTCCAAAGGAAAGTGTGCTGGTCTTTTATTCCGCCTATATCTATCCCTATGCCTACGCCTATATCTATTCCGACTATATCTATGCCTATATGTATCTGCTGTAGATATTATAGCAAAGAAAAACTCAAGTGGCAAGTTGTATAAATAAATCGTAGACGTAAACTACGGGAAAAGGGAAAACACGCCGGTCGTCGCCGGTCCGCAAGTTACTCTATTTCCCGGTCATCTTCCACAATTATCACTTCCTTACCGACAGCATCACACTTGCTTAGCAAGAAGTGTCGTTAAGTTAATTAAGTCTTAAGTTAAAAAAATATTTGAAATCTGCCGTGCAGCCGCCGGAGAAGAAGGATTTACATGATGCCACTGTTAGATCTGATGATGAAAGGGTGAGTTGCATTACATTGCATATCAATTATCTGCAGTTAGGTATGGAAGTAACAAAGCTGAAAGTGATCATCATTTGTAATTAATAGTCATGTTAATTAGAGCTTCATCTCTGTTGTTTACCTACACATCCCACTGCTGGGCACAGGCCTCCTCTCAGAATAAGAGGGCTTGGTGGGCCCACGGGGGCCCAGTGTGGATTGGGAATTTATTTCCTAAAAAAAGGAATTAGTACGGAATTGGCAGATTGTTGGTTGTTGTATTGTATTGTCCTTATAATATTTTTTTTTCCAGATTTTACATTGTGATAGCGATTGTGATACTGCTGCTAGTGACAATAATTTTGGAGTTGCCGCTGGTAAGGGCACTGCAGATGAATGCCCAAGGAATAACGTGAGTTGGATATTATATGTATATCTGGTTTAAATTAAATTTAAAGGTTTTACATATTGACAGTGTACGTTTTTTTTCCTAAAATAGTTTTTTCTGAGTGGTGATTTGTACCATTCTCATATTTTGCCATTTTATTTTTTCCTGTCTTAAGTTAAAAAAATATTTGAAATCTGCCGTGCAGCCGCCGGAGATAGCTAAAATAGTTTTTTCTGAGTGGTGATTTGTACCATTCTCATATTTTGCCATTTTATTTTTTCCTGTCTTAAGTTAAAAAAATATTTGAAATCTGCCGTGCAGCCGCCGGAGAAGAAGGATTTACATGATGCCACTGTTAGATCTGATAAAGACGGCGATAAAAGACATTATTGGACTTATAAATGGTTTTTGTTACTTTTGAAATGTTTTTTTTTTCTTTATGTGTTGAAAAACTATTTCGTTTCACGAATAATATTTATGTGTCTTATCCCCATATTAATAAACAACGGAGTAAACCCGGAGTAACTAAACCATGTTTTCAGTACCCAAAATAAAAGTAAATCAGTACCCAGTTGTAGGATAAAAAACCACAAAGAATAATTTGAAAAAAATATTTTCTCAAGTCTTATTGCATCTGTAACGACGGACGGAGCATGAAGGAGCACAATTCAAGTACATCCTCGAGCTTTTACACTAGTCCAGCAAAACTGTAACACCAAAGGTTGACGAGGGTCCCCGGCCGAAGAACCACAAGCCCTGTTGTGTACCTTGGCATCAATCGAATCCGCGTGGCCGTCGCTGGAAGCGATTGCGTCGAGGCCTACGGTAACAACAGTGAAATGACTACAATACCAAGACAATGGGTAACTAAACCTATCTGCAGTACCCGTGTTTCAGGGCCCGACTTGAAACTGATAACTGGTACCGTCAAATCATCCAAATTTACCGTTCCTGGGCAAAGATTTGACGAAATGGTAAACCTGGAGGAGTGGACGGTATGCTAGAAGGTAAATGTTTTTTGCGAACCACTCTTCTTTGAGTGGTTGCAAATGTGCCACCTTTAGGCAGTAAGGGCCACTAAAAACCATAACAGGCACCCTTACCCCACGGTCGAGGGAATTGGAGACGGCTACGTCCCAAGGTAAAAAAAAGAAGTGGCGGACCCGCATTTGGCATTCTTCAAAAATTAAATTTGTTTGTATGTTCGTTTGTTTCACCTGCGGGCGTCTGTATCCGCGCAGTGCTACCCAAATCAGTACCCAGTTGTAGGATAAAAATGCACCTGCAAACCTGCAAACCTGAATGCAAACCTACAACGCAGAGCCGAAATGTGAAAATCCAGACTACCACAAAAGAGATCAATTCAATAGCGATCAATCGGATCAATTCGTCGTCGTCTCGATGTCCAAGTCCAGACGTGCTTTCACAATAACTTCACTTTAAGTACTTGCACAAAATAAAACCTAATACGAAAAATCGAACGTGTGTGCTAAGCTTAAGGAATGCCGAATCTGAATTCCTGATCAGGAAACCGAATCAGGATTCCGTGCGTCTGCGGCCAGCCTAAAGGATCCAACAAAACAAATCCGTAGCGAAGAATTTGAAAGAATAATAAGAATATAGATATGATAGCTAAGAAAAACATTTAACGCATTGAAAAATATTAACGTAAGTGACAAAATACATTTGTTCATTTAAAAAAGAAAAATAATGTTAGTCTATAGTCCAACGAACAGTAACATAAAGTTTATTATCTGACATAACAGTCAGTGTGGCCGGTACAGGTGAAATGAAAGTATTATAGCTAAGAAACGAATACTCGTTTGTTTCGCGTACTTGATACGCAAAGTAATGCTGATTAAAATCAATGCATTTCAGTAAGAGACAATAAAATATAACGGTATCTTCGTCAATAAGATAAATATTCCGTACTTTAGCAAAAAGTGGTAGACATGTAGTTTCCGAAATATCTACAACCAGAATGGACGTGAACTCAAATTGGACACCGTAAATATTTACCCACGATAATGAATAACAACAATTATAATCACTTATATCTCGAGACCGGTAATTGAGTCTAAAATTGGCAATATCAGCTTTTGACATTATTTTCTTCTTACCAAAAGTGACTGTCGTTAGCGGGTTATTTTTAAGAAAAACGTCATTTAAAATCAACTGATGTTTTATAGCTATGGTTTTACAAATATTTATTCTGTTATGCGATGCTCTGGCTATAAATTTGGATACACGATGTTTAGCTTCAAACCTCATTGTCCAAATTTGTGTTAGAGGGCCAAACTTCTTTAACATTTCCGGATAATGCGTAAGAAAATGAAACTTTGGTTTCAGATCTGTTTCTGCTAAGCGGCAATAGAGCTCATTTAATTCACCTATTAAAAATTTTACTTGTTCAATAGTACTTTCATGTATTCTATGACTCAAAAGTTTATCCAATAATTGTCTTAATTTTAGATATAAAAGCCAAACGTCATTTTCGTCTGGCACATAGTGTCCGGCAATCAGTCCAAAATATCGAACAAAAGTAAGCATTTCAGAAGCCGAGCATTTCAATTTTATAGATCTACCTTCTTTTGCCACCGCATTGCACGGTTTTGAAGTCGAATCTGGTCCGTAATTAAAATAACGTATTCTTGAATTCAAATTTTCTAAAGAAATTAACTTCACTGTGTAAACTATATGAGTGAGGATAAAAGACATCACGTAGCGACAAGAGCCCTCAAGAAAATCATGTAAAACGTCTACGGCGACATTTTGAAACAAATCAAAGTCGTCGAGAGCAAGCCACGAACATTTTTCTTTAATACCGGTTACATATGTGTCATTTAACAGTAAATCATTCGCGTAACTGGAATTGTTTCTTAACAATGTTGTTTCTTCAAAAAGCATTGATTTAATTTGTCCTTTATCAGCGTTGCAAATTCTGCATGGTCGATTCGCAGAAAAACTTTCAACAAAACCTAATATGCCATTTAGCCCTAAATTATCGCCTGTAACAGCCGCTACATAAAACTTTATCACACCTTTGTAGACTCCTGTGTCAATCTTAATACCATTAATCTTTAAGTCGTTAAGTAAATCAAATACTTTTTGAAAAATCATATTGTTCCCAAAGCTTGTTCTGTCCGATGAGTGAAAAAGGGCCAGTAAAAAAATGTTTTGCAATCGAGAAGCGTAGTGAGGTGGAAGACACGGTATTGACATATACACAGCTCCAAGTTTGTGAATTCCAGCGTGACTACCCAAGGGATTACCAATTTCAAAGTCGTCAAAGTATATTATAACTGGTAAAATCTTAATACCAATATCAGTCTCCAATGAATTATTTTCCAACATCGTGTTCCATACAGAACCCTGAACAATATTTTCAATACCAAAAGAGTGATCTTCTAAAGTGTGCATGTTATCTAGAGTATCCTTTAAGACATTCTTTACATAAAAAAAAAGTTCTAAATTCTTTTTTACCGGCATCACCTGTTCTGTACAATTAATTGGTACCAGACGTAATAACCCTGAAGCAGTTTTTTTTGTTTCCAATCGCCGACCTACAACTACTTCATAAGGCTCTGAGTAAGTACCTAAATGTTTGAAATGTTTGAAACGTTTGTGTTCTGTATTTAAATTTTGAAAAGCATTAAATTGTGCACTAAGTATTTTTTTAACAGCATTTATAACATTCACATTAGTTTGCTCTGATGGTACCGTTTCATTGAACTGACGCAGTAAAATGCACTCTGATTTAGTAAAAAAAACTTGAAGACTTTCTACCATTATTTGCACAGTGTTACGCGGTATCAAGTGGTTAGCATACAGAGAGGATATAAAATTCGAGGCATGTTGAATAAGAGAATTTTCGTCATACTGAAGCATTGGCAAGTTTTGTGTTACATTTCCTGTTACTACCGATTCCGTGTTTGTTATTGGCAAATCTGATACGAGTATATTGGATTCAAGTGCGTTGGCAGCACATTGTTGCAACAGATCCGATACATTGGATTCAACTGTGTTGACATCACTCTGTTGAAGAAACCCTGACGATGACAGATGATCCCTACTTAGATGTTTTTTAAAAGATTGTAAACAAAAATAATAACGATAGCAATTTTGTTCACCACATCGAAAGTCTGAAATGTTTTTGGTTGATTTGCAACTTAATTGTATATGTTTTACTAGCATCGTCGGACTTGCAAAGTCATTTTTCTTACAATAATAGCAAGTAAACATTTTGGAGGACATAAAAAATAATGTTAGGATTAAACAGTTTCTTGATTACTCAAAATTATGTTGCGACAAAACACCTAAATCAGTCAAAAGTGTATTCACGGCTTGCGTATGTCTGTCATATTTCGTTTTTATATTGTAAAATCCCAGTTGCAAAAACAACCATACATCAGCTGCTTCTTCGGAGTAGCATGCACCAGTTGCTTGATAAATTTTAAAAGCACAGTCTACTGCCGTTACCAGTTTATTGAATTTATAGACTGTGTCGTTTACCACAATATAAACTGCGTTTGTTTCGACTATATTCTTTCCAACATTAATAATAAACGGCTGCAATGTACGACCTAGCCTTTGAAATTTTTCTCTTTTGGTTACAATAGTTTCGGTAACGTTAGCTTCTGACGCGACTACCTGTATAAATCCATCACAAATTTCCGCACGAGATGGTTTCCAGGGCTGCTGCTTGCCTTTTAGTCGCCGAGCTGGAGAAATATTTACCACATATGCTAGCAGCATTAGCGCGATATTTGTAGTCGTCTCTGGGTCATCCTCTAAAATAAAAATAAAATAAAATGAGCATAATCACAGATAAACAAAATTACTTTATATATAACTGAAACTTTAATGTGGTACTTATTAGAGAAAATTTTCTTGCTAAAATTTCATTTTTGACGTTTTTTTTTTATGACTATACTTCTAAATATATATAACTCAATCTTTATCTGTCACTATGTATGACATATGGTTTTGCCAGACACGGACAAAACATGGTTTAGTTACACCGGGTTTACTCCGTTGTTTATTCATATGGGGATAAGACACATAAATATTATTCGTGAAACTAAATAGTTTTTTAACAGATAAAGAAAAAAAAACATTTCAAAAGTAACAAAAACTCACCTTTTATAAGTCCAATAATGTCTTTTATCGCCGTCTTTAACTCTTTATTGCGTATTTTGAGCACTTTTTTCTGTGCATACTCGACGATTTCTTCCCTTTTTAGAATAATCATGGAAAATAAGGAATTTTCTTTTCCGGGATATTGATGGCGAAAATCATTCATAAGCTGTAAAAAATAAAAATAATCAGTGCTAAATATTAGATAAACACTGCTCAAAACGACAAACGGTGACTGAACCATCAATAATTGAAATAGCCGTTATATTCCACACAGCTGGGTTTCATTTTAGAAATCAGTGTGCCAAGACCGCGTGATAAGAAAAACGCACTGTAAGTAGTAGGTGCTAAATATTTACCAATGTATATCCCTCTGGTTGTTGTAATGCGGGAAACTCCTTAAAGTAATCAGCTATGGTTATTTTTCCAGACTGAAGCAATTTATAGCGGCAGTCTACAGTTTCTCTCCATTTGTCTTCCACGGTTCTCCAGGGGTCAACATTGTTTCTTAACCAAATTAAATTTTCTTCACTTGAGGTGTTGTCGTCTGCAAATAAGATTGATATAGTTAGTTAAACTGTCATGCTGAAGACGCTGATACTAAAACGAAAAACTCCTAGAGAAGCCCATTTTTGAGAGCCCTCTTACACAAAAACGAGTAGATTCACATAGACAGCCCGCATTTGAAATGCTGCAAAACTGCAGTTTGTAAGCAGGTTTTGTGCTATTGATATGTATGTATGTATGTATGTACAACTCTTTATTGTAAATAAAACACAAGAAAAAACATAACACATGATATAACTGCATTTGCTAACGACGTGCAGTTCTAACAGCAGCAGCAGATTGCAGCTCGAATGCACAGTCTGTCTTGACTGTGCTTGCTTAGTTTGCTTACCATCGTCCTCGATATCGCCAACTGTCAGTGATGCTGTCGGTGAGGAAGTGATAGTTGTGGAAGATGACCGGGAAATTGAGCAACTGGCGGACCGGCGACGACCGGCGAGTTCTCCCTTTTCCCGTAGTTTACGTCTACGATTGATGTATGATTCATACAACTTGCCACTTGCGTTCTTCTTTGCTATAATATCTACAGCAGATACATAGGCGGAATAAAAGACCAGCACACTTTCCTTTGGAAATATTTCCACTATCTCCGTGGCTATTCTTGAAAATTCTTCGCTACGGATTTGTTTTGCTGGATTATTCTCCAGCATGTGGTGAATAATCAACTGTGCAATTCTGCGTCGAGATCCCTCTTTTAGCAGCCCCTTATCAACTTCTCCTTCCTTTAAAATAGCTCGTCCATCTAGGCTTTCCTAAAAGTGAACACAAACAGTATAAAAATAATTCAAGGTAAGTAATCTTGACATGCATGGGCGTACGCAGGGTGGGGCAGGGGGGGGCAGCTGCCCCCCCCTGGATAATGTTGACGTCCCTACTAATTAAAGAATTTATATAAAATATATCTATTTTAATTTAATTTTTTTTAAGCACCTAGCTTATAAAATTCTGATTAGCCCCCCCCTGGCCCAGAACCTGGGTACGCCCATGTTGACATGTCTTTTTATTTAAATATACTCTTTAAAAATCTATTAAAATTAATTATGAAAGGAAATTGTTATTTCATAATTAGGTAAATTGTTAAGTGTAAAGATTTATATTTTTGAAGTGAGAATTATATTTCAATAAAAAGACATGTCAACATTGTTTACATTTTTCTCGAGTACCTAAACAAATGGAGTATAAGCGTAACAAAGTGTTTTATTAAACTACTGCACATAGCTAAAATTTGTCTTTTTTTTTTCAAAATGAGCCCCCTTCCAAACTTGTCGATGCGGTATCGGTCGGTACGCTGGATGTCTCCGTCCATCCAGATGCACTGCAATAAGTACTCCCTACAAAGCGCGATGCGGTACCATACCGCGTAAAAGCCCCTGTAGAGCTTGTACCACACTTCTCTATGCGCTATTCGTTATGCGACTAATAAAAAGGGATGCATGGAATTACTGTTCCTGAATTGAGCTACGGATCTAAATTCCTTTTAATTTCGTTTAATTTTCAGGGTGCGGATCAGAATATATAAAGTTTAAAATGTATAATGGGTTAAAATACATAATGGCTCAAAATATATAACGCAATTTTCTGTAAAACTATTAGCTAAATGAACTTTTTTGATATCGTAATCTATAGATTGGTTTAGGTTAGGTTTGTTTTATAACAATCCTGTTAATTTGTAACTTTCTGAGAAAATCGCATTATATATTATAAACCATTTTGTATTTGAACCCATTATACATTTTAAACTATGTATTTTAATACGTACCCTAATTTTCAATTAATATCAAATTTCATTACTGCGAGCGTACCAATACCAAATCAACAAGTCAAAAAGCTACCCGTTTCCTTTTCAGTAGGTATGCAACGATCCCTAAGGCCTAGACGGACGTTCCGAGACCAAATAGGAGACGTTTTGGAAAAAGGTCAGGTCAGGAGTACCCGAAACCGACGAACATGTATGAAGAGATTGACGACTGTGGATGAAGCGAAAGAAATATGTCAGGATCGTAGCAAGTGGAATAAAGTAGTCTCTGCCTACCCCTGTGTGAAAGAGGCGTGACGGTATGTATGTATGTATAAATTAAATGATCGTAATGCATTCGTTATCGTATTCGCTATTACGCTATTACGCTAACTCATTCGTATGTATCGGTATCTAATAGCCAAATCGTTGCATCCCTACTTTTCAACCCTGGATCAACCTGGATATAAAATAATTATGTAAAGCAACTACTTACAAAATCAGCTGGCTTGGCTCATCCAAATATGAAGTAACTAATCTAGAAATACCGTTCTAACTACATATTCAAACTACCAAAAAACCTAAAAAAATTACACTTAGTATTTTGAATACCTGCAACAAAAAAAACAACTATGTTAGTTTGCATTATTTTCATTATTCGCATACCTATGTTAAAAAAAACATTAATTCCAAAATAACAAACGCGTGAGTATTGTGGAACACTCGGTTGGAAAGAAGTTCGTTTTGTAGTATGTATATTATTGATAAACATATTATATTACTGATCAACAAATACAAATATACTAAGCACATTACTGCAGAGGCTGTTTTGTAGTATATTATTGATCAACAAATAAAAAAATATATATAATACTAAGTACATTACTGCAGAGGCCGTGAAGTAAAGGTTTGCCGGACAAGTTCGGGATAAAACGAGAGTCCGGCAATCCCTGTTCCGGCCAAGGATTGTACAGTGCTTTTCTCAATCAATGTGAGGAAATATCATGTCAACCATCATCAAGTCATCTTGGATACAAAAAATAATGTCAAATTCGCACTCCCCGTTTTAGTTTTAATTATTTAAACGCTTTTGGTGTTTCAATGTACTGCGCATGAAATATGAATGAAATGCTAGTAATATATATTTTTGAAATGTACAAGTAACGCCCTTTCCAATGACACCAAACACGGTATATTTATTTAATTTTTTTTAATTAACAGAGTACTTTATGCCCGCTAGAGGGCGATACATTAGATTAAGTGGCACGTCATATATTATAACCTATCAAGCCACCAGCGGACGATCAAGAAGCTTCTAACGATACCTCAGTGTCCAGTTCTGATAAGTAGCTTAGGAGCTATGAGGGATCAGAAATGAACATACATACATGTATGTATGTATGTACGTAAACTCTTTATTGCACTTAAAAAAAAAACTCTTTTGCGGGTGGTAGGGCCTTGTGCAAGGTCCGTCCGGATCGCTACCACCATCTTACTCGCTAATCCTGCCGCTAAGTAGCAGTGCTTGCACTGCTGTGTTCCGGTGTGGAGAATAAGACAGCCGGGGAAATTACGGGCACAAGAGGCATTGCATCTTAGTCCTCTAGGTTGGCAACGCATCTGCAATCCCTGCGGGGTTGCGGGTGTCTATGGGCCGTGGTGATCACTTACCATCAGGTGACCCACTTGCTCGTTTGCCTTCCTATACATATAAAAAAAAAAAGTAAACAGAAAATTTAATTAAATTAATTAATTTATGTATTTCTTTAGTTACACATAAGTCGGGTTCTATTGCATTGTTTACGTAAAGGTTTATGAATTATGTAGTATATTTTGCACATCTTGTTTATTTTGCACAATGAGTTTACATACATACATACATACATACATATTTTATCTGTGTATCGTTTCGTGAGTCATAGACGGTTCTGGCTGAAAATCAGTGCTGCAGGTGTCTAACACCTCAGCGTAATGCTGAGCCAGCGACCGTTTCACTTTTGCGAAGACACACAACGCTGATGATCTATTTTTCATGTCTATGTTTTTTTTTTGTTATACCTTGTTTATTTTCTATAAAACTGTGTATATTATCTTATATTTGTGTGTCTTGCAAAAAGGAATAAATGCCTTCTTTCTTTCTTTTTAAAATAGTACAAAGGCGAACTTCTCCCTAAGAAGGGATCTCTTCCAGCTAACTTGGTAAAGAAAGGAACAGTTTACAAAAAGGAAAGACATACATAGCCTGTCAAAATCATAACCCTCCTTTAGCTATGCCGTAGTCGGGTAAAAATGCTATCAATCTTATTAGTTAGTGTCTGTATAAATATGTAAGTATTGCAAAATTTCCTCCGTGCACTCTGCACAGAAGTCACGGGCTCATGGGTAACAGCTATAAATAATATCATAATTAAATGTGAAAGTTTACATGTTTATTCCTCAATCATGCAAAAAGACCTAAGCGAATTTGGATGAAATTTGACATACAGAAGACACACAATTATCATTTCAAAAAATTCAGAATTCCCGAAGCATCAATATAACTGACTTCCAAGCGGACAAAGTCACATGCAAAAGCTTTAATACATAAATAATACTTAACTCATTAGTGGTAATAAACTATCAGGAAAAAATTAAATGGCAAAATATGAAAATGGTACAAATCACCACTCAGAAAAAACTATTTTAGGAAAATACCATACACTGTCAATATGTAAAACCTTTAAATTTAATTTAAACCAGATATATAATATCCAACTCACATTATTCCTTGGGCATTCATCTGCAGTGCCCTTACCAGCGGCCACTCCAAAATTATTGTCATCAGTAGTATCGCTATCACAATGTAAGTTCTGGAAAAAAAAAATATAAGGACAATACAATACAACAACCAACAATCAGCCAATTCCGTACTAATTCCTTTTTGCAGGAAATAAAATTCTCAATCCACACTGGGTCCCCGTGGGCCCACCAAGCCCTCTTATTCTGAGAGGAGGCCTGTGCCCAGTGTGTGGACGTGTAGGTATACAACAGAGATGAAGCTCTAATTAACATGACTATTAACTACAAATGATGATCACTTTCAGCTTTGTTAGTTCCATACCTAACTGCAGATAATTGATATGCAATGTAATGCAACTCACCCTTTCATCATCAGATCTCACAGTGGCATCATGTAAATCCTTCTTCTCCGGCCGCTGCACGGCAGATTTCAAATATTTTTTTAACTTAAGACGGGGCCCAACTTTCGGTATGAGTTCTTTGAGTTCAGGTTCTGCGAGAAGGAAGAGAGCTTCTTTGTCAATTCCGTTATCTGAAAATAAAATACAGGTTGTAAGCATCAAATCCTTTAAGTTCATTGAACTTTTTGAAAAAATAAAACCACCTGACATTCACAATAGGCGCACGATGACTGATTTTCAAAACATTGTCAATTTCCTGAAGTACTGAACGTATGTTCAGTATGACTGAGTTTTTATCATGAGATGAGCTGTTGTTAGCCTCCCGAATTTCAGTACTTTAGTTGTGGGGAATGATTTCACACAGCTACCTACATGAAATACTCTATAGATATGGATATGGCGACTGCTTTATGTTGTGGTTTTATATTATTTATTTTACAGAATAATCTGTATGAAATTCGTTGACTATTGATGTAGCTAGTAGCTAGTAACTAGTAGGTACTTACTTACCATCGAACACTTGAATAAGGGACTCTAAGCCCAAGCTTCGGAGAATAGCAGATGTATCTTCATCCATTTCACACACTTAATTAACTTAACGACACTTATTGGTAAGCAAGTGAGATCAACTTTTTGATGATTCTGCCAATGTCGAGGTTGGATAAGACACGGCAAGTAGGTGGGCGTCTTGTTCAATAATCTGCCAGTTTTCGGTGCGATAACTACCTGTTAATCTGCAATGAGGATACACACGGTTTCAACAACGAATCGACACACAATATGATATAAATAAGACGAAAATAGCTTACAGACAGCAAGTGAGACGCGTACGCGTTGCTTCTGGTTGCTTCCCTTCGACCAGCCCAGCGACTTCGTGTTGCCAGAGTCAGTTTTGTAAATTCCCCGCATCATATTAGGAAATCACCCTTTTTACGAAGTTTGTTTATAGGAAGATAATAATAAAAATGTATTAATATTGAAAAAAACTTTATTTTTATTATTTTTAATTGACTTGGTTTATTTAGCCTTAACTCATCAAAGGATAGGTAAGGATAATAATTTCGTGCCAACATTGTGTGCCGGTAATAATCCTTACTAATCCTTACTAATATTATGAATGCGAAAGTAACTCTGTCTGTCTGTCTGTCTGTTACCTTTTCATGCTTATACCGCTGAACCGATTTAGTTGAAATTTGGTATACAGATAATTTGAGTCCCGGGAAAGGACATAGGATAGTTTTTATCCCGGAAAATTGCATAGTTCCCGCGGGATAGCACAGCCCAAACCACTGGAATTTTTCAAATTTAAGGCGGAACAAAGTTCGCCGGGTCAGCTAGTTCCTTATAAATCAAAATTGCTCATTATGATAGCAACACTAAGTTTTATAATGTAGCCGCCTCATTATAATGAGTCTGTCCGATTAGCTAGTTTTAAATTTGGCGCCGCATAACAGACCAATCAGAAGAGAGTGTTGCGCGTCCTTTTTTATTATTATTCCAGAGTAGCAATTTCCCGGGATTAGCTCGACTTGTGTCATGTCGCTAGTAGTATATATAATTATGTATATTCTTTGGTAAGTGTGTATACATACTATGTAATGGAATCTTTTAACGTAATTTTCACCTATTTCTAGAAGTCCGATTAACTTGAAATTTTGCACGCATACGTAAATCTGATGACATTGCAAAGTGATTATGACATGGACCTGATCTGATGATGGAGACGGGAGGTGGCCAAGGGAACTCTGTAACTAAACGACGCAACCCTATCGAAATTGGGCTCGTTAGATTCGTCTTGGAAAGGACTTTAGTCTTAGATGATGTCCAGGGCCTGATGATTAAGACGAAAGGTGGCCAAGGGAACTCTGTAACTAAACGACGCAACCCTATCGAAATTGGGCTCGTTAGATTCGTCTTAGAAAGGACTTTAGTCTTAGATGATGTCCAGGGCCTGATGATGAAGACGAAAGGTGGCCAAGGGAACTCTGTAACTAAACGACGCAACCCCATCGAAATTGGGCTCGTTAGATTTGTCTCGACAAAAGGTGGTCATGGGAACTCTGCAATAAAACATGAACTACATAACGTCGTTCTAAGCGTGATATTTGTTAGTCTTCTTTACCTAAAGCAAATTATAGTTTAAAAAACCTAAGAATACACGCTTTAAAAACCACCGAACTAAAAATTAGAAAATATGTTTTAATTACCTACCTATAGAATTTGTGTAACAGTCAAGTGCTAGAAACTCCAATAATCAATTATGACTAACTAATTAGATTGGTTAAGATTACAATAAAAAATAAGTTATTAACAAAACAATAATTCAATTAGGTAAGTAGGTACCTATAGTAAAAAAGCGTGGCACTTGACTGTTACACAAACTCGAAATACCTATTCCTATTTATTATAGTTAAGATAAGGTCCATGTGTCGAAGACTTTACATAGGTATTTAAAATTAACTTCGATCGAACATCGAACCAAACTAGGTAAACAATAACCTGGGTTGGTAAGTACTGCCGCTTCATAAAAAAATATTGCCTAATTTATTAATTTAGAAATACTGATAATGGCCTGCTTATCAAAATTTCTTAAAAAAAAGCCTTTTTTAAAAACTCGACATGTAGACGGTCTTGCCTCGCTGTTTGAGATTGAGGCAAGTCCGTTTGATAGTGATTTGATACGCAAGCAAGACGCACAAGGTAACAACTTCATCACTTAGAACGGTTTAAGACATTGAAATATGTGCTTTCAACAAATTGAAATAAGGCTTCAATCCGTATTTATCGTCATTTTCTCATTTATGAGGCAAGGTCGGCATATATCTGGGAGATGAGATTCCAAACGTTTTTTAAAGCCACGATTATTTTTAAAAATAAAATTCTCGTGTAAAACACGGTCTATATGTATTAAAACAGTCAACAATTAAGTTGTTTGAAGAATCATATGTAATTTATTATAAATAACGAATCCATATAAAAACTCATTACGTAAGTATAGCACGTAATTTCAAAAATATAATGCGTAAAACTAGAACTAGGCTAGAAGTTAAAAATTCGAATAAAATCAATGCTGTGAATCAATGAATTATAGCGTGTAGCAGACGGTCTTGCCTCGTAGACGGTCTTCGACACATTGACCATACTTAAAGATTATTTTCACCACACTAGATTTTTATAAAACAAAGTTTTTATTTTAATTCGTTTCTTTTCTTTTTTTATTATCCGTATTGTTACTATATTAATAAAACTAGGCAATTTTAATTTTAATGAGCCATAATAGAAACAAAATTATTTGAAAACAAAAACTTTGTAACTTGATTGTAGGTAAGTACCTACCTACATTCATTTGCAATGTGGCCTCATAATTTCCTCGCAATCGAAGTGAAAAGCAGAATGTACCTACAACTCATCGACCAACTAGATAGGTACGCACATGAAGTGTAGGCGAGCACTAAATCAAATACCTAAAATAAAAAAAGTTTTATTTCGGACTTCAAATGAAGGTTAACTGGAAGAGATCCCTATACGGGATAAGTTCGCCTTTGTACATCTATTTATCTAATTACCTGTAAAATTAATGTGGTTCATGTACAATAAAAAATACAAATCCAGTGTTACTTTACAAGCACTTAAGTAAGTCTTGCATTTTCCCTCCAAATAAAAAAAAAAGGGTTAGTACCTAGTATGTTTATAATAAATAACAATAAGCGACTAAGGTCACATACCTACCTACCTAACTATTTGTTGAAATTCCCACGGGATAGGTACTTAGAGATAAGGACAAAACTGGATTCATATAGGTATTACCTACCTATTATGTATGAAGAGATTGATGAATGTCGATGAAGTGAAAGAGGTGTATGTATGTCAAGAGTATGTCAGGATCGTAGCAAGTGGAACAAAGTAGTTTCTGCCTACCCCTGTGGCAAAGAGGCGTGGCGTATGTATGTAATGTAAGTATGTATTATTATGTCCTTGGGGTGAGAGGAGCATTAAGCAGGAGGGGATTTCCCGAAATTTTGACAAGAACGGGAAAAAACAGGATTTTTGACCTTATCAAAACCTATAGCCTTACCTACCTAGGCATGGGGTAGGTAAGTAGGTACTTGCCGTTGACATCAGAAATAAGTGTCAATGTTCGTACAATCATTGAATTTGGCAAAAAGGTCTCGAACATAAGGTAGGTAGGTAGGTAGGTACTTAAAGGAAGAATCCAAAAACGGTACCTATGCGAAATTATGCGCGTCACAAAATAGGTACCTACATAGGTAAGTACTTACTGTATACAATACAATAGGTACATGTAGGTACCTATATATTACTATTTTTGCCTTTCATTATTAGGTACTTACCTGGCAACAAAAGAAGTTGTAAATTTCTGCGTAAAATTTTATGATATACCTACCTAGTTGCCTAGTATAATTATAACATCCTTAGAGTATACATTACATGGCCTAATACCCTTCCCGATCGGAACTACTTACCTAGGTATTACTATTTTTGCCTTTCATAATTACCTAGCAACAAAAGACGTTGTAAATTTCTGTGTAAAAGTCTTAAATTGTAAATAGTAGGTATAAAGAGACGCTAAATTCACTTCTGCGCATTCAAGGTCATGCTCAAGATGTTTGCCGGCAACTATAGGTACATATTGTAACATCATTAGTTTTTAAATAACACCTTTCCCGATCCGTCACTGTGGTCTGTGGCGCGGATCAAGCGACGATCGGCCCAAGCGTCGGCTTGTGACACAAAATTATTCCTAGTAAATGTAAAAATGCAATTTTTCATCAATGGTTCTTTATGACGCTATATCGTAAGACTATCGTCCAAACGACTTTACAACTATTTTTTTTTCGTAAATTTTGACAGGTTTTTGAGATAAGTTGTGTGTAAAAATCAACAAAAGCGGGTTCATACTAATTTCATAGGTGCTTCCCCAGATGGGATTAGCGACAGTTTTGTTGTTGAGGTGAAATGCCCAACTACAGAAAAAACAATGTAAAATTATATCAAAAATAATGTTATCAGCATAAAATGTCTGGCCCAAATACAGACACAGATGTTTGCTGCAAAGAAGTCAAAAGGATTGTTTTGTGACCCAAAGTTTGAAAGCACAATAAAAATTTACAAACATTGGGTCAATTTTCTCAATCAAAAGTTTGTAAATAAATTAATAAAAGATGCTGACATTTTTTGGGAACTATGTATATATTGTAAATTTTATGAATCTTGTACTGAATAAACTTTATGTGTAATAACATTGAGTTGGTTAAATTTCAGGATTTCTCTCGTGGTCGTTTCAGGTTGAAATACGATTTCAGTTCCATGTTTGCAGTTAGACTCCAAGTAGCGAGGGGCGTCCGGCCGGGGTTAAAGGAGGAAATACGCCTTTGCCGCCGTTGTACATCGAATGACTGTGACTTGATTGCGCAATCCTGCGACTTGAATGAAACAGGGCACGTATGCGAGACAAGATGGCCTCCGCGCTATTTAAGTTTTAAAGAGAAATTTCAGTTTAATCAAGCGTTTAAAGGTTGGTTTTGCAGTCTTTTGGGTCGGTATTTTGATTCTCTTTATGTAATAATACTGGTGTTCTAATCTTTTCGTTGGTTTATTCCAGAAGACAATGTAACCGGGCCGTGCCACGCAGCCGCTGGCTATGGATTTTATTAGTGATTTTTCACGTCTATTTATCACCGACGTAGCGTAAGTATGCCTATTGCCTTGTAATGACCTGCCGCTGATGACTGGGTAGTGTTTTGCAGTATTTAAACGTTGTTTATTGTACATTTCAGCTGATGAATTAGCGGCCGGTTGACAGTTAAAGCCTTACGGCAAGGCGGTCTTGCCTACATATCTCTGGATGGAGGCTCTGCTTTAATTCCGAGCTGCGGAGCCCTGTCTCAAGTCCCGGGCGGCCGTCTCGTATCTAAATCGGTCTAAATGATCGCGCTATCATTGTAAGTAAACTGATTATGACTGGGTATTGTAACTAACTATGAGATTGTATGGAAATTCATGGCAGTACGTTTACAGCTGATGGTGAGCTTGATGCTCTAATCCGGCGAGCGCCGTGTGAGGGCAGCTGCCCGCCGAACGCCGTGTACTAAATTCTTCATATGAAATCCCACTGTGTGGTATGTACTATTCTTATTAATTATTTAAATAATGTACTAGCAGCTCTAAGCTGAGGTGTGTATATCAGTCACTGCAAAGCGTGGCTTTAAGTCTTGGTGACTCCGGATCTGCCTACTCCATAAGGGATAATGGTGTGACGTGCGTATGCCTGTATGTAATCACCGCGTTGCGTTCTCTAAAGTTTCAAGGGAATGTCTAGGGAGTATGTGTGTGTATGTATATTGTTATTTATTCTATAAAAAGGACTGTTATGTCTATTGTAATGAACAAGGTGATTGATTGGTCCGGTTTTGTTCCAGGGTCGCTAGGCGAGGCTAGGCTTCGTCCGTTCATCGCTAGGCGTGGCTAGGCTTCGGCCCGTGCATCGCTAGGCGAGGCATCATATTGTTTCAAAACGTCACAGTGAGTGGAGGCTGCTCAGGACCTGTGTCTGCGGTTTCGCCGGGTGCCTGTGGCCCCTTCGCTCCACCACCTTTGGCGGACAGTGAAGGAAGGCGGCTCGACGTCTTCCGCTTAGCTTTATTTGTCTTTGTCTCTTCTGTGTAGGCATGACTGACTTCATCACAAGTGTAAATGATGAAGTCAGTCATGCCTAAGTGCAAGTGTAAGTACACTGCTTACACTTTTCACCTACTCTCAGCTGACGGCCACTCTAGCATCTAAAAATCCTATAAATTAAGTTGTTGTTGGCATTGCCCAATAAACCTAACCGTTAGTGTTGTAGTTTATAAATAATAACTAGTCAATGTCAATTCAAATTTATATATAGAATAATTAGCTGTGTGTCAAAATCATATTTACTTCAATACAAACATGCAACGAAGACACTTATTATTTTATTTCAATACGTTACAGCACGAAAAGTCTCTTAAAAGCATTTAATAAGCTTATGCTTTAGTGTGGTATAGTTGTGTGTGAAGTCAAAATTTAAATTCACCTCTCAAAAGTGAATTTTTAACGAATTTTCAATAAAAGTGCGGAAATGTCAGATCACACAAAAGGATCTAGTCTGCGTTCCCTTGCTGGGATTTTATTAAGCGGTAAGCAAGATTACGCTATTTGGAAATTCAAAATGAGGATGTACCTCATACATGAAGAAAGCTCTTAGATATGTTGAAAAGGCAAAACCTCTCGAACATTGTCGTCCACTATTTGTGAAACATAAAATATTGACTGTAATTTCACTTTACATATATTTGGTGTGCATTTTTGTATATAAAAATAAATCCAGTTTTAGATTAAATAGCAACAACAGACCACGTAGATTGTGTAAATTTAATTATGACATCCAATTGCCAGGATCTAACAATTATGTGAATTTCAAAAGGAGTCTGGAATATAATGGTATTAAAATTTATAATAATTTAAATGAGGACATAAAACAATGTAATAGTATTAATGAATTTTCTAGAAAATTAAAGGCCTACTTGATTAATAGACCATTTTATACTTTGACCGAATATTTTGATAAATTATATGAATAGGATTATTATGCAGAAATATTTATGGGTCGGATTATTTAAAATTGTATTAATAGTTAATAATTTAATTAAATAAGTTCGTGTGAAATTTTTCAAATTACAAATTAGTTTTAGATTTTGCATGCCAAATTGTGGCAAAGCATACATGACATGGATCAAATTCCTGTAACATAATAGGTATACTTACTTATTATAATATCTGTAACACCTGTATGTTCTTGCGAAATAAATAATTTCATTTCATTTCATTTCATGAAGATTTGTGGAGTACTATTGTGGACTGATGCTTAATACCTTCATTACCTAAGTATTCAACAAACTGTTTGTTGATGTACTCGGTCCCGCAATCGGATCGTAAGGCTTTTATTTGAAGTCCAGTTTCCCTCTCGACCATAGACTTGAACAGTTAGTCTCTTAGCTTACATTAGTAACATGCATAGCAAGTGTCATAGGCAATAAAGTGTAGCATAGCAACAAGTTTGTTTTCTTTCACTCGCAACTATTCCTGTTTGCAGGCAAGGAACCTAAGGCGCCCTTTTTACTAAATTTAAGGACCTTGCCTCTCACGCTGTAGGCCCCTTTGGCCTTGAGGTCTCATGCTCGCTCTGACCGAATTTGCCTAGTTACACATTTTGAGTAATTTTTTTTAGTATATTGAATATAATCATTTTATATATTTGTGGGGGTGCATCCGCCATTCTGACTCTTACTCTTATGCCTGATGGTGTCAAATAATCAGCTTTAAATAATGGGATGATGAATGCCAAAAAATCAGGGGTGTTATCGCTGGACACTGCTGCATACGGCGCAGGGCTGTGGGACATAGAAATAATACTAAAAACAAGACCTACTTACCTGTAACACCATCTGCCGGCATTTATTGTAACTATGCTTGTTTTTTAAATAAAGCTAAGTAATGATGAGGAAAGGGGGTATGCGTGTACCTAAGTGATTTTGACAGTTGTCATTGTACCGTCGTAACAAAAACACACGCCCCTTTCGTTCATATTGCTTAAGGTTAGCAGCTTACGTGTGTACTGCGTCAGCAGTGGTACTGTACATAAGCCGCCACAGTACATCATGTGGCGGCAGACGTGTGTACTGCGGCAGCAGTGGTACTGTACAGAAGCCGCCACAGTACATCATGTGGCGGCAGACGTGTGTACTGCGGCAGCAGTGGTACTGTACAGAAGCCGCCACAGTACATCATGTGGCGGCAGACGTGTGTACTGCGGCAGCAGTGGTACTCTACAGAAGCCGCCACAGTACATCATGTGGCGGCAGACGTTTGAACTGCGGTGGGACTGGTACTGCATATAGGACCCGCCACAGTACATCATGTAGCAGCTTACGTGTGTACTGCGGTAGCAGTGGTACTCTACAGAAGCCGCCACAGTACATCATGTGGCGGCAGACGTGTGTACTGCGGTGGGACTGGTACTGCATATAGGACCCGCCACAGTACATCATGTAGCAGCTTACGTGTGTACTGCGGCAGCAGTGGTACTGTACAGAAGCCGCCACAGTACATCATGTGGCGGCAGACGTGTGTACTGCGGCAGCAGTGGTACTGTACAGAAGCCGCCACAGTACATCATGTGGCGGCAGACGTGTGTACTGCGGCAGCAGTGGTACTGTACGGAAGCCGCCACAGTACATCATGTGGCGGCAGACGTGTGTACTGCGGCAGCAGTGGTACTGTACAGAAGCCGCCACAGTACATCATGTGGCGGCAGACGTTTGAACTGCGGTGGGACTGGTACTGCATATAGGACCCGCCACAGTACATCATGTAGCAGTTTACGTGTGTACTGCGGTAGCAGTGGTACTCTACAGAAGCCGCCACAGTACATCATGTGGCGGCAGACGTGTGTACTGCGGTGGGACTGGTCCTGCATATAGGACCCGCCACAGTACATCATGTAGCAGCTTACGTGTGTACTGCGGCAGCAGTGGTACTGTACATAAGCCGCCACAGTACATCATGTGGCGGCAGACGTGTGTACTGCGGCAGCAGTGGTACTGTACAGAAGCCGCCACAGTACATCATGTGGCGGCAGACGTGTGTACTGCGGCAGCAGTGGTACTGTACAGAAGCCGCCACAGTACATCATGTGGCGGCAGACGTGTGTACTGCGGCAGCAGTGGTACTGTACAGAAGCCGCCACAGTACATCATGTGGCGGCAGACGTGTGTACTGCGGTGGGACTGGTACTGCATATAGGACCCGCCACAGTACATCATGTAGCAGCTTATGTGTGTACTGCGGCAGCAGTGGTACTGTACATAAGCCGCCACAGTACATCATGTGGCGGCAGACGTGTGTACTGCGGCAGCAGTGGTACTGTACAGAAGCCGCCACAGTACATCATGTGGCGGCAGACGTGTGTACTGCGGCAGCAGTGGTACTGTACAGAAGCCGCCACAGTACATCATGTGGCGGCAGACGTGTGTACTGCGGCAGCAGTGGTACTGTACAGAAGCCGCCACAGTACATCATGTGGCGGCAGACGTTTGAACTGCGGTGGGACTGGTACTGCATATAGGACCCGCCACAGTACATCATGTAGCAGCTTACGTGTGTACTGCGGTAGCAGTGGTACTCTACAGAAGCCGCCACAGTACATCATGTGGCGGCAGACGTGTGTACTGCGGTGGGACTGGTACTGCATATAGGACCCGCCACAGTACATCATGTAGCAGCTTACGTGTGTACTGCGGCAGCAGTGGTACTGTACAGAAGCCGCCACAGTACATCATGTGGCGGCAGACGTGTGTACTGCGGCAGCAGTGGTACTGTACAGAAGCCGCCACAGTACATCATGTGGCGGCAGACGTGTGTACTGCGGCAGCAGTGGTACTGTACAGAAGCCGCCACAGTACATCATGTGGCGGCAGACGTGTGTACTGCGGCAGCAGTGGTACTGTACAGAAGCCGCCACAGTACATCATGTGGCGGCAGACGTTTGAACTGCGGTGGGACTGGTACTGCATATAGGACCCGCCACAGTACATCATGTAGCAGCTTACGTGTGTACTGCGGTAGCAGTGGTACTCTACAGAAGCCGCCACAGTACATCATGTGGCGGCAGACGTGTGTACTGCGGTGGGACTGGTACTGCATATAGGACCCGCCACAGTACATCATGTAGCAGCTTACGTGTGTACTGCGGCAGCAGTGGTACTGTACATAAGCCGCCACAGTACATCATGTGGCGGCAGACGTGTGTACTGCGGCAGCAGTGGTACTGTACAGAAGCCGCCACAGTACATCATGTGGCGGCAGACGTGTGTACTGCGGCAGCAGTGGTACTGTACAGAAGCCGCCACAGTACATCATGTGGCGGCAGACGTGTGTACTGCGGCAGCAGTGGTACTGTACAGAAGCCGCCACAGTACATCATGTGGCGGCAGACGTGTGTACTGCGGCAGCAGTGGTACTGTACAGAAGCCGCCACAGTACATCATGTGGCGGCAGACGTTTGAACTGCGGTGGGACTGGTACTGCATATAGGACCCGCCACAGTACATCATGTAGCAGCTTACGTGTGTACTGCGGTAGCAGTGGTACTCTACAGAAGCCGCCACAGTACATCATGTGGCGGCAGACGTGTGTACTGCGGTGGGACTGGTACTGCATATAGGACCCGCCACAGTACATCATGTAGCAGCTTACGTGTGTACTGCGGCAGCAGTGTTACTGTACATAAGCCGCCACAGTACATCATGTGGCGGCAGACGTGTGTACTGCGGCAGCAGTGGTACTGTACAGAAGCCGCCACAGTACATCATGTGGCGGCATATAGGACCCGCCACAGTACATCATGTAGCAGCTTACGTGTGTACTGCGGTAGCAGTGGTACTGTACAGAAGCCGCCACAGTACATCATGTGGCAGCAGACGTGTGTACTGCGGCAGCACCGGTACTATACTGATGCCGCCACAGTTCATCATGTGGCGGTATATAGGACCCGCCACAGTACATCATGTAGCAGCTTACGTGTGTACTGCGGTAGCAGTGGTACTGTACAGAAGCCGCCACAGTACATCATGTGGCAGCAGACGTGTGTACTGCGGCAGCACCGGTACTATACTGATGCCGCCACAGTTCATCATGTGACGGCAAATAGGACCCGCCACAGTACATCATGTAGCAGCTTACGTGTGTACTGCGGTAGCAGTGCTACTGTACAGAAGCCGCCACAGTACATCATGTGGCAGCAGACGTGTGTACTGCGGTGGCATTGGTACTGTCTGACTGAAAAAAAAAAAATTTACTTATAATGTTTCTGCATATCTAAATTACGTGACTGGAGAGCGGACTACTTAAATTCAGTTTAGTGTACGCTTGCTACTTAATATACGTAGACAGCATCTTATGTAAGTAAACGGAGTACTTATAATGTTCCGGAATATCTTAGCCAGCTACTTTTTATACTTGCCCCGTGTACTTAAGACAGTATGTGGAGTACGTATAATGTATCGCCATTTATATATGATACAATTACATTATGTAAGTAGCCAGGAACATTATAACACGTGATCAGATGCATTATAATGTTTCGGCATCTATGCTCAGTGCAAGACTGCCGTGCAACGTATGTAAGTAGCCTGCACCCTTACGTAATGTGTCGGCATATTTAAACTAACGCTGCAGTAGACTTGTGTACTTAGGCGGACTACGTAAATAATGTGCCGGAATCTTGACAGATCCGTTAATACGTATGCTGGCTCTTTATGCGGACTACGTATAACGTAAGTAGTCGGACTCTTTAATTTCATGATGCGGCATACTTACCTACGTAGGAAACAACATTATCAGTAGCTCGTGACGCTTACATTATCGAACATGCTGCAACCTACTTACGCGTCATGGGTCCGACTCCTTAATACGTAGGTCGCAACCTTATTACGATAGCGGTATACGTAAGAAGTAGTTCGCTGCCGGCTCATTACAAATTTCGTACCCGTAAGTAGCCCGTTTTTTTCAGTGCGCGTACAAAGTTGTAGAATAAAAGTTTTAAAAGTTGCTTTGGCTACTCCCCTATGCTTAAAGTCGAGATGTTTTTTTCTCGTCTACCCCACGAATAGGGTGTCGTTGAGTAGGTCCCAAAGACATTACAAATATGCGATGTTTTGATTCAGGGATTCGTTGGCGAAATACGGTAGAGACTTGAAAAAATTTACTGCGCTAAGTATTATAACAAATTTAAAAGAAAAACTATCATAGCTGTGTACTGGGCTCCGCAAGTCAATGAATAGTAAGCGCTTACAACTTTATTATTGAATATTTGCCACATAGTACGGACCCTAACTATACCTACTGCGCGCGGCCCGACACGGACTTCGCCGGTTATAAATTAAGATCCAAGTCCACCTAAAAGCAGTCTCGTGGACATCAAATATTTGTTTCACCATTTTCTTTCTTTTGTTTCAGTTGAAAATTGGCCAATTCCGCCAGTACTCCTACCACAACTGCCTGGCTTACAGAAAGGTTCAG